>JANAVB010031818.1:13927398-14213528 GCA_029216955.1 Iris pallida | reverse complement strand
TGGTGTCCAAGCCTAGCATGGGTATTTGGGCCAAATGTGTTTTCACACATCAAGACCTGTACAAGTCATATTGGACTTGATCATGGCCTTGGGTCCTGTATTTGAACTTTGGTTCAAATTATATACATGGACAAAATACGCAGATAATTAATTATTGTGTGCAATGCTGTTTTTGATTTTCTAAAAATACTTAAAGTACTGCTAAAATTATGGAAAAATAGTTTTTATATCTATGTACTTAGCTAATTAGAGTAATTTTGTAGTATTTATTTACTGTTTTGCAACTAGTTGGCATATGAAACCAAAACTCGTTTTCTGTATACTTAGGAAAAACTGATTTTTATAAAATATTTGTACTGGTTAATAAATTCCAAAAAAATTATAATAAATTTCTATGATTAACAAGGATCACTTTGATACTTTACTTTAAACAAAACTAGGCTTTTGGTCTATCTCTAAAATTGTTAGAACACAATGTCTTTTGATTTATTTATGATTAATTAACTTGTAGCTTTTTGTGTTATTTTGAGTTTTAGCCGTGTTTAAACTCAACCCCTCACTAGTGTAAAGACCCTAGAAAGTTAGTTAAAGTAGTGTGTTACCCCACATTGGTCTCTACAAAATCATCATTTTGGCTAGGTGCCCAATCAAAGTCGTGTTTCACCAATTAGTGTCCTAGTGTTTAACTTAGTGTAAAAACTAAGTTATTGTATTTACTCTACAGTGACGAGTTACCGGACATCCGTAGCACTGTTATCGCAGCTTGTTTTGTTTTGCTTTGCTAGAGGCAAGTACTTTCTACGAACTTTACATATTGTCACATAAATGAACTGCAAACCCCACCATGTTAAATGCTGATCCTTGGGGTAGCAAGTTAGAATCTCTACATGTTGTACTTCCAGTTACTACCATGCTTAGAACTGTCTTTATGTATCTCTCACATGAGATACGGGTTATGGGGAAACTGATGGTAGAGTACGTGATCATGACCCCCTATAGTAGCGAGCGAGGTCGCATTTTATATGCATACTTTGCCGTAGGCCATTATCCCGTATTTCTGTACGGATGTACACTATGCTTGTGACTTGTACGTATATTTTATTTACATATACCACAGTACATTGTACATCTATTGACCGATCACGTACTTGCTCAGTTTTAAAACTACATGTACATCTGTCTCTATGACATATGTATCCTTGCCATGATAGAGTATGATGCCATGTTTCCAGTTATTCCTCACATGTTCATTTTATGTTTCATTGCTAGTTTGCTAGATTCAGTACTTGCTCGTCCTGACAGGATAACGTTGTAGGTGTCCTTACTGAGGAGGAGTTACTCTGCGACACCTATTATGGGGTTACTGCCGAGGACCCGGCTTGCTTTACGAGGATGTTCTGCGGGGACCTGCCTAGTTGTCTTTGTTTACTTAGATTTTGAGAGTAGACATGTATTAGACTATATCTTTTTGTAACTGGACATGTATCCAGTTTTACTTTGCAGTTCACTTGTACTTGGACATTTTACTATATACGACGACTTTTGTGTTTGGTGCATTTATGATTCTTCTTCACTTATAGAACTGTTAGCACATTAGTCTATCTGTTGTCTTTAGAACAGCTTACTACGTTTTATCTCAACGTAGGCTGGGCATGCCTCGGCCTGGCCAACAATTGGATAGCGGGTCGTGCATATTTTTAGTGGTGGCCCATGCAGGTCCTGACTAAACTGTTTGGTTACGTTATTGTACCAAGCATGCCTGCAATTAGGAACTTAAGGTAATTAGACAACATTAGGAAAGACGCTTAGAACACTTAGAGGAATGCTAGGATGCAACATTGGAAATACATCACATGTTGCTATTATAATTAGATTTCTTGCATTGATTACTTACTTTAAATAAGTCCTTATGAGTCTTTTATGTGTAATTTAGATGGTTTACTCGTTCATCCTAGTATGTTACCCCGAGAATGGGGCCTCCTATATCCAGTCAGCTGGCCAGTTGACTAATACATCTCCACCAACCACATTCCCCACTCCACAGATCCACAACCAGATACCAAACCACCTTCCACATCACAGGCCCAGCAGGACCCGATACTTCCACCACCCCCTATCACTATACCCACCCAGGCTTCCGTCACACTCGACGGGAACCAATGCTCACGCTGATTCAGGGGTTCCTAACAACCATCATGAGCAGATACCTACTCCGCCAGAGCATGGAGCGTTCTGAGGGACGTCCCGTGGTCCCAACATGTAGAGCCACGGCAGAGAGCGGGGACGATCAAGGACTTCATGGGTCTGAATCCCAAGGAGTTCTCAGGGACTGAGGGCATAGTAGTAGCTGATGACTGGCTAGATTCAGCAGAGAGGAAGCTCCTGGGAGTTAGGATGGGATGACTCCAGGTCGAGGCAGCAGGATTTCTGCTGATAGACTTAGCAGGAGTCTGGTTCTGAAATGAGCCGTTGTTCGCGAGAGGTAGAGCCACTTGGGACCAGTTCAAGACCAGTTCAAGAAGAAATTCTTCTCGACCACTGCTAGAGTAGCCATGGGGCTACGATTCCAGGACATCCAGCAGGGGAACCGTTCTGTTGACGAGTATGCGGCAGAGTTTAGTCGCCTGAGCCGTTTTGCTCCTAGTCTGGTTGCTGATCCAGAGGAGATGACCCGTAGGTTTTGCCATGGTCTAGTTCCAGACATTGGCATTCTTATAGTGGCGAACGGTATGACTGACTACTACCAGAGCCTAGAGTTAGCCCGGAGCATCGAGGAGCGTCTTCTGTCATGCAAGAGGCCTGCTTCTGTACATCATGAGGGACCGTCCAAGCGTCAGGCTTTCCAGCAGAAAGCACCGACGCCACCCCAGCAGACTTACCGTCCCTCTACACCACATCATCAGACCCCGCCAGTTAGAGCCCCGGGACCCCAGCAGCAGCAGCAGCGAGGAGCTATATGTTCTTTCTGCGGAAGACCAGGGCATGATAGGTTCGTTTGCAGGAAGAGATTGGGGCAGTGTTTAGTTTGTGGGTCTGCCACCCATCAGCTTCGGAACTGTCCAGCGGCGAAGGGACCTAGAGGACCACTCCCGACTCAGCAGCAGAGGTTTGGGCAGCATCTGCAGCAGCAGAAGGGACCTCAGGGAAGGTCTATAGCCTAGCCCTTGAGCCGGAGCCGGAGCAGGTTTCAGAGCCCGATTACTTAGCTGACGTCATCACAGGTCATATTTATTTGCATACTTTTCTAGCTCTATGTTTGTTTGATTCTGGTGTATCTCATAGCTTCCTATCATTAGAGTTTATGCAAGAACATCACTTAGTATCTATACCTACTGCGGAGATTAGTAGAGTAATGACGGGAGGAGGACCAGTGCCTATTAGAGCTAGCTATAGATGCTCTATTATGATAGCCGGGAGAGAGTTCAAGGGGCGATTCTTTGTGATGCCACTCCCCGGTTATGATATCATATTGGGGATGGACTGGCTTAGCTATGCCCATGCATCTATAGATTGTCATGAGGGTAGTATTTTGTTCAGTCCCCCGGGCACAGTACCATTCAGTGTCAGGAGGACAGGGCCGGAGATCAGCCTAGAGCCGAACTGTTGTGCGACAGTCGGGGACGCAGCACCGCCACACCCTATCATTAGGGAGTTTATGGATGTATTCCCAGAGGATCTTCCAGGACTTCTGCCTGACAGAGATGTGGAATTCACTATAGACTTAGTGCCGGGTTCATCACCAGTATCCCGGGCTTGCTATAGAGTGAATCCCAAGGAGGCCATAGAGATGAAAGAGCAGATTGATGACCTATTGAAAAAGGGTTTCATTCGATCCAGTGCTTCTCCATGGGGAGCGCCAGTGCTCTTTGTGCCTAAGAAGGATGGTACAGTCCGGTTATGTATTGACTATCGGGCCTTGAATGCCATCACTATCAAGAACAAATATCCTCTGCCCAGGATAGATGATTTGTTCGACCAATTGAGCGGGGCGAAGGTGTTTTCCAGGATAGACTTGAGATCCGGGTACCACCAGGTGAAGGTTAGGCCAGCAGACATCCAGAAGACAGCATTCAACATGAAGTACGGGCAGTACGAGTTTCTGGTAATGCCATTTGGTCTCACAAATGTGCCAGCTGTCTTTATGAATTTGATGAATAAGACATTCCACCGGTATCTGGATAAGTTCGTCGTGGTGTTTATCGACGACATCCTGATATACTCGAAGATGCCAGAGGAGCATGCAGAGCACTTGCGGATAGTTTTGGGGATTCTGAGGCAGGAGAGATTGTTTGCCAAATTGCCGAAGTACGAGTTCTTTTTAGACCAAGTGGAGTTTCTCGGCCATGTAGTCACTGGAGATGGAATCTCGGTGGATCCCAGGAAGATTGCTGCAGTTGAGACGTGGAAGGCTCCGACGTCAGTTTCAGAGATCAGGAGCTTTCTGGGTTTGACAGGCTATTATAGAAAGTTCGTCCAGGACTTTGCTAGGATAGCTGAACCCATGACGAAGCTGACACGAAAGGACGTAGAGTACATTTGGTCAGAGGACTGCCAGACAATGTTTGAGGAGCTGAAGAGGAGGCTGACGACCGCTCCAGTTCTGACTTTACCTTCAGGTTCTGGAGGTTTCACCATTTACAGCGATGCTTCTGGGAAAGGGCTAGGATGTGTCCTACAGCAGCATGGGAAAGTAATTGCTTATGCATCTAGGCAATTGCGGACTCATGAGAGGAATTATCCTACCCATGACCTAGAGTTAGCTGCGGTGATCTTTGCACTCAAGTTATGGAAACATTACTTATACGGAGAGCGTGTGGAAATCTTTACTGACCACAAAAGCTTGAAGTATGTGTTCACGCAGAAAGAGATGAACATGAGGCAAAGACGATGGTTGGAGTTGATGAAGGACTTCGACATCGATTTACAGTATCATTCCGGAAAGGCAAATATGGTGGCGGATGTGCTGAGCAGGCATCCGATGGCATGGTACCTGATGATTGATCGGCATTTACGGGAGGATCTGGAGAAGCTCGGTATCGAGCTAGTTCGGCCAGGATCAGTGATACAGATGATGGTGCTTGACATTCAGTCAGGTTTAATGGAGCAGATCGGGAGGCACAGTCTACAGATGAGAGCCTTCGTAGACTTCGCCCCCAGGCGTTAGCTGGATTGCTGGATGACTTCACTATAGCAGAGGATGGATCCTTGAGGCATGGCAGCCGATTGTGCGTACCGAAGGGAGAGCCGGGTAGAGGCAGTTTTGTAGGAGGCGCACCGATCGAGATATTCTATTCACCCTGGTGCTAACAAGATGTACCGTGACTTGCGGGAACATCTTTGGTGGCATGGGATGAAGAGGGATGTATCACGTTTCATCTCAAGATGCCTAGTTTGCCAGCAGGTCAAGGCGGAGCGCCAGAGGCCAGCTGGCTTGTTGCAGCCGTTACCCATTCCTGAGTGGAAGTGGGAACATATTACGATAGACTTCGTTTCAGGGCTTCCTCGTTCCCAAGGAGGGAAGGATGCCATCTGGGTCATCGTAGACAGGCTGACGAAGTGTGCGCACTTCATACCCTTCAAGGTGGGGCTTTCCACCGAGAAGTTGGCGGAGCTATACATACAGCAGATAGTTCGCCTACACGGAGTGCCGGTGAGCATCGTGTCAGACAGACAACAGATTCACATCCCACTAATGGAGGATCTTGCAGGAGGAGTTGGACAGTAGGCTCAAGTTCAGTATGGCGTACCACCTGCAGACAGATGGGCAGTCCGAGAGGACGATACAGACACTGGAGGATACGCTGAGGACCTGTGTACTGGACTTCGGACGATCGTGGGAGAGCCATCTGCACTTGGTAGAGTTTTCATACAACAACAGCTACCAGGCCAGTATTTGTATGTCTCCTTTCGAGGCGCTATATGGACGAAGATGCCGCACCCCGCTCTTTTGGGATAATGTCGGAGATAGAGTTATGCTTGGGCCAGAGATGATCACGGATGCAGCAGAGAAAGTCGGGATGATCAGAGACAGGCTCAGAGTAGCTCAGGATAGGCAGAAATACTGGGCTGATGCTAGTCGCAGATCGATGGAGTTTGCAGACGGTGATATGGTGCTAATGAAGATATCACCTACTAGAGGGACGATCCGGTTCGGACGAGGAGGGAAGCTGAGCCCCAGATACATCGGGCCGTTCGAGGTACTTGGCAGGATCGGAGAGGTAGCTTACAGGGTTGCACTTCCACCCAACCTAGCAGGAGTTCACGATGTCTTTCACGTATCTCAGCTGAGGAGATATGTTCCAGACCCCAGTCATGTGCTAGATCATTCGGAGTTGGAGGTCGGAACGACCTTACAGTTTCTGAGCAGCCAGTGGAGATATTAGACAGGAGAGAGAAGAGGCTGAGGAACAAGGTTATACCCCTAGTACGAGTAGCTTGGAGCCGTCACTCCCCAGGTGAATCTACTTGGGAAAGGGAGTCAGACATGAGGGAGAGATACCCCTACTTGTTCGATCCAACCGCTGCGAGGGAACCACCCGTTCTCGCTTGATACCTTAGAGGTTAGTTTCGATCGCAGCCTTAGTCATTTTGTTGCATTGCTTGCTATGTTAGAATATTGTCGGGTCTTCAATCCTTGTGAATTTCGAGGATGAAATTTTTCAAGGAGGGAAGACTTGTCAGCCCCTGTTTTTCAAATTTCATTTTAATTAGTGTTAATTAAATTTTTATGTCATTTATAGCCTTAAATAATTATTAGGAATTTTTAGGAATTTTTCTAGAATTTTTAAATGATTTAAATGAGTTTTTAAATACAAAAATATTGATTTGTAATTTTCGAAAATATTTTAATATCATTTTGCAATTGTTTAAATTATTTTATAGTCAGTTTGCAATTAATTAATTATTTTAATTAAGAAATGCAAATTCTGTTTTGCAATTGCTCACTAATAATTCATTTGTGCAAATCCTAAAACCTAGAGGACCCTAGTGCTAATCTACCCGAACCTCCCCCTACGACCACACACACTCTCTCCTCTGCCTCACCCACTCCGCTGCCCCGAGCTGCCCCGCCGACTGCCCCCGCCTTTCCCGGCCAAAATCCACCGCCTCGAACACCCTATAAAACTCCCATCTAACCCCCAGACCAAACCCTAACCCTAGCTACCCACCACGACCACCGTAGCCCCTGTTCTCCGACCTAAACCCTAGACCTAACCCTAACTCCGGCGACACACCACCACCGCCTCACCCCTCGTCGTCGACGGTCGCCACCACCGCCATCCGCTTCGCCACGACGAGACGACCGCAGCGCCACTGAAGCACCGCCGTCCCGACGTCTCCGCCGTCGTCCAGAGCTCGTGAACCCCCCCGACCGATCGGACACGTGAGTAGCAGAGCCCATCTCGTGTCGTACGTGTCCCAAAGCCATGTGCGTGGTTCGCCAGGACACGGGGATACTAGTCTAGTGTCTCGACACGCGTTCTAGCCTTCGTGCATGTCGTGCATAGCACGGACACGAGAAATCCTGTGTCCTTAACTGTCTGGACACAGGACAGATTTATATTTTTTTTTATGTATAAACTAACCTAAACTAAATAAAATAAATGAAACCCTAACTCTAACAAACCCAGTGGACTGACCCCCTGGTCAGCCCGACCCGATTAAATCCCCCCCGCGCTTCTCTGGCTTGGGCTCGAGCCCCCCTTCTGTTTTCCTTTCTTTTTCTTTTTCTGTTTCTTTTCTTTTCTTTTTCTTCTTTGTTTTATATATATATTATATATATATATGTATATATATATATTAGTATATATATATGTATATACTGTATTTTAACAGTATTTTATATATATGTATATATATTTTATAGTTAGTAAATTTCATATATATATATATATGTTTGTTTGTATATATGTATATACTTTTATGTGTATATATATATTATATATATACACCATATAATTAAGAGTTTTCTTATATATATATATATTTGTATATATATATATATATACTTTATAAATTAAGTATTTTCTTTATACATAGACATATGTACTTTCAACATATGTATGTATATATTTATTTTGTATCTTACTAAAATATTAATATTATTTTTGCACTTTTACCAAGTTATATTTTTAGTGTATTTAAATTGCTGCAACCATTTGGTGTCCAAGCCTAGCATGGGTATTTGGGCTCAAATGTGTTTTCACACATTCAAGACCTGTACAAGTCATATTGGACTTGATTCATGGCCTTGGGTCCTGTATTTGAACTTTGGTTCAAATTATATACATGGACAAAATACGCAGATAATTAATTATTGTGTGCAATGCTATTTTTGATTTTCTAAAAATACTTAAAGTATTGCTAAAATTATGGAAAAATAGTTTTTATATACTATGTTACCTTAGCTAATTTAGTATAATTTTTGTAGTATTTAATTTACTATTTTGCCACTAGTTTGGCATATGAAACCAAAACTCGTTTTCTGTATACTTAGGAAAACTGATTTTTATAAAATATTTGTACTGGTTAATAAATTCCAAAAAAATTATAATAAATTTCTATGATTAACAAGGATCACTTTGATACTTTACTTTAAACAAAACTAGGCTTTTTGGTCTATCTCTAAAATTGTTAGAACACAATGGTCTTTTGATTTATTTATTGATTAATTACGACTTGTAGCTTTTTGTGTTATTTTGAGTTTAGCCGTGTTAAACCTCAATCCCTCACTAGTGTAAAGACCCTAGAAAGTTAGTTAAAGTAGTGTGTTACCCCACATTGGTCTCCTATGCCAAAATCATCATTTTGGCTAGGTGCCCAATCACAAGTCGTGTTTCACCAATTAGTGTCCTAGTGTTTTAACTTAGTGTAAAAATAAGTTATTGTATTTACTTCTACAGTGACGAGTTACCGGACATCCGTAGCACTGTTATCGCAGCTTGTTTTGTTTTGCTTTGCTAGAGGCAAGTACTTTCTACGAACTTTACATATTGTCACATAAATGAACTGCAAACCCCACCATGTTAAATGCTGATCCTTGGGGTAGCAAGTTAGAATCTCTACATGTTGTACTTCCAGTTACTACCATGCTTAGAACTGTCTTTATGTATCTCTCACATGATAGAATACGGGTTATGGGGAAACTGATGGTAGAGTACGTGATCATGACCCCCCTATAGTAGCGAGCGATGTCGCATTTTATATGCATACTTTGCCGTAGGCCATTATCCCGCATTTCTGTACGGATGTACACCTATGCTTGTTGACTTGTACGTATGTACGTTTTATTTACATGTACCACAGTACATTGTACATCTATTGACCGATCACGTACTTGCTACAGTTTTAAACACTACATGTACATCTGTCTCTATGACATATGTATCCTTGCCATGATAGACTGTGTGATGCCATGTTTCCAGTTATTCCTCACATGTTCATTTTTATGTTTCATATGCTAGTTTGCTAGATTCAGTACTTGCTCCCGTCCTGACAGGATAACGTTGTAGGTGTCCTTACTGAGGAGGAGTTACTCTGCGACACCTATTATGGGGTTACTGCCGAGGACCCGGCTCTGCTTTACGAGGATGTTCCTGTGGGGAACCTCGCCTAGTTGTCTTTGTTTACTTCGACTTTTGAGAGTAGACATGTATTAGACTATATCTTTTTGTAACTGGACATGTATCCAGTTTTACTTTGCAGTTCACTTGTACTTGGACATTTTACTATATACGACGACTTTTGTGTTTGGTGCATTTATGATTCTTCTTCACTTATAGAATTGTTAGCACATTTAGTCTTATCATGTTGTCTTTAGAACAGCTTACTACGTTTTATCTCAACGTAGGCTGGGCATGCCTCGGCCTGGCCCAACAATTAGGGTAGCGGGTCGTGACACCCGTCGTCGTGCGGCGCTCACCATCCGCCACCGCACGCAGCTCTGTCCTTCCTCTTCCTCCGCCCGTCAGCGTCGACCCGCACCGCCGTAGCCCTTTCCGTCCACCGCAGGCCGACCGAGCAGACCCTTCCCACCAGCTCCGCCGCCTTCTCCGCAGCCCCGCCGGCCCTCCATCTTCCCCTCTTCCCGCCTCTTCCTTCCACAGCACTCCGCCCCACCTCGGCGAACGCTGCGACCGCGCATCCGCCCGGACGCACCCGTACGCCGCGGACCCGGCCGCCATCAGCGAATTTCGCCCGCCGCCGGCGTGCCCTAGCCGCCTGGGCGTCCTACCGCGTCGAGCGCGCGCCGCCCACCACCATCCCACCGGAGCCCGACCCCCAGCCCTCTTTACCGCTCCCTTCACCCTCTCCTTTCCTTCACCCTCTCGATCTATCTTCTCTCTCTCCCTCTCTTGTTCTTTTCACTTTAAGGGAGCACATGAGCTGTGCTGAGTTCTTCTTTTGTTCTTTTGTTTTTATTTTTATTTTTTTGTTTTTGCTTGTTTTTTTTTATTATATTTTTGTTTGTTTTTTTTAAATGGTAAAACAGAGGTTAATTGATTAGAATTATTAGGTTTCCTGTAATTTTACAAAATATAGTATAATCTACATAATTTACTAGGTATACCTACTATATAGTGTCATTAAAGTATTTTATATAAAAATAAATATATACTAAGTAATTGTCAAAATATATAGATATATTATTATTATTATTATTATTATTTTGTTACTTAAATATTTATGGCTAGCATAAAAAGATAGGTAATATTTTGCAAATTTTAGGAGTTTTTCTACATTGATTTCAATTTGATTTTAGCCTTAATTAGTTCCCTAAAAATTATTTTGTATTTATTTAAAACTATGTTTGAAGATAAAGATTCCAGCAAAATATTATTTTACAAATATAGAGCTTTTCTTAAAAATGATTTCTATATTTTAGTACTCACATAAAATGTGTTACTAATAAAAATATAGTTGCTAACCAAAACCATATTTTTACAGCTAGAGTTTTGCCAAACGATTTCTTGACTTTAGTTATATTTATTTATTTTTATTTTTATTTTTCTCTAAGCATTTTATTAAGAAAACTAGTTTTATGTATTATAATTATCCTTTTGAAACCGTATTATGTATCCAAATTCCTCAACTATCCTCCTATCCGTGACAAATTCCCTTTATCCTATTCCCTCATAAATTCTGCACAACCCCTGTCAACCCTAACTAATCTGACCCTCCTGGACCCGATGGAATGCAGTTCGTGCCACATTGATCATTGCAGCACACCAGGCGTACTACCAGGCAAGACACCTGTAGCTTCCCTTCCCGGAGAATTTTTTTTTCAAAATATTTTTGTTATTATTTATTTTGATTTAAATAGTGATTTTAGAATTTTTATAAATAATTATTTTAGTTAATTATTATGGTAGATGCCTTTAGCCATGGTGGTGTTTTGGAGTACAAGACGACTAAGAATTATGGCACGGATAGTGCAGTAGCGTGCTTTGACTAGTGTTTAGCCATGGTAGGGGAGTGCCAAGCCATCGGTGCATCCTAAGTAGGAAAACCAAGCAAAGCTAGAGCATGACCATTAGAAATAGTTTAATTAATTACTATTAGATTTATTGACTATGCAGGAACCCGGTTGAACCAAACTAGTCCAGATTGGACCCAAACTAAGCTCGAGCCCATGCAGGCATATAGTGAGACCAAAGACGTCCAGGTAAGTAGGTAGATGTGTATATATACGTATTGGCATGCCATTTTATAGCCTAGTGATAAATTCAATAGAAAATATTAAATATTGCATAATAAGTATTTTATTTCTGCTATTATTATTATTGCCATAAATTGTAAATATATATAATTATGACCAGCTGATTCCCTACCTTCTAGCAAATAAATATAGAATGGGTAATTAGGAATTTAAAGTATATATATATATATATATATATATATATATATATATATATATATATATATATATATATATATATATATATATATATATATTTAATATTTTTTTTTAAAAAAATATATATATTAAAATATATATATATATATATATATATATATATATATATATATATATAATATATATATATATATATATATATATATATATATATATATATATATATATTTTATATATAGTAAATAAATGAATATAAATGTATGTGTATATATATATTATATATATATGTATATGTGTGTATGTGTATATATATTGTTGACACAAAGTCACAGTCAACCAAATATTGACTACATTGACCAAATAATATTTGTATTAATTCAATACGACACACGACGACTGCATTCAGTTCAAGACAGATGACAGCTCAGTCTCCGGCTCTCAGTGTGTTCTGGAGTCTGTATTTTATGATTTCATTGAGTCTAGATTTATGTACTCTGAGTCTTGCTGAGCTCTTGGAACTTAGTCTATAACCTACCCAAAATCCCAAGCTCCACTGAACCAAAAACTGCCCACTGGTCCCCTTAGAACCACTCTGTGCTCTGGAGACAGAGTTCGGGCCGAACTCTGCCTCCACACAGAGTTCGGGCCGAACTCTGTCCCCTAGAAATCAGGAACCCTAATTTTAGGGATAGCTGGTTGCTAGCTGTCCAACGGCCAAATTTTTGAATTTTCCTACCCGAATTCTGGCCGAATTCTGCCTATAAAAACACTATAAATAGGGCATGAATTCTCTCATTTCAATTCACTCAATCTTCTCTTCTCTTCTCTCTTATAAGCTCAATAAGCCATACCCTTCCCATCTACTAGCCACAAGCCTCCTAAGTCTCGAGTGCTCAGCATCTCTCAGTTAGGATTCTTGTGCAAGAGTTGAAGAAGTCGCTTGGACAATTCCAAGCAAATCGCCACTGCGATCCTCTGTTAGAAGTTGACGTGCTCTTCTGAAGAAAAGGCACGGGTTGTAAACTACTATTTCACAAATAGTGGATTTAATCCTGAGCTAGAGTTCTCAGGCCTGGACTAGTCCTCCACGAGGGAAACCAGGTTAAAATCGCTGTGTTTGCGTATGCTCTTTTGCTCTTTATTTATTTTCTGCACTTTACTCTGATTAGTGATTGTTGGTGAAAGAGTTAATTTTTAATTGGCTTTTTTTTATATAAACTCTATTCACCCCCCTCTAGAGTTGCCAAACTGTTCTTCAATTGGTATCAAAGCTCTGTTCTCTTTACAAGGATTAACATCCTAAGAGCTGATCCATGGCAACCACACAATCCTTGATTTCCAATCATGGTGAAGGTCAGTCCACTCATAGGCCTCCCCTATTTGATGGAACTAACTACACATATTGGAAAACAAGGATGAGCTTCTATCTTAAGTCTCTAGACTTTGACCTGTGGACTGTCGTCACTGACGGTTACAAAAAGCCCGCCAGGATAGTTGTCGATGGTGACCTCATTGAGAAACCACACGACAAATATTCTGTCGAGGAGAAGAAACAGGCAAGTCTAGACGCTAGGGCTATTAATGCTTTATTCTGTGCTATAGACAGGAATAAGTTCAACAGGGTTTCTACTTGCACCACTGCTCATGAAGTATGGAGACTTCTAGAAGTGACGCATGAAGGAACCACACAGGTCAAGGAATCTAAAATAAGCCGTCTCACTCAAGAATACGAAGCCTTCAAGATGAAGCCAAGTGAGACGATCACTCAAATGATCACAAGATTCCTCGACATCATCAATCCTCTATCTTCGCTCGGAAAGCAGTATTCAAACCACGAGAAGATTCGTAAGCTGCTCAGAGGGCTACCAAAGATTTGGAACCCTAAGGTGACAGCCATCATAGAAGGAAACGATCTCACAACAATGTCAATGGAGACCTTGATGGGTAAGCTTATGACTCACGAGCTTGACCTCAAGGACTTCGAAGAGCCTGCTCCGAAGACCAGGAAAATCGCACTCAAAGCTCATCAACGAAAAGCTAATCATGATGAGACCGAAGAAGATAATTCGGATGATGAAGAACAAGCTCTCATGGTTCGCAACTTCAAGAAATTCCTTCGCTTCAATCGAAGGAAGAAGGAATCTCAAGAAGACGATGAAGAAGAACCAACTTGTTACGGTTGCAAGAAAACTGGACATGTCCGAAAAGACTGCCCATTCCTGAAGAAGAGCAACCGCTATGAGAAGCCATACAAAAGAACTCATCAAAGAAATATGCCAACACAGGCATCTGGCATGAAAGTGAAGCAAGTGACTCTGAGGAAGAAAAGGACTCTCCTCAAGATACAGCAAATGTGTGCCTGATGGCAACTTCTAACAAGGTATCTAACGAAACTCTGGATGACTTCTCTTTTGATGAACTTGGCGATGCTTTCACTGATTTACTTGATGATCATAAAAAGGTCATCGGTAAATATAAACATGCCAAGGACAAAATCAAAAGTCTAGAAGATGAGATACAAAGAATTTCCTTACTTCTTGATAATGTTAGAGACACATCACCCACTAATGACGCTGATGAAGTATCCAAGCTCAAATTAAGCTTGCATGATGCTGAAGCACGTATTGAGCAACAAACTCAAGAAATCACTACACTCAACACGTTGCTTGCTGAAGAAAAGAGTAGACACAAGATTTCCATGACTAAGATATATGGCTTAAATATTAAGGTTATTGAACTGCAAGCTGTTACTAAAAGATTAGAAACCAAATTGGGTAAACAGGTTATTCAACCTCAAACCCAATCACATGGGCACAACACCACTCATGCTAGTCAACCAAGTCATTCTCATGCAGCACATAACCATGCATTCATATACACAAACTTTCACAAACCACGTGCACGTAAGAACAATTCTCACTCAGTACACAAGCATCATGCACAAAGACACAATCAACAGCACTTCACACATAAAATCATCATGTCATGCCATATAGACAAGATCATCATGCAATGCCATATAGACAAGGTCCTCATATACCATATAGACAAAATCGTCATGTCATGCCATATAGACAAAATCATCATGCCATGCCATCTAGACAATATCAGCATGTCACTCATCATAGACAATACCATCATTCTATGCCTCAAAGACACCATCACCATGCCACTTATTCCATGCATAATCATCCTCACCATGCTAACTCTTCACATCATGTCCATCCTCATCCTGTTGCTTATAAATATCATTCTCATACTCCTAGTATAAACAAGAATGCTATCTGTACTTATTGTGGATTACATGGACACATCTCACCACAGTGCAGAGTTAGAAGACTTGTAGATAAAAGGATATATGCTTGGTTCCCAAAGACTAACTTTTCAGGACCCTCAAGAACTCGGGTACCAAAGGTCACATCTACTCTTGACGTAGGTGGACCTTCCCTCCTCAACTGAAAGTAAGTGGATTCTCGATAGTGGATGCTCGCGACATATGATGGGAGACACAAACCTTTTTGCATCACTATCGATGAAGAGAGAAGGATACGTATCCTTCGGTAACAATCTCAAAGGGCACATTATAGGTAATGGTATCATTGGTCATCCTCCCTCTCCTGTAATAAAGG
The DNA here is from genome assembly GCA_029216955.1 of Iris pallida. Classification (NCBI taxonomy): domain Eukaryota; kingdom Viridiplantae; phylum Streptophyta; class Magnoliopsida; order Asparagales; family Iridaceae; genus Iris; species Iris pallida. The sequence goes on along the minus strand of JANAVB010031818.1, from coordinate 14,198,042 downwards.
ATGTCTGCCTAGTGACCGAGTTAAAGCATAACCTGCTCAGCATTAGTCATCTTGCTGATCATGGATATGACATTAACTTTGGACAAAACAGTTGCTACATCTATGATAGGTCAACAGGAGACATTGCTTTTGAAGGGAAAAGAGAGGATAACATCTATATTTTCTATCTTTCTATAAATACTAACAATGCAGGTAGATGTTTATATGCCCACAAAGACGAACGACTACTTTGGCACCAGCGTCTTGGTCACGCCAACATGGATGCTATATCCAGGCTTTCTACCAAGAAGCTAATGAGAGGATTGCCTGACATCACATTCAAAAAGATACGGTATGTGCCGAATGTGAACTAAACAAGGCAACAAAATCCTCGTTTCATTCCATCAACTCTGTAAGTACTACTAGACCCTTGCAACTACTTCATATGGATTTATTTGGTCCTAGTAGAATAGCTAGCCTTGGTGGCAAACTGTATGCATTTGTTATTGTTGATGATTTTTCGAGATTTACTTGGGTTTTCTTTCTCGCTAATAAGAGCGATGCTATTTCTGCTTTCAAAGTTTTTGTAAAGAAAGTTCAAAACGAAAAAGGCTACATGATTACTCGAATCCGAAGTGATCATGGAGGCGAATTCGTAAATTATGATTTCGAAAGTTTTTGTAATGCAAATGGTTTTGATCATGAATTTTCTTGTCCTAGAACTCCTCAACAAAATGGTGTTGTGGAGCGGAAGAATAGAACTCTCGGCGATATGGCCAGAGTCATGTTGAATAAATTTTACTTCCGAAATACTTTTGGGCAGAAGCTGTTAGTACAGCATGCCATATTTTGAATAGGGTGCTGATTCGTCCCATTACGAAGAAAACACCCTATGAGCTCTGGTTTGGGAGAACCCCCAATGTTTCTTATTTTAAAGTTTTTGGTTGTAGATGTTTTATCCTTAACACCAAAGACAACTTAGGCAAATTTGATGCCAAAGCTGACGATGGTATCTTTCTTGGTTATGCCGCCAAGAGTAAGGGATATAGAGTTTTCAATAAACGCTCACTTATTGTGGAAGAGTCAACAAAATGTGACTTTTGATGAAGACAACAGTGCAGCAAGTACTCTTGATGATGACGTTGAGCCATCAACTTCTACTCCAATGAATACTTCAACCGAAACTAATTCTCTGGAGGGTTTGCCTAAGAAATTCTCTTTCAAACCTTCTCATCCAGAAAATTTAGTTATAGGAGAAGTTTTACGTGGAGTAACTACTAGATCATCACTAAGAGACTCTGTTGCTAGCACTGCCTTCATTTCACAAGTAGAGCCTAAAAACATTTCTGAAGCTTTTAATGATGAATTTTGGATTTCTGCTATGCAAGAAGAACTCAACCAATTCGAGAGAAGCCAAGTATGGGAACTCGTTCCTAGACCGGTTAATCACTCTATAATTGGTACTAAATGGGTTTTTAGAAACAAAGTAAATGAAGATGGTTCAGTCACACGTAACAAAGCTCGTCTAGTAGCTCAAGGATACAACCAAGAGGAAGGTATCGACTACGATGAGACGTATGCTCCTGTTGCTAGACTAGAATCCATTCGGATGCTTTGTGCTTTTGCTAATTTTCAAAACTTTAAATTATTTCAAATGGATGTGAAAAGTGCTTTTCTGAATGGTTTTATTAAGGAGGAAGTTTATGTGAAACAACCTCCTGGCTTTGAAAATCACAAATTTCCCGACCACGTGTTCAAGCTAAAGAAAGCACTTTATGGCCTCAAGCAAGCCCCCAGAGCTTGGTATGAAAGGCTAAGTAGCTTCTTACTTGAGAAAGGTTTTTCAAAAGGGAAAATTGACACTACACTGTTTATAAAATCTTTTAAAGACACTATTCTATTGATTCAAATTTATGTTGATGATATTATTTTTGGGTCTACTGATGAAACTCTTTGTCAAGAATTTGCCAAGTGTATGCAGACAGAATTTGAGATGAGCATGATGGGAGAGCTCAACTATTTTCTTGGCCTGCAAATAAAGCAACTGGCAAATGGAACTTTCATCTGTCAATCGAAGTATACCAAGGACATGCTGAAGAAGTTCGACCTTGACAACGTCAAACCAATTAGCACGCCAATGGCTACTTCAACCAAACTCGAACCAGATGAGAGCGGTAAACCCGTTGATCAACGTAAGTATCGAGGTATGATAGGCAGCTTACTTTATTTAACTGCTAGTCGCCCCGATATCATGTTTAGTGTTTGCCTATGTGCTAGATATCAAGCAAATCCTAAGGAATCTCACATGACCGCGGTTAAGCGTATCTTTCGATACCTTAAGGGTACGGTTACAGTGGGCCTATGGTATCCCAAGTCAACATCATTTGACCTCATCGGTTACTCTGATGCTGACTTTGCTGGATGCAAGGTCGACCGTAAAAGTACGAGCGGCACGTGTCATTTGTTAGGAAAGGCTTTAGTCTCATGGTTTAGCAAGAAGCAGAACTCTGTCGCACTATCCACAACAGAAGCTAAATACATAGCAGCTAGGCGTTGTTGTGCACAGATTCTGTGGATGAAGCAAACCCTTGAAGACTATAAGTTATCTTTCATGCATATTCCTATATTCTGTGACAATACTAGTGCCATCAATTTGACTAAAAATCCTGTCTGCCACTCACGCACTAAACACATTGAGATCAGACATCACTTTTTGCGTGATCATCAGCAAAATGGCACGATTAACTTAGAATTTATTGACACTGATCATCAGCTAGCAGATTTCTTTACTAAGCCATTATCCGAAGAGCGCTTCAATTATCTTTGTCGTGAACTCGGAATTTTGGATGAAGCAGTTATAAGTTGAGACTTACCTGCGTAAATATCGAGTATATTTTGATTCTTTTATGACAAATTTATTATGGGTACAAGCCGAAAGGGTCCTTCTTACAAAAAGGCGTAAAAGCCTAAGCGACACGGTGCACTATTCTCAGGACTACCGCTAGCTGGGATCCGGCCCCTGCAGCTAACCCATGGAAAATTTGAAATACTGAATTACAATATATTTCCTTGTTTATTATATGGTTTGTTACGATTTATTATTGCCAAATTGATCTTCCTAAAGTTGATTCTGACCTTTGTTGGGTTTCTCAAAATTGTATCTCTTTTTGTTCAACACTTAATCTTTTTTCAGCCTGAATTTTGTTCTGGACCACTGATCCAGAACTTGGGCCGAACTCTGCCCCTAACAGAGTTCGGGCCGAGTTCGGTCCCTAGGTTCCAGAATCGGGATCTGGCTCCGCCGTTGGATCTTTTCTAATCCAATGGTCACTATTCTACCCGACCAAAGACAAAACCCTACTTTATGTCGGGATTCTTTCTCTCCCCTTCACTATTACCACCTTTTCTCACCTATACACACTCTTCCTTGAAACCCTAACCCTAGTTTTTGATCTAGAGTGCCTTATTGCTTCTCAAATCAAGAAAAAGGTGTCTCCTCTCCATTCTACTCCATAGTTCTTTACCTGTTTGAGGTACCATTTTTTTTAATCTTTTAATGGCTCCTTGCTTGTTCAATCGCGGGAAGAGGATTCGAGTTGAGAGTATTTCCTCTTCGGATTCTCCTCCATCAATTGAACAAATCATTGAACAACTTCAACCACCTCACCCTTTGTTCAATCCACCTCGTCCTCAACATCCTTCCACTTTTGACAATAGACTTTTTGTCTCACTTGATGCATCAAACAACTGGTTTAGTGACTTTCGGAATCGTCAGGTATTCACAGGACATCCTATCAATTTTCCATATTCTCTCAATATGATTCTTTATTTCATGACCTCTATTTTGATGAACTAGTCACTACATCTTCTGCTATTTATCGTCATGCCGTTCAAATGTTCTACTGCAACTTAACCTTTGATGACCTTCGTATTTATTCACGAGTTGCTGGTATCGATATCTCGTTTGATGACTTTGAACTAGCCGAATATCTTGATCTTCTTGAGCCAAGTTCTTGGGAAAGGCTTGTTGATGCTCGCTCGTTCCGTTTTCCCAATGGACTTTCACTTGAAAGCTTCAAGAACGATTTGTGCATTCCATACACACGTCCTCGAAAGCTCATGTCGAAATATCTCAACCCATATTTTTCTGATCTTCATTGGATCATCTCTAATACCATTCTACCCAAGATCGGTTCCCCTGATGAAATCACTTATCTTGACATTTCTGCTCTTTATCATCTTCACTTTGGAATTCATTTCAATCTTCCACGTACTATGATGGACTGGATGATTCGCTGTAGGAGGAAACCACGAGCTTTGGTTTATCCTCTGTATCTTCCTATGATCTTTCGTGCTTTTCGTATACCACTTGATGCTTGTCCGTTCCTGCCGGCACCTACCTTTCTATCTAAGGTACGACGCCTTCAGCCTGTTGCTACTACTGAGTTGTCTGCTGATGAGGAGCCTGACGCCCCTCCGCTCGGTCAGACTGCACCTCCTGCCAACCTGGATTCGCTTCAGACTATGCTTCGCGATCGTTTTGCTATTGAGGATGATCGCTGGACGCAGCAGGATTACCGTACCACTCTGCAGATTAGTGCCCTTGGGAACTCTCTGCATGATATGCGGTATTCGCTTGCTCGTCATCCTGATTTGCATGTGCCTATTGAGCGGGATCCACATCGCTCGGGTCATCGTCTAGACGATCCGTGGGTCATGCAGTATATGGATCCAGATGATACCTTTGTGGATCTTCAGATGTTCCAGGATCTTTTCGTTGGCTCTTTCCCTGGTCCTTCAGATGTTCCAGGACCTTCTGGTGCTCCGTGATGGAGACTAGCTTGTTATGCTGCTGCCACTGCTGATGGTCTTAGTTACTTTTGATTTCAGTTATTTAGTTTCTTATGGATTTATGTAGCTGGTTTTATGTACTCTGTTTATGAGTTGGCCACTTGGTTTGGTGGATGACATTATCTGTCTTTATTATCATTCTATGTCAGTGACTTATTTTGCTTAGTATTTTACTGTTTCTTCTCTGCTTGGTGTGGTTGCATTAATATTCATTGCTTCTTTATATTGCTAACTGCCAAAAGGGGGAGAAATAATGTATATTTTTATTGTTTATTAGATATCATACTGGTTCTATATATTTTTATTGTTTATTAGATATCATACTGGTTCTATGCATTCGTATATCTGTGTATATCTGTACTTCTTGCTCTGGAAAATATTATCTATCAGATCACAGGTACTATGCATTTTGTAAGGGGGAGAGCTATAGCTTCTAGCTCGACACCGTTCATGGTTTACGGGGGAGCTATTTTCTCTTAGCTCAGGCATCGTGTATGGGGGAGCTATGGAACTATGTTACAATCAACTGTGTCCAGGTATGAATATTGAAATATACTTATATTATTTTGTCAATTATCAATATGGGGGAGATTGTTGACACAAAGTCACAGTCAACCAAATATTGACTACATTGACCAAATAATATTTGTATTAATTCAATACGACACACGACGACTGCATTCAGTTCAAGACAGATGACAGCTCAGTCTCCGGCTCTCAGTGTGTTCTGGAGTCTGTATTTTATGATTTCATTGAGTCTAGATTTATGTACTCTGAGTCTTGCTGAGCTCTTGGAACTTAGTCTATAACCTACCCAAAATCCCAAGCTCCACTGAACCAAAAACTGCCCACTGGTCCCCTTAGAACCACTCTGTGCTCTGGAGACAGAGTTCGGGCCGAACTCTGCCTCCACACAGAGTTCGGGCCGAACTCTGTCCCCTAGAAATCAGGAACCCTAATTTTAGGGATAGCTGGTTGCTAGCTGTCCAACGGCCAAATTTTTGAATTTTCCTACCCGAATTCTGGCCGAATTCTGCCTATAAAAATACTATAAATAGGGCATGAATTCTCTCATTTCAATTCACTCAATCTTCTCTTCTCTTCTCTCTTATAAGCTCAATAAGCCATACCCTTCCCATCTACTAGCCACAAGCCTCCTAAGTCTCGAGTGCTCAGCATCTCTCAGTTAGGATTCTTGTGCAAGAGTTGAAGAAGTCGCTTGGACAATTCCAAGCAAATCGCCACTGCGATCCTCTGTTAGAAGTTGACGTGCTCTTCTGAAGAAAAGGCACGGGTTGTAAACTACTATTTCACAAATAGTGGATTTAATCCTGAGCTAGAGTTCTCAGGCCTGGACTAGTCCTCCACGAGGGAAACCAGGTTAAAATCGCTGTGTTTGCGTATGCTCTTTTGCTCTTTATTTATTTTCCGCACTTTACTCTGATTATTGATTGTTGGTGAAAGAGTTGATTTTTAATTGGCTTTTTTTTATATAAACTCTATTCACCCCCCTCTAGAGTTGCCAAACTGTTCTTCATATATATGTATATGTGTGTATGTATATATATATGTGTGTATGTGTGTATGTGTATATATATATATATATATATATATATATATATATATATATAAATATATGAATATGTATTTGTGTATAAGATATATATATATGTATATATGCATATATTTATATATATATATATATATATATATATATATATATATATATATATATATATATATATATATATATATATGTAAAGTAGTATAAAAAGAAATAGAAAAAGGAAGAAATCCCGGCCCAATCCAGAGCACCCCTCCCCTCTCGGGTTCAGCCAACTCACGGGTTAAATATGCATATATGCATATACGCATATATACACAGGAGACACAGCGAAAAAAATGAAGGAAACGGAAACCCTAATGCAAAACCCTAATCCTACGCCCCTCCAGTCGCATGGGCGGCTACCCCGACGCCGGAGCACCGTCAGAGGGCCGTCAGACGGCGGCCGAGGACGCCACGCGCGCGCACATGCGCGGGTGAGCAGCAGTGGAGTGCGGTTGGGAGCCCGACTTCGCGTGCGATTATCTCCGTCGTCGTGCAGCGATTTCACGAACTACTTGAATAGGTACGAAGCTAACCTATCCCCCTTCAACCCACAGGATAGTTTTGAAGTGAATCGAATCAAATCCGACTTAAAAATCGACCCAAAGTCGATGGAAAAACCTGTTCGAAAACAGGGTATATACAGTCTAATCGTCCATGTTTGCCGATCGATACCGATCGATCTAATGCCATATTAGAAATTCTATTTGAACACACTTTTAGATAACATGTAGGGCTCCATAACCAATTCACAGAAATCAATTTTATCGACAATGCACCGAGAAATCGGATCCCAAAGTTCATAAAAAACCTGTTTTAAAAACAATAAAATTCTTCGATACGACGTGCATCCCGCCAATCCGGGCGACGTGGTCGCGAACCGAAAGCATCGAAAGGTGCATATCGGCTTCGTGGACGTGTGGGCTTTGACGGAATTTAAATTGGTCGCGTGTGCACGACGAATTTGATGCGTACCCGTCGAAATTCATCGTATCGACATCTGTACAAATTTCTCAATTACTTTGTGCACGTTCGTCAGATCGAGACAATACTTGCGCCAACAGGACCGTATCATTTTTTGGTCCTGTATGCCAAGTTTGGTCCGATTCGGAGACAGTTGATTGGATCGCCGTTTTGCGGGCCCCACGATCCTATTTAACAGGCAATTTTGTGCACGGCCCACCGAAATCCAAAATTGGACATACTATTGGGTTTCTATCATCTAAACAAATTCGTAGACATGTAGTTTGATGACTTTAGAGACCATTGACTCTGGCACGCTTTTCGGTGCAAAACGGGTCCAACGGCGGATATCATTTTGGCCCAAAATTATCGTTTTGCCCCTGTGTCTAGAATTGGACTTAAGGACAGGTAATCATAGCTAATTTGACTATTCTGAGAATGTTGGCAATGTCTGTTTCAGCTTTCGAAGACAGTTATGATGATTTGGACTCATCGGCTTACCAGTTGACTATATGTTGTTGGATCTGCGTCCAACCTCCAGGCAAGTATACCTTGCCTCCCTCTACAGTTTATTTTCATGCTTATAGTACACCTGTCTTAGTATGTTATCTTGAGTTATCTTAGTTGCTATAGATTTATATGATACCGTGTTTACTAGTTTATTGTCTTGCTTGTACATCAGTATTTCATGACTTGATAGTGTAGTTATACCAGGCTTATTTACGTCATGGATCATGCTAGAGTTGTCCTTAACTGTGTCATGACTGAGTTGTACCGTGTCTTCACCTGTATCTTGACTGAGTCGTGTCTGCAAGTATGTGTGAGTGAACTGCTATTTCTTTGTCTTTCCCACAACCTGCGAGTCCACACACGGGACGAGGGTTATCCTTTGCACCTGCGAGTCCACATACGGGGAGAGGATGATTTTTCTTGAAACTGACCTGCGAGTCTACTTTCGGGGCGAGGGTTGGTATTCCATTGATCTTCCAGCAGTTCATTTATACATACTTAATCCCGTATCCATGTTCATAGTTACCTGTCAGTAGCCACATGTCAGTCTCATGTCTAGTTCCTTTTTTATATCCTGGTTATATTATTGCATGATTAACTGTTAGATAGGCATGTTTTATGTATCTTGCTAGTCCTCTGAGGACCTGATGATCTCTTCAGGTTTAGCGACTGCATGGAGTTAGTCAGCAGAGCGGGATGGTAGAGGATTGCGATGTATGATACAGGTATTTGCTTGTGGTATTTCTTTATTATCCCCTCATGCTTTATATTCCGTATCATGTTATATTCTGCTTATTTTATAGACTCATATCATTCTTGGGGTCTAATCGGACAATATGCTAATGGGCTGCAGACCATGACCCATACTTGTTCATTCTTGTTTTATTTGATTCTTGTAGATTGAGATACATTTTAGATTAGACATGATACCCATGACCTTAACAGCTTATACGCACTCGAGTCGGGCTGGAGTCCGCTTGATACGTAGCTGGCTTGCTCACGAGCTCGCGTCCGTAAAGCGGGTGCGGGTCGTGACAAGTTTTTGTGGTGGCCCATGCAGGTCAGAGCATATCGTACCGGTTATGTAACTGTACTGGTAAGAGCCTGCGACAATGACTAAACCTTAGAAATCTCAATCCACTCTACTTAAAAATTCTCCTAGAAATTCTCTACGTCCTTGAAAATTCCATATTTGCTCTCGATTATACTTCTTTGCTTTTCGTACTGTTGATTCTCGTCCCTTCCTATTTCTGAGTGACGAACGATCGTGCTGTCTAGAATTTATTAGAAATCCTTAAATTATAGTATATATTGCTTGACTATTGAATATTGATTGTTTATATATATGAGGGATTATAGGTACCATATGTTCTAGATATTTTTGGTAGAATTATTAGCCACTAGTTAGAAGATTATAAGATTTTAGCGACTTATGTTTCAAGGGAGTAGTGTGACCAAAGGTGGGTAGAAGTCCTCGAGATTTCGTAAATACCAAATAACTAGAGAAGGCCATAAAATATTTTTAGAAATTAAATTTGAAGAGATTAAAGTGATAGTAGACTTTGATTTTTTTAGAAATAGTTATGAATTAGAATTTCGAGGACGAAATTATTTTTAAGGTGGGTAGATTTGTAGCTTCCCTGCCCGGAGAATTTTTTTTTTCAAAATATTTTTCTTATTATTTATTTTGATTTAAATAGTGATTTTAGAATTTTTATAAATAATTATTTTAGTTAATTATTACTGTAGATGCCTTTAGCCATGGTGGTGTTTTGGAGTACAAGACGACTAGAAATCATGGCACGGGTAGTGCAGTAGCGTGCTTTGACTAGTGTTTAGCCATGATAGGGGACTGCCAAGCCATCGGTGTATCATAAGTAGGAAAACCAGGCCAAGCTATAGCATGACCATTAGAAATAGTTTAATTAATTATTATTAGATTTATTGACTATGCAGGAACCCGGTTGAACCAAACTAGTCCAGACTGGACCCGAACTAAGCTCGAGCCCATGCAGGCATATAGTAAGACCAAAGACGTCCAGGTAAGTAGGTAGATGTGTATATATACGTATTGGCATGCCATTTTATAGCCTAGTGATAAATTCTATAGAAAATATTAAATATTGCATAATAAGTGTTTTATTTCTGCTATTATTATTATTGCCATAAATTGTAAATATATATAATTATGACCAGCTGATTCCCTACCTTCTAGCAAATAAATATATAAAGGGTAATTAGGAATTTAAAGTATATATATATATATATATATATATATATATATATATATATATATATATATATATATATATATATATATATATATATATAGAGAGAGTAAATAAATGAATATAAATGTATGTGTATATATATATATTATATATATATATATATATATATATATATATATATATATATGTATATGTGTGTATGTGTATATATATATATATATATATATATATATATATATATATATTATATAGATATGTATATGTGTGTATGTGTATATATATATATAAATAAATATATGAATATGTATTTGTGTATAAGATATATATATATATATATATATATATATATATATATATATATATATATATATATATATATATATATATATATATATATATATGTAAAGTAGTATAAAAAGAAATAGAAAAAGAAATAGAAAAAGGAAGACCCAGCAGCAGAAATCCCGGCCCAATCCAGAGCACCCCTTCCCTCTCGGGTTCAGCCAACTCATGGGTTAAATATGCATATATGCATATACACATATATACACAGGAGACACAGCGAAAAAAATGAAGGAAACGAAAACCCTAATGCAAAACCCTAATCCTATTCCTCTCCAGTCGCATAGGTAGCCACCCCGACATCGGAGCGTCGCCGGAGGGCCATCGGACGGCGGCCGAGGACGCCGTGCGCGCGCACATGCGCGGGTGAGCCGCAGTGGAGTGCGGTTGGGAGCCCAACTTCGTGTGCGATTATCGCCATCGTCGTGCAGCAATTTCATAAACTACTTGAACAGGTACGAAGCTAACCTATCCCCCTTCAACCCCATGGGATAGTTTTGAAGTGAATTGAATCAAATCCGACTTGAAAATCGACCCAAAGTCGATGGAAAAACCTATTCAAAAACAGGGTATATACAGTCCAATCGTCCATGTTTGCCGATCGATTTCGATCGATCTAGTGCCATATTAGAAATTCTATTTGAACACACTTTTAGACAACATGTAGGGCTCCACAACCCAATTCACAGAAGTCGATTTCATCGACTATGCGCCGAGAAATCGGATCCCAAAGTTCATGAAAAACCTGTTTTAAAAATAATAAAATTCTTCGATACGACGTGCGTCCCACCAATTCGGGCGACGTGGTCGCGAACCGAAAGCATCGAAAGGTGCGTATCGGCTTCGTGGACGTGTGGGCTTTGACGGAATTCAAATTGGTCGCGTGTGCACGACGAATTTGATGCGTATCCGTCAAAATTCACCGTATCGGCCTTTGTGCAAATTTCCCAATTACTTTGTGCACGTTTTTTCAGATCGAGACGAACTTAGGCCAACAGGACCGTATCATTTTTTTGGTCCTGTATGCCAAGTTTGGTCCGATTCTGAGACAGTTGATTGGATCGCCGTTTTATGGGCCCCACGATCCGATTCAACGGACAATTTTGTGCACGGCCCACCGGAATCCAAAATTGGATATACCGTTGGGTTTGTATCATCAAAACGAATCCGTAGACATATAGTTTGACGACTTTAGAAACCATTGACTCTGGTACGCTTTTCGGTGCAAAGCGGGTCCAACGACGGATATCGTTTTGGCCCAAAATTATCGTTTTGCCCCTGTGTCCAGAATTGGACTTAAGGACAGGCAATCCTAGCTAATTTGACTATTTTAAGAATATTGGCAATATCTGTTTCAGCTTTTGGAGACAGTTATGATGATTTGGACTCATCGGCTTACCAGTTGACTATATGTTGTTGGATCTGCGTGCAACCTCCAGGCAAGTATACCTTGCCTCCCTCTACAGTTTTCATGCTTATAGTACACCTATCTTAGTATGTTATCTTGAGTTACCTTAGTTGCTATAGATTTATATGATACCGTGTTTACTAGTTTATTGTCTTGCTTGTATATCAGTATTTCATGACTTGATAGTGTAGTTATACCAGGCTTGTTTACGTCATGGATCATGCTAGAGTTGTCCTTACCTGTGTCATGACTTAGTTGTACCGTGTGTTCACCTGTATCTTGACTGAGTCGTGTCTACAAGTATGTGTGAGTGAACTGCTATTTTTTTGTCTTTCCCACAACCTGCGAGTCCACACACGGGGCGAGGGTTATCCTTTACACCTGCGAGTCCACATATGGGGCGAGGGTGACTTGTCTTGAAACTGACCTGCGAGTCCACTTTCGGGGCAAGGGTTGGTATTCTATTGATCTTCCAGCAGTTCATTTATACATACTTGATCCCGTATCCGTGTTCATAGTTACCTGTCAGTAGCCACATGTCAGTCTCATGTCTAGTTCCTGTTTTATACCCTGGTTATATTATTGTATGATTAAACTGTTAGATAGACATGTTTTATGTATCTTGCTAGTCCTCTGAGGACCTGATGATCTCTTCAGGTTTAGCGACTGCATGGAGTTAGTTAGCAGAGCGGGATGGTAGAGGATTACGATGTATGATACAGGTATTTGCTTGTGGTATTTCTTTATTATCTCCTCGTGCTTTATATTCCGTATTATGTTATATTCTGCTTATTTTATAGACTCATATCATTCTTGGGGTCTAATTGGACAATATGCTAATGGACTGCAGACCATGACCCATACTTGTTCATTCTTATTTTATTTGATTCTTGCGGATTGAGATACAATTTAGATTAGACATGATACCCATGACCTTGACAGCTTATACGTACTCGAGTTGGGCTGGAGTCCGCTCGATACGTAGCTGGCTTGCTCACGAGCTCGCGTCCGAAAAGTGGGTGCGGGTCGTGACAACACCTTGCCATTTGCTGTTTATTTATTTTAGTTCATATTTTATGTCTTATTCATCATTTTCTTTATGCAAAATAAACTGTGATACATGGCATAACTTGTTAGAACTTGCTGTTCATTTATATTTTCTGCTATGTATTAGTTTTCTTACACATTAAACCTAGATTAAGGGACCACCTTGTGTGTTGCATTCATTGGCCTTGACACGTTGTACCACGAATTTGTGTGTCACATGTTGTCACGCTCCGCTCCCGTAAGAGCGATCGTCCTCGCTTAGGCGTGATGCCGCACGAGCCTAGATTACGCCCGTGCAAGGCAATTCCATAACGGCCGATTACACCGGCGGCGACGGGGTCATCGCACAGAAGTCCCAAGCAGAAACATTAAATACGCAGCGAAAATTAGAACAAGAGCACATAAAACACAAGTTATCCAAAAGAAGCTCTTTTATTGATATTGAATACAAGATTACATTTGTGGGCGCAAGGCCAATTTACAATGTCTCTCGTGCTCACTTTCCTCTCATTTACAAGTCACTCTGCTCTCTCTCATCTCTCGATACAATACTTGAATCCAACGGAAGCTTCGGGAGGCGATGTCCATACATTATGTCCTGTATAAGCCTTCAGTTCACGCGGCCACACGCTTTGAATCGCCAAGGAACTCCATGCCTCAACGCATCCAAGCGAGCTCCGCGCCACGAGCTTCTACCTGTGCCTGCACATGAAACACTGTGTGGGTGTTAGTACCACTGTACTGGTGGAGTGAGCTCCTCGCCCACCCATACAAAACCAACACGTTTCATTTACTTTGTGTAACATAAACCCTTTTTCGATTGTCTTTCTATTCTTGCCTTAGGATCAGTTTTAGGACCAGCGCCTTAGCGCAACTTGTGTATCTGAACCATCCCCTGCTTGCAATGTCAACGTTAACTCATACTTGTCACTAGACTACTCCTCGTGCCAACAACGTTAACCTATCAAGTCGTGTTTGCCTTACGGCCATAATCAGAGACGCAACTACACGAAGGACTCCATTTCCTTGCCTCTAGACCTTCCTCGTGCTAGTATTGTCGACGCACCGGCTTATACTTGTCTTTTATGCCAAACTCTGGGACGTAACGACTCGGTCGTGCCATACTCGATTCGTGCTTCAATATTACCGAGGCAGTGCCTCCTCGCTTAGTCTCGCCTACACTTGTGTTGTGACAACGCGGCCGTGCCTAACAACTTAACACTCGACGCCATATCTCGTACTGAAGCACGTCGCCTTCACTGTAGCCAAATCTTAGGCTCAGACATTGTGTCTCTTTAACTCATACATATTCAACTCAATCCAAAGGCACCCACGCGGATTGCCGCCCGTGCCGACACATCTATATGAAAGGTCACTGGCCTATCCAGCCATTTTGGACGTAGCCTGGCAAACGGGACCCTTGCAACGCAAGTAGCGAGCCCCGATGCAAGTCCCCGTACTACCAATTGCCTATTACCCAGCTCGGCTACCCTCAGTTCTTCCTAGGCCGAGTCGGTCCCGTGGCCCCGGGTTGCCGCTCGAAGAACTGTCCCTTGTCGACAAGTCGTCCATGACCACGCGCCTACGCTAACTTCTAGACTTAACGTAATGCAAGGTATTATTATTATCACAGTTCCTTTGTTTTATTCTTTCCACTTTTCGTACTTCCTTTACAGAGCCCCTAACCAGGGTTGCCTCGGCGACTGAACCACAGTCCCGACGTATTTCCTCTCGGCGACTAACCATCGCTTAGATTTAACATTCTTTGAACTCAGGGAACGGCTACTGCATAGTCTTCCAACTTAACTTGAACATAACGTGTTTCCTTAAGTATCGACTGACCGTGGATAACTTTCCACTGAACCAACCGTGGCTCGTGCCTCTAAACCGACTCGTGTTCTACGCAACGCTGTCGCCCAAGTCATACTTCATATGATGGGCCTTGGGATCGTGGGACTATTTATCTTGACAACCGTAGAATGAGCGGGACAGCACGTAGAATAACTTAGGTCGACCGACACAACTTTGCCTAACTCACTCAAGCCTACAACATAACCTAAGGGACGAGCAAAGGCTATGCCAAGCCTTGCGGGACAGGATCGTGCATGCTTTAGCAAGCATTTTGTGCGGGCGACGCCTATGACTTAGGCTAACTCTCAGCTTTTGTACCGCAGACCAACTTTCCTTCTCCCAAGCCACGGGACGAAGGACCGAGTGTCATTTTCAAAGCACGCCGTGCACCAACTCTAAGCCGACCGTGGGACGTTTTCCATTTTCTAACTCGATTCAAACCGTCGGGATTATTCCCTTAGCTATGTGGATGCGTAGCTTTTATTTATCAAGCCTAACTTGTGCAAGTTGAAAACACGATTTATTATGTGAAGGCAAAGATGAGGAGAGTTCACCGAAACTACCCCACCTGAGCGATGTCTCCGAGCAAGCCGTTGCAAGGCTAAGGCCGAACGCCGTCGGCGTTTCGATTCCTCCGATTGACTTTGCGGGACGGGGCACTACATCATACACCACTTAGAACAAGTCTCGTCCTCGAGACTTTCCTGAAGGTAGGCGATCCTACCATTTCTATGGTCAAGACTTAATCGTACACATTTTGCCTACGCGTTCCTTCGATTCCGAGCCACGCTCGCACTATTATCAATCTCTCCTTTAACACGATTTCAAGATCTCGACACACTCCCATCTTTCAAGCCTTGCTTGAACTCGTCGCATCACTTGGCTGGATCGTGCACGCATTCCAAGCGTCCCCAAAATACATGCATTCAGCCAAGTCGCATGATAGAAAATTTGTCATTCTCACTCGAGTCGCATCGTACACATACCCAGGCGTCCCTAAAATATATGCATGTCAGCCGAGCCTCGTGAGCAGGGTTTCCTACATTCGTGATTCATGCTATCCATTCAAACCAATCCTCAAGATCAATTCTTCGATTGATAACTCTGCAACAGGGGCGTTTCGCCTAACTGCTAGGCCAATCTTTACGAGGCTAAGTCAATGTCAGGATTGGAATCATAGTTCCCAAACAATAATGCCAACACTGACCCCAATCCTAGGGTCAAACCAAAGTCGATCATACGGGGTCTTCTACCCAAGCTCGCGTCACTCAGGTTTCTAAACGTCGAGCACGATCACCTAATTCGCATTACGGCACGCGTTGCGTACATTCGAATCCCTTCAATTCAGAAATTCTAACCAATTCATGTATTCGATCACGAGGTCATCTTGCTCGACAATACGTTGCACCCCAAATCTCACGCGAGTCCGATAATCCGCGGTGGTTCATAAATTACCACGCAACGCTCCCGCGGAATAACCATTCTCATCGGAGCGTAACTCTTGTTTGAGTTTAGACTCATTCATTCTCGATACACGGATTAGACCTACTCAATCCTCAAGTTCAATCGACAAGCACACCAATTCAATCTCGAGTCTATCTTCGCGTCAAACCACAAGTCGAAGCACAAATTGTTGCACCGTGCAAGTTCGACCACGCCCGCTGTATGAATCACCATACCAGCGCTCACGCAGAGTGATCGTCCTAATCGACGTGACGCATGTGCGAGGCTGGAGTAGCGCTCGCATAAGACAAGAACGTCAACGTTGTAGTTATCGACAAAGCAAATCCAAACATTCCAGTTTTCATCCAAGCCAAGTTCGATCGTCATTCGTTCAACTTAGAAAATCCTCGAACCAAGTCTATCTTTTCCTCGACACATTTTAACATCTCGATTATAGCATCCATCGGAACAATGACATTTGCACGATCGTCATTTGCCGAGTTAGAGTACCCCCAAGTTATCGTATATCGATCTTTGATACGCCTCAATACCATTGACGATGTGCGTAACCTGACGATCTTCCTTTGCAACCAATTTCGAGTCGTGCGTTGATACTGTTGTCCGAGTTGGATATTCCACAATTTTCTCAATACTCAAGATCAAGTTCAGTCGCTTTTCCTCAAGCTCGTTTCAAGATCGTTATTCAAAACTCAAGTCACATTTCATTTGCATCAATCCGATATCGTACGCGCGATCCTCTAAGTTTCCTCGATCAAGACCATTCATTTTTATTCATCGTTCCGAATCATTTCGATATCGTTTTCTAAGTCGCGTTGCCTATTCGCAAGTCGTCCGAACGAGATGCTCGTTTGGGACATTCGAAGTCACGACCAACTAAGCGTGACGCATTCTAAGGCTTTGCGCGATCGCATTGCCTCGCCGACATACTCGTAATCCTCAATATTCACTCGAACAATTTCTAAGACAAACCATACACCACTCGGATTCGAGCCACTCGACTAGTCGTCGACACTCATTCTTATTCTTCTCCGAACCTATCACATACACCACTCGGATTCAAGCCATACGATCTTAGTCCTCAATCATATTCACGTCATTCGCTAAGACATCCTTCAGATTCGTTCGACGAATCGCTAGCGTAGTCGCTCGCATCGTATCGACGCACTAAGTCGTTCGTACTATTTCCTCGAAATCCAAATCAATCTTCCGTGTACGCCTAAGCGTTAGTCCGATAGCGTTCCTATCGATAGACACTCTAAGTACATCTCCGTTTCCAACCGAACGATACTTAATATCGCTCACGACTCGTTTGCACCAATGGTCGAGGTGCGCGACGCGAAACACAACTTAGCCAAAAGGCCGTGTGCATAGCCATCCCGTGCGGACTA
Source organism: Iris pallida (assembly GCA_029216955.1). Lineage (NCBI taxonomy): Eukaryota > Viridiplantae > Streptophyta > Magnoliopsida > Asparagales > Iridaceae > Iris > Iris pallida. Next base: position 14,180,402 of record JANAVB010031818.1, on the reverse strand, counting down.
TATTCCGAGTTTGCACGCTCAATTTCTAGGGTCGACGTTGGACTAATTGGGCACGCATGCGACTTGCTAAGGTCAATGTTGGACTATTCGGGCATACGTGCGACTTTGCTAACATTAGCACATGTTTTCTATCGAGTCAAGTTTGCAACGTATCGGCACAAAGGCCCTATCGACGCATTTGGCAACGGCCTACCGATGCGTTAGATTGAACGCTTGTACGAGCTTTCGAAAATATTTAGACTTATTGTATGGATATGCCGAGGGACATTTGAGAGAGAGCGTACCAACGATAACAACTTGCGGAAGCAACAGAGTTTTGCGGAAACATCGAAGTTAAAGAATTCAATCGACTGTCCAAGGACGTAAAGCCGTGCTATGATACCATTATGTCACGCCCCGCTCCCGTAAGAGCGATCGTCCTCGCTTAGGCGTGATGCCGCACGAGCCTAGATTGCGCCCGTGTAAGGCAATTCTATAACGGCCGATTACACCGGCGACGACGGGGTCGTCACACAGAAATCCCAAGCAGAAACATTGAATATGCAGCAGAAATTAGAACAAGAGCACATGAAACACAAGTTATCCAAAAGAAGCTCTTTTATTGATATTGAATACAAGATTACATTTGTGTCAATTTACAATGTCTCTCGTGCTCACTTTCCTCTCATTTACAAGTCACTCTGCTCTCTCTCATCTCTCGATACAATACTTGAATCCAGCGGAAGCTTCGGGAGGCGATGTCCATACATTATGTCCTGTATAAGTCTTCAGTTCACGCGGCCACACGCTTTGAATCGCCAAGGAACTCCGTGCCTCGATGCATCCCAGCGAGCTCTGCGCCATGAGCTTCTACCTGTGCCTGCACATGAAACACTGTGTGGGTGTCAGTACCACTGTACTGGTGGAGTGAGCTCCTCGCCCACCCATACAAAACCAACACGTTTTATTTACTTTGTGTAACATAAACCCTTTTTCGATTGTCTTTCTATTCTTGCCTTAGGATCAGTTTTAGGACCAGCGCCTTAGCGCAACTTGTGTATCGGAACCATCCCGTGCTTGCAATGTCAACGTTAACTCATACTTGTCACTAGACTACTCCTCGTGCCAACAACGTTAACCTATCAAGTCGTGTTTGCCTTACGGCCATAATCAGAGACGCAACTATACGAAGGACTCTATTTTCTTGCCTCTAGACCTTCCTCGTGCTTGTATTGTCGACGCACCGGCTTATACTTGTCTTTTGTGCCAAACTCTGGGACGTAACGACTCGGTCGTGCCATACTCGATTCGTGCTTCAATATTACCGAGGCAGTGCCTCCTCGCTTAGTCTCGCCTACACTTGTGTTGTGACAACGCGGCCGTGCCTAACAACTTAACACTCGACGCCATATCTCGTACCGAAGCACGTCGCCTTCACTGTAGCCAAATCTTAGGCTCAAATATTGTGTCTCTTTAACTCATACATATTCAACTCAATCCAAAGGCACCCACGCGGATTGCCGCCCGTGCCGACACATCTATATGAAAGGTCACTGGCCTATCCAGCCATTTTGGACGTAGCCTGGCAAACGAGACCCTTGCAACGCAAGTAGCGAGCCCCGATGCAAGTCCCCGTACTACTAATTGCCTATTACCCATCTCGGCTACCTTCAGTTCTTCCTAGGCCGAGTCGGTCCCGTGGCCCCGGGTTGTCGCTCGAAGAACTGCCCCTTGTCGACAAGTCGTCCATGACCACGCGCCTATGCTAACTTCTAGACTTAACGTAATGCAAGGTCTTATTATTATCACAGTTCCTTTGTTTTATTCTTTTCACTTTTCGTACTTCCTTTGCAGAGCCCCTAACCAGGGTTGCCTCGGCGACTGAACCACAGTCCCGACGTATTTCCTCTCGGCGACTAACCATCGCTTAGATTTAACGTTCTTTGAACTCAGGGAACGGCTACTGCATAGTCTTCCAACTTAACTTGAACATAACGTATTTCCTTAAGTATCGACCGACCGTGGATAACTTTCCACTGAACCAACCGTGGCTCGTGCCTCTAAACCGACTCGTGTTCTACGCAACGCTGTCGCCCAAGTCATACTTCATATGATGGGCCTTGGGGTCGTGGGACTATTTATCTTGACAACCGCAGAATGAGCGGGACAGCACGTAGAATAACTTAGGTCGACCGGCACAACTTTGCCTAACTCACTCAAGCCTACAACATAACCCAAGGGACGAGCAAAAGCTATGCCAAGCCTTGCGGGACAGGATCGTGCATGCTTTAGCAAGCATTTTGTGCGGGCGACGCCTATGACTTAGGCTAACTCTCAGCTTTTGTACCGCAGACCAACTTTCCTTCTCCCAAGCCACGGGACGAAGGACCGAGTGTCATTTTCAAAGCACGCCGTGCACCAACTCTAAGCCGACCGTGGGACGTTTTCCATTTTCTAACTCGATTCAAACCGTCGGGATTATTCCCTTAGCTATGTGGATGCGTAGCTTTTATTTATCAAGCCTAACTTGTGCAAGTTGAAAACACGATTTATTATGTGAAGGCAAAGATGAGGAGAGTTCACCGAAACTACCCCACCTGAGCGATGTCTCCGAGCAAGCCGTTGCAAGGCTAAGGCCGAACGCCGTCGGCGTTTCGATTCCTCCGATTGACTTTGCGGGACGGGGCACTACACATGTAGAACACGGACGTGTGTGATTGGCTGGCCACCAGTACGTACAAGCCATGCGATAGGGATAACCGCTAATAGAGGTTGCATGCTAGTTTGACTTAGCGGTTATAGAGGTTTTCTGTTGTAGATACAACATAGTAGGCATTGGGCGGGGAGGACAATTCCTTAGCGTATGGGCTTCGATGCACTTTCTCTTGTGACCAGAAAGTTCCGCTGGAGATACGGGGTTGATGACCCATGATTACTGACGGCCACTAGCGTTCTGCGAAACATTATGCTCTTTTTGATTGGACCGCTGGTGCCCCAAGGGGGAACCATGCCGATCCTATTTAGCCAGGGCCCATGCACAGGAAGGATTGTTCTTAACTACATTTCACTTAGAACGGTTAGGCTACTTTATCCGTTAGGCACGAGTACTTTTGGTTTGGGTACTTGTATCTGACCGTAGCTTGGAACAATAACTTTTCGCGAATTAGTTCGTCACATCTTGTCCTTGTTTGGTTGTAGGTGTGACTTACTACTTCGATGAGAAGGTATTGAACCTTGTTAGGGTCCGGATACCATATTGGATTCATAATATGGAAAGATACGTCACCGTGAATTAGTTTACCATCTCCTGTCCTTTTTGGTTGGGGGGATGGTACGTATCAGCCCCTATTTTTCAAATTTAATTTAATTAGTGTTAATTAGTTGCTAATGACATATTTAGCTTTAAAATAATTTATTATAATTTTTAGGAATTTTTTTAGAATTTTTAAATAATTTTTAAATAGTTTTTAATTTAAAATATATTATTTTGTAATTAACTGAATTATTTTAATATCATTTTGTAATATTTAAATTTGTTTTAATATTGTTTTGCAAATGAATTAATTGTTTTAATAGGAGTTTGCAAATGATATTTGTAAACTATTTGGTTTGGGGTTGTTATGCAAATTTCTAAATCCTAAGGACCTAGCTGCTAACCTACCTACCCCCCCCCCCACGTTCTCTCTCTTTCTCTCCTCCCAACTGCTCTCGACGACCGCCAGCTGCCGACGACCGACCACCGACTTTCTCGCTATTTCCGGCCAGCCCACAGTCTCAACCGACCTCCTTTTCCCCTATATATAACCCCAAGACCCTAAACCTTAACCCTAGTTCACCCTCGACCACCCCGACCCCTTCATCCCCGACGAGAGCCTAAACCCTAACCCTAACTCCGGCGAGTGCAGCGCCGCCCCCCCACAGCGACCATCACCGCCTACCACCGTCACCACTCGACGCGTCACGTCGAGACGAACGCAGCGCCACTCGAGCGCCGCGTCCCTGACGCCCCTAGCCGCCGTCGGCACACTCGACAACCCCCCCAGTTCACCGGACACGTGAGTAACACCCTAAAAACTGTGTCGTGCGTGTCTCGAACTCACGCACGACGTTCGCCTGGACACGAGCAACCTAGGGGTAAGTCTGGACACGAAAGACTCGACCCGTGCGTGTCGTGCATAGCACGGACACGAGACTCGTGTGTCCTTAACTGTCAGGATACCGAGATAGTTTTATCGGGTTTAAACCTGTCACCCCCACTTTCCTGAATAGGGCTAATATGATCATTTGCATTATTTTATTATTTTAATATTATTTAAATATTAATTTTTAGTGTTTTTATATTATTATTGAAATAAGTGTTTTACTGATAGTGTTTTTATTTATAAAAAGTTTAATATATTTAATATATATATAAAATAAAGTATTTAGTTTTGTTATAATAAATTCTGATTTTATTTATATATATTTAGATAATATTCCATTTATTGTGATATTCTATTTATTGCGATATATATATATAAATATATATATTTATATTAATGGTTAAATATTATGGGTTTATTTTTATATAAATAAATATACATATATGTGTATAAATATATGTAGGTGTGTTTGGATGTATGCATGTATGTATGTATGTATGTATGTATGTATGTATGTATGATATATATACATAAATATATATAAGGGGTTAAAGAAAAGAAAGAAAAAAAAAAGAAAAAAAAATCAATACTAACAAACAAACCCACACACACACACGATTTGTGAACACCAGGAGCAACAGCATGCTTTAGCTAAGGGGCCGAGCCCCTTAACTCGGAAAACCCGAGCCCTCTTTTGCCCCTTATATATAATTCGTTATAGAGAGAGAGAATATTTTTTTTTCTTACAAAAACCCTAACACAAACCCTGCGCCGACACACCCCCGCCGCCTTCCCGATGACCCAGCGCCGACACCACGACCACCGGAGCCGCCGTCGGTAGCCGGAACACGTGCGCGCACACGCGTGGTTGACAGCAGCAGCGAACACCGCAAAGCCGACTTCGGAGCAACGTTTCGCCGCGCACGCTCGATCAATTTCTGAGCCGTTTCTTCCGATATGATCCTAACATATACACCTTTATTTCTCTTCAAATAGTTCGTGCCGATTCGCACCATGTGCGACGAAAAACGAGTTCCAAAATCGAGAAAAAACTCGATTTTATGGATTTAGAAACTGTCCCGAAACTCCAACTTTGTAGCCGATTTGCGACCAGTGTGTTGTGATTTTTTAAAATTGGTCTGAAGAGACTTAGAGACAACCTATAGGGCTTTAAAACCTTTTTTGTAGAACTGAATTTCATGCACTGTACAGAAAGTTATTGGTTTGTGAAGTTAGAGAAAAAACTGATTTGCAAAAGTGTTTTTTAGAAAAATTGTCCCGATACGCCGTCCGTCCCGTCAATCCGGGCGACGTGGTCACGAACCGAAATCATCGAAAGGTGCGTATCGACTTCGTGGTCGTGTGGGCTTTGACGAAATTCAAATTGGTCGCGTGTGCGCGACGAATTTGATGCGTATCCGTCAAAAATTTACCGTATCGACCTTTTGCATATTTGTCAATTACTTTGTGCACACTAATCAAATCGCGACGAAACTTGTGCCATTGGACTCGAAATATTTTTCTGGACCTGTAAGCCAAGTTTGGTCCGATTCTGAGACCGTTGATCGGGACGCCATTTTGGCGGGCCCACAATCCCACTCAACGGGTGATTTTGTGCGCAGCCCACCGAAATCCAAAATTGGACATACCGTTAGGTTCGTCTCGTCAAATCGGACCTGTAAATATATAGTTGATAACCTTAGAGACCGTAGATTCTGGCACGTTTTTCGGTGCAAAGTGGGTCCAACGGCGAACACCATTTTGACCTGAAATTACCGTTTTGTCCCTGTGTCCAGAATTGGACTTATGGATAGGCGTTTCTAGCTAATTTGACCATTCTGAGAACGTTGGTAATGTTTGTTTCAGCATTAGGAGACAGTTGTGCGAGTTGACTGTTCGTGGCTCTTTGAGTGGGTTGTAGTTTCGATTTTCTCAGCTCAGGACGACAGGCGAGTACATTCTCTGATAGTTTTCATTGTCTTGATATCTACTATATCCGATTCAGTTGTAGTGTTATACTTGATTCTTGACACAAGGATACACGGACTAGTATACGTGAATCTCGTCATGAGATGTCATTCCTGGTTTACCTGGTATATGAGTACATTGTTCGATATTGTTTCCTGTACTTGTATAGACACCGATTTGGGAGTGGGCTGCCACCCTGCTCTTCGAATCCCGTGTCATGACTTGTCATGTCTGGATTCATTATATTACTCGGGGCTGGGGGAGTTATTAGAGGTTATGTGATCATTACCCTTACTTGTTTATTACTTGCGTATAGCTCCACCCTCACCACACGTAGGGTATAGCCTGACCTTATACTACTTGTGCATAGCTTTCCATTTTAGCTGGCCTGATCCCTACATTATTATACTACCTGTGCATAGTCGATCAAATGGAACAGCCTGATCTTGACCCAAGCCGATCACATAACGCTCTAATATCTCATGGCACTTTATTTTTATGTTTACATCATATCTCAGATTACTTTCCATCGTTTATATTCCAGTTTTATCTTATATCTCACACATGACATGATATCCAGTTCGCTTGTACCGTTTTACTTTCAGTCTTGATATTCCATCTTGTATTTCATTATGATTGTCTCTTACAGTATTTGTCAATTCACATGGAACTGCTGTTGGCGTTTGTACTTGCTCATATCCTGACAGGATAACTCCCGTTGTTCAGAGGATTTAGATGCAGATTGTCCGACCTACTACGGGTTTGACATAGATGGAGCCTACGACTAGGACATGCCGGTGGACCCGGTGCTCGTAGAGGACGCACCGCCAGTAGTGGCCTAGTTCACCTAGATTTTGTCTTGATTACATTTCAGTTTGATACTTTGAGACTTGTAGTATTTATTTTGGGATATTGTTTTATGTCTTGGTCTCTGAACTCGTGATTGTGGCTCGACACTATTTCAGACTATTTATCTCATCTTTATCTTTATCATCGTGTTTATCTTCCTTAGAATTATGTGATTGAGTTGTTGTTATATTCCTCCGTACGGAGATGACAGGTTATATTTGTGTCTTAGATTCTATATATTCTAGATGACCTTCACAGCGTTCTACTGCCGATACTGCGGCGTAGGCTAGACGTGCCCACGTGCTCGTGTCCCTAAATAGGGTGCGGATCGTGACACGTTTTTATGGTGGCCCATGCAGGTCGAGTCGCAACTAGTGCGATTTCGTAATGGTGCTCGAATTAGAGTGCTAATTACGAGCCTGCTGTTAGGATATAGGTTCTAGGTTGTGATAGGAGTTACTCAATCACATTAGAAAAATTCTAATCTTTTGATTACCATGACAAACTCTTCTTGCATTTCGAAATAAATTGTCCTTCCTTGATGATATCCTATCATGTGCCATATTGATCTCTTTGCTTAGGTCTTTTGAGAGATTCCTGTGACGACCTTTGGAAATCTTGTTTTAAACGTCAACTTGAAATCATCTTCTCTTGTTTTTCTTCATCCTTGCTCCTTGTTATTGAGTTTGATTTTATTGGATCACCGCTGATTTTGATTTTTCATATCTAGATGAATTTTATGGCCTGAATTATGGTACCTTCCTGATAACATATGTTGACGGGAATAACAGGGAAGTTAAAATGTCTACTTGGTTATGGAATTCGGCGTTTATCGTAGCTATATTAGCCGACGTGGCGAAAACGTAGGGACCTGACTTCGGATGTACATATCTGGTTATGAGATTTGAGATTTCTTGCGGCCATACTGGTCGGCGTGGCGAGGATCCCAAACGACATGATTATAGAGGTGCATACCCAGTTATGGAATCTACCATTTATCGCAACCTTGCTTACTGGCGTGGCGAGGATTCTGAGTATCATGATTTAAGATAGATGTGTATGATTATCAGATTGTATCTTGAGGAGGGTCATAACATATCATCTCTATCATTTTATTTCTGTTATTATAGATTCGGTTCCATCCCCAATTAGCTTAGGAGTAAGGATACCTTTGGTTCTTTATTCCAGGTATCTCATTTCATTATAGGTTCTTCGTAGTGTGATGGTTTGGTGACTTACAATTGGTCTGTGTCCTTGAGTATTAGTGTTTATTCTTTAGAGTATGGTTAGGAAGTATTGTATATGATTGTTGATAATTGTATATAGATGAGAAACCTAGAGTGATTAATAAGTGTTGAGGTAGGAGTTGCCCCAGGTGCCAGAATAAGAGGAGTACCTTAGTAGCAATAGCCAGAGTATTTCAAGTGTTATATAGGTTTAGGCACCAATATTTTAAGTGACTAGTAAGATGAGGGACATGAGTAACCTAATATAGGGGTACCATCCAAGTATCATATAGATGAGTTAGTGCCTTGTGTAGACAGCGTCAAGATTTGGGTAGACACCCTAGAGAGAGTATCCTAGATAGACGAATGTTCTTCCATGACTTTCATTTCTGGAGCGTCAGAGATGTCAATATCTGGAAACTTCCTTCATGAGTTTGTAGTAGACAAGATTATCTTCATTTTGATATATCATGTCTCACTCAAACTCGTTCTCTTGTACTACCTTTGTATCACACAACTTTCGGATCAATTTAGGCCATTGACCATACCCACTTTTATTTATGATTATCATATGCACATTACCATGACTTTTAATTTAGGAGCACAAGACTAGTTGTTTTCTCAAAACCAACTTCATATTGATGATCTAGACAAGACGCCCTACGCACATGACCTTCGTGTCCTACTCAGGCACACCATCTTGTGCTTCATTTTATCACATGACTTTTCTGACACAAGACCCAATCTTGATTCACCCCACGAAGTCACTCTTATTCCGACTCGGATTGGGGGCACTATTCGGCCCAAACTTGTTGATCCAAAATATAGACACGACCCACATTAAGCCTACTACCCACATGACACTTGTGTCCCATTCAACTGAGCCCCGCATGCTACTTATTTACCCGCATTCATTTGAGGAAGACAATAGAAGGTAGTATCCCATAAGTGTAGTATAGTATCCTGGATAGAGTGTGCCAGTAAGTTGAGATCTTCACAGATCACAAGAGCTTGATGTACGTGTTCACCCAGAAGGAATTGAACATGAGACAGAAGAGGTGGCTTGAACTGATAAAGGACTTCGATATCGCTTTGCAGTACCATCCAGGGAAGGCCAACGTAGTTGCAGATACCTTAAGCAGGTATCCAGTCGCTATGTATTTGACGGCAGATCGTCATTTATTGGCCGATCTGGATTGTTTGGGTATCGAGGTTATCGTTCCGGGAATGGAGGTTCACATGTGGGGTTTACAGATTCAGTCTGCATTGATGGACAGAGTCAGATCAGCACAGTTTGATGACGTGACCTTGAGGAGTATCAGGGAGCAGGTGCATGCCGGATTGTTAGACGATTTCTCTATAGCCAAAGATGGGTCGCTGAGGCACGGTACTAGATTGTGCATTCCGAGTGGAGAGCTTCGGGAGGAGATTCTGCAAGAAGCGCATCGTTTCTAGTACTCTATGCATCCTGAAGCCAACAAGATGTACAGAGACCTGAGGGAGCGTGTATGGTGGTATGGCATGAAGCGAGAGGTAGCTCAGTTTGTATCTCGATGCTTAGTGTGCCAGCAGATAAAAGCCGAGAGACAAAGGCCAGGTGGTCTGCTTCAACCACTATCCATTCCAGAGTGGAAGTAGGAGCACATCACTATAGATTTTGTGTCTGGGCTTCCACGATCTCTAGGAGAGAAAGACATGATTTAGGTCATCGTTGATAGATTGACCAAATCGACCCACTTTTTTCCTTTCAAGGTGGGACTATCTACAGAGAAGCTGGCAGAGATGTATGAGAGGCAGATAGTCAGATTACACGGAGTTCCGATGAGCATAGTCTCGGATCGGGATAGTCGTTTCATTTTCTACTTTTGGAGGAGTTTGCATACTAGCTTGGGCACCCAGCTCAAGTTTAGTACCGCGTATCACCCCCAGACGGATGGGCAGTCAGAGAGGACCATCCAGACACTCGAGGATATGCTTCGCACTTGTGTGTTAGATTTCGGGGGATCTTGGGAGGACCATCTTCATCTGGTAGAGTTTGCTTACAACAACAGCTATCAGACCAGTATAGAGATGTCGCCATTTGAGGCTCTATACGGACGGAGATGTCGCACTCCCTTGTCGTGGGACGATGTCGGTAAGAGAGTTTTGCTTGGCCCGGAGATGGTGGTGGATGCAGCAGAGAAGGTTAAGTTGATCAGAGATAGACTTCGGGTGGCTCAGGATAGACAGCGGCATTGGGCTGATAGCCACCGGAGACCGTTAGAGTTCGAGGTTGGCGATATGGTGTTCCTAAGGATTTCTTCGACACGGAGCATGATTCGTTTTGGCCGAGACGGGAAGCTTAGTCCGCGCTTCATCGGACCTTTCACTATTCTTGGAAGGGTCGGTGCAGTGGCCTATAGACTAGACTTGCCGCCTACGCTCGAGGGAGTCCATAACGTGTTTCACGTGTCGCAGTTGAGGCGGTACATGGCAGACCCTAGTCACGTATTGGACCACTCCGAGTTAGAGGTGGGGCCCACTCTCCGCTATCCAGAGCAGCCTATGGAGATTCTGGATCGTCGTGAGAAGGTGCTCCGGAACCAAGTTATCCCTTTGGTTCGTGTCGCATGTAGGCATCACTCTCCAGGAGAGTCTACCTGGGAGAGGGAGGACGAGATGCAGGAGCGTTACCCTTATCTCTTCGAGCCTTGAGGTATTTTTCTTTGTTCTTGCTACTGTTATTGTGCTAGTTTGCTCTAATTTCGAGGACAAATTTTTTTTTAGGAGGGTAGATTTGTCACCCCACTTTCCTGAATTGGGCTAATATAATCATTTGCATTATTTTAATATTATTTAAATATTAATTTTTAGTGTTTTATATTATTATTGAAATAAGTATTTTACTGATAGTGTTTTTATTTATAAAAAGTTTAATATATTTAATATATATAAAAAATAAAGTATTTAGTTTTGTTATAATAAATTCTGATTTTATTTATATATATTTAGATAATATTCCATTTATTGTGATATTCCATTTATTGGGATATATATATAAATATATATATTTATATTAATGGAATATATATATATATATATATATATATATATATATATATATATATATATATATATATTAATGGGTAAATATTATGGGTTTATTTTTATATAAATAAATATACGTATATGTGTATAAATATATGTAGGTGTGTATGGATGTATGCATGTATGTATGTATGTATGTATGTATGTATGATATATATACATAAATATATATAAGGGGTCACTACCAGAATAAGTCGTTTTAGCGATGCCAAAAGACGTCGCTAAAACGACAATATTCGTCGCTAACAATATTTAGCGACGAAATTACCGACGTTTCTGGCTGGTCGCGTAAATGTTAGTCGCTGATCATCTAAACGTCGCCAATCGTCACAATTACCTACGTTTGCCGACAAAAATATACGTCGGTATAATGCCGACGTCTACCGTCGTGTCGTCGGTGGCTCTGCGACGTAAAAAATGGTGTCGCTACGCATCGGTAAATTTACCGACGAATTATCGTCGACTCGTCGGTGGTTTAGTGACATGATCAAAGTCGCGAAACGTCGGTAAATCCTGGGAATTCCTGGGGCTGAATAGCGACGTTTACCGACGTCCTCCGACATATAATGACGTCGCTAAACGTCGGTAAACTGGATAATATTGCTTATCTACCGACGTTTACCGACGCAAAATTACGTCGGAGGACGTCGGTAAACGTCGGTAAACGTCGCTAAATCTGCAAATAAAATAAAATAAAATACAAAATGTCCATTTCTTCCTGCAGTTTAAAAAGCTAACCATTTCTCACTGTAGAATAGGATCCAAACAATCACAGAATGTCTATTTCTCACTGTACACAGGTTTCAGTCCCTATAACCAAGTCTACAATAATCACACAATGTCCATTTGTCACTGTACACAGATTTCAGTCCCTATAAGCAAGTTTACAACAATCACACAACTAACCAAATAACCAAATATCCAAATAACCAAGTATCCAAATAACCAATTCTACACCAAATAACAAAGTCTACAACTAAATAACCATCAAATAGAATATGATCCAAACATCCAAATCTACACAACCAACAAATATCCAAGTCACAAATAAAGAATAAAACAAACACAAACAAACAGTCCTAACTAGGACTACTAGAAATCTGGTGCAGGAGGGGCACCGCCGCGACGAAGGGATAAGAACAACTCATACTCCTCAAGTGAAATCGACACCGATGGAGGAGGCAGTGACGTCGGTAGAGTCGGTGTCGAAGAAGAAGGCGGTGGAGGCGGCGGAGTCGACGACGATGAAGGCGTACCCGAAGGACCAGCATGCTCCAATGCTGTAAGTCGCTGGTGGTATGAATCCATGATAGATAACATTCTATCACTGCTCTGGACCATCGACTCCTGCGCCAATCTCATCCTCTCGGCCATGGTCACCTGTCCTGTCTGCAGCTCCGTCACCGTGCGCTCTAACCCTCCAACGGTGCGCTCTGTCCTCTCAGTCGTCTCCCTGAGGTCTATAATGCCGCGGTCAAGTGTATCCAATCGTGCTAGCAGCGTAGGATCCTCCGTAGGGTGCTGAGACTGCTCCTCGATCCGTCGTAGCAGGTCATCACGGAGAGACTCCATCATCTGGTGGACTCGGGCAGACTCCTGGGATGGCTGTGGACCATGCACACTAGGAGGAGATGTCCTAGAGGACTGGGTCGCAACTAGGGCGCCATAGGATCCCGTACCGTAGTACGTACCCCTACGAAGTCCACCAGCGGCGGCTATCCACAGCTCGTTCGCCGACGGAGCTTGAGTGGGCTGCGAGGAAGTACCGGTCTCTCCTGCATCAGGTGCACTAGCAGTCGCCCGTTCCCGCAGCCTCTGATACTCGGCCTAGAAAGTACTTATTATTACTAACTTCTAATTTCTAATTAATGTACTTATTATTACTAATTTCTAATTAATGTACTTATTATTTCTAATTTCTAATTAATATACTTATTATTACTAACTACATGAATATTTATTTGCATCATATTTACTAAGTTATATTAAAATTGACACGAAGTATTAAATTAAGATAACGTATTGTAATACTTACATAAGTCTGCTCGGCCCTCTCGTCAATAAGGTCACCGCCGCGACGATGGGTGGCCAGGAAGACGGTCACCATGTCGGCGTTACCGACCTTCCTTACCTGTAATTAAATATATTATCTTAGTAATAATTTATCGGCATCGCATTAAAATAATATTTGTAAAAGAGGAAGACATACCAGACGACGGAAATGTTCCGTCATCGGAATCGACCCACCGCACCACTTCGAGGCATGTTGCCTAGCCGTCTTTGCCTTCTCCGACTTCTCCTTGTACCTTGGCTCCTCGAATCGAGCCTTCATCGCATTCCACTGATCAGGGGTGATCCAACCTTGGATCGGCTTTCCGGTACGATCACGATCCTTCTGATCATTGATAGAGTCGCGGATCAGATTGGCAGCGACGGCAGGAAACATCCCCTCGATCTGCTCGGCCCGGTGCGGTGGATAGAAAAACATATCCTAGAAGAGCGCAAACCAAATATTTATCAGTTATATATAATGTACAAAAATTATATGATTGATGTTAAAAGCAAATATATTTTAACCTTGAAGCGCGCAAACCAGAAGGCCTTCCTCTCGTCCGGAGCATCAGAGTAGTTAATCCAAGCACCACCATAATTATTTCTCAGCATATGGCCTAGACGTCTCTGTACCTCTGGGGGACGATATCTATACAAACATATTATATTCATGAAAAAAGTTAATTTATGATAAAAACAGAAAGAAAAAAATTATAAACCAAAACACCTACTTTGTACCGTCGGCCTAGATCTCCGTCCTCCTCTCCTCCGGAGGTGCGCACGCATCATCTGCATGATGCTGGTCGGCCGTCGGCTCCGCCGCCTCGGCCGTCGCTGCAGCCTCCACCATCTGCTCATCCGTCTCCATCGTCGTATCAGCAGTAGGAACGCTAGACGGACGAGCACTCTCAACAGGCCTGGAACTAATCGTCCCAGGAGATATGCCACATCCCAGCAGGCCCACCTACTGTCCGATATAGAGGAGTAATCGACGACGAGGATCCAGAGCCGGTACCAGAATGAGGTACCGAAGGAAAACTCCATCCTCTAGCGGTACCTGTAGGAAGTACCGGAGGAGAGTGACCTCGTTGTCTCCCTCGGAACGCTCCACGACGACCTGCCATACCTGATAACAGCATATGATAATACAACAAATAATAGAGACTAGAAATATGAAAGTACAACAAATAATAGAGACTAGAAATATGAAAGTACAACAAATAATAGAGACTAGAAATATGAAAGTACAACAAAGACAAAATAATAACCAAGACAACATATAATGATACATTCTACAATAAACATCTAATTCCAGATAATATATTCTAGAAGAAACATCTAAGTTCAGATAAGTATATCTCTCTCAATCATCTTCAGAATAATCATCTTGTTCGTCTTCCTCGACCTCATCTTCCTCTTCCTTCTCATCTTCACTTTCATCTTCGCCTTCGTCTGCTTCGTCTTCCTCTTCGGATAATTCTACATCTTCTACATTATGTGTCGTGTAATGCGTAACTTCCGTGGAGTCCACATCGACAATATTGGTTACAAGAGGTAGCTCGTCCTCCTGGTATACTTTTTCGTCAACATCAAAAGTACCTCTGGCTTTAGTCTTGTATACTGTCCACCAGTCAGACTTCGTTGCTCCCCGTCTCGGATAAGCTGTGAAGTACACGAGCTGAGCCTGAGTTGCTAGGACAAACAGTTCGTAGCCTTGATATCTACGCTTGTAGTTTATATCCACAAGACCATGCTTGTCAATTTTCTAACCTTGATTTTCAATCGTATCGAACCATTCACACTTGAACAACACGATCTTTGCAGGTTCTCTGCCATTATTATATGACAACTCCACAATCTCTCGCAAGATGCCAAAGAAATCATTTCCTGGATCGACGTCTTTGTAGTTCGAAGACTTGATACACAAACAACTATTTTTCGTGGAATCAAGATCCAGGAAGCTGTCTCTGATCGGAGCATTTGTCGACTTGAACCGAAAGCCATTGATACAGTAACTTGGCCATATTTTAACAAAAGTAATTGGTCCCTTGGCAAGATTTCTAATTAATCTCGGGTGAAATTAGACGATCGACCTGAATATCAAAGAAGCGATAATAAGTTATTTATTACGCAGTTGCATTAGAAGAGGCCAGTAATTACTGAGCTACTTACATATTGGCTCAACCAAGAAGGAAAATGACGTCTCATTTCTTGTTCTAATGCTTCGTCTGTTAGGTAGGGTCTAACCAGCCTCAACTCATCATTATATGTGCTGGAAAACAACGAAGCAACCGCCGATTAGTACAATAATATTAGCTTATACTATTACATTGAGATGACGTAAACTCATCATCCTGAGTTACTTACCCCTCTAGCTTCTCCACTTCATCCTCGTCGCAATTGAGTAATACATACAACTGAGCAGTCCTTAGCTCTTCGTCATTCAAATATCTCTTCTTTATTTTCCCCGAAGGCTTTTCGGACGCATTGAATACTTTCAGTATTCCATCATTAAATTCTTCATATCCATCGTCGTTTCTCGGAGCCCTCGTTCTATTCGTAGCAACATGAGGTTTGAAATAGGAGGAGCAAAAATTTATAATCTCCTCGAGAATATAGGCTTCACAAATAGAACCCTTGACCCGAGCCTTATTTTTCACCTTTCTTTTTAGGTGATTCAAATGTCGCTCGAACGGGTACATCCATCGATATTCGACGGGTCCACCAACATGTGCCTCGTAGGAAAGATGAATCGGCAAATGCTCCATAGAGTCGAAGAATCCAGGAGGGAACACCCTCTCTAGCTTGCACAGTGTTACCGCAATTTCTTTCTCTTGCTTTTCTAGACGATCAACGAGCAATTTCTTAGAACAAAGGTCCCTGAAGAATATGCTAAGCTCCGTCAATGGATCCCAAACTGCCTGCGGTAAGAATTCCCGAAATGTAATCGGAATTAAACGCTCCATGAATACGTGACAATCATGGCTCTTCATACCTGTCAGTTTGTTCTTCTTGAGGTCGACGCATCTTCTCAAGTTCGAAACATACCCATCTGAAAATTTTAGACCTTGAATCCACCTACAAAGCCTCACTTTATCCTCCTTCTCCAGTGAGAAAATTGCCTTAGGCTGCTTCAACTTCCCATTCCCGTCCTCTATCAAATGCAATACAGGACGT
Source organism: Iris pallida (assembly GCA_029216955.1). Taxonomy (NCBI): domain Eukaryota; kingdom Viridiplantae; phylum Streptophyta; class Magnoliopsida; order Asparagales; family Iridaceae; genus Iris; species Iris pallida. Next base: position 14,163,922 of record JANAVB010031818.1, on the reverse strand, counting down.
CTATATATTTCTTCCAAGTCCAATCTAGCCTTTGGATTGTCTTTCGTCTTCCCCTTTACGTCAATTACAGTATTAATTATGTTGTCAAACACATTCTTCTCGATATGCATGACATCAAGGTTATGTCTAATCAGATTGGTGCTCCAATATGGAAGATCCCAGAATATACTCCTCTTCGTCCAGTTATGAGTGCGACCAAATCCGTCACACTTGTAGCCCGTAGTAGGCTGCTCAATAGCTCTTAGTAAATCTTTTACCTCTTCCCATATCGTGTATCCGGTCCACCTTGGCGGGGGATTAGCCTTCTCCACAACGCCAGCACGAAAAGCATTCCTGTTCCTCCGGTACGGATGATCCTTCGGCAGGAATTGTCGATGACAATCGAAGAAGCACGGTTTGCCTCCGTGTTTCAAACGAAAAGACTTAGTGCTGTCCATGCAATACGAACATGAAAGACGACCATGCGTGCTCCATCCAGATAACATTCCATAGGCCGGAAAGTCGTTGATGGTCCATATAAGTGTTGCCCGCATCCGGAAATTTTGTTTTCTAGATACATCGTACGTGTTGGAACCTACTTCCCACAGCTGATTCAACTCATCAATCAACGGCTGTAAATACACATCGATGTTCCTTTTCGGATTGTTCGGACCTGGAATAATAACGGTAAGAAACATATACGGAGTCTTCATGCACATCCAAGACGGTAGATTGTACAGGGTGACGATCACAGGCCAACACGAATACTGGGATCCCGAAAGTCCAAATGGGGTAAAACCGTTGGAGCAGAGACCCAATCTGACATTACGTAGATCAGAAGCAAAATCTGGATACTCTCGATCAAAGTGCTTCCATGCTTCTCCATCAGATGGGTGATCCAAAACTCCTTCGGTATGTTTCCGCTTATGCCAACTCATGTTTTCTGCAGTTTCCTTCACCATAAACAACCGCTGCAATCGCGGCATCAACGACAAGTAGTACATCGAAGAGGTAGGCTTCCTGGCACCGACAGACTTTCCTCTACCACATGCCTTGTAGCGATCGGCACCACAAAATCTGCAGGCATCTTCATCCTTGTCGTCTTTGTAGTACAACATGCACCCGTTGCGACAGACATCGATTTTTTCGTATCCCATCCAGAGCGATCTAACCATCCTCTTAGACCGGTAGAAGTCTTTAGGCAACTTCGCACCCTCAGGCAATATTTCTACAAGCAACTCCATAAGACGGTTGTAGCAATCTTGCGACATGTTAAAATCGAACTTGATGCTCAATAATCTTGTAACCACCTCCAACGGTGAATAATCCTCACAACCAGGATATAATGGAGTCCTTGTATTCTCCAGCAACTCCATGAACTGTGCAGCATCGGGGTTAGGTGCCTCCTCAGGTGCATCATGATCATCCAGATCGAAACTAGGCCCGGCCGCGTCAAAAACCATGTTCACCAACCCATCGTCGTAAGGAGCGTTGTTGTGGACATCCACATAAGGCTCGTACTCCGATGCTAAAGACACAAGTTCTTCGTGCTCACTCCACTGATAGTAATTCGGTATGAAACCCTTCGAGTATAAATGATACGTGACATCCACTGCTGGATGATATTTCAAGTTGCGACATCTCACACACGGACACTTAATTTTGGTACCGTCCATGTACTGAGGGAATGCCTTGGCAAACTGCAGGAACTGGTGTACACCCTCTATGAATTCATCCCGCATACCGCATATGTCATCAGGATGACGTTTGTACATCTAAGTACGATTCCGCAGATAGTAATTCAGCTCCATAATTCTGTAAGATAGATACATCAAGGTAGTGAATGATAGGTTGAGTAAGATAGATACATCAAGGTGCGTGCGGTGGTTAGAGATTATGGCGGCGGTATATCACCCGTGTCTACAATATTTCATATAGACTGAGTTATAGAAGTCAAGTTTTAGGATATTAGTCTATATATTATGTATAGTCCAACCGAGTCAACTCTAAGCTAAACTAGTCCAACTTGGTCAAACTAGCCATTTCTAAGTTGTATAAGTCAAGTTTTAGGATATTAGTCTATATATACTAGTATAAACTCTCCCTCCTCTCCAAATACCTGGTACTAGTTAACCCTCCCCCTTTCTCCCACTAGACACACACATACATATACATGATGTATACAACCACACCATAGTTCCCAGGTTCTTTTAACCTAACTTTCCAGTTGGTACTAACCTCAATAGAACAAACACTCTCACAACTCAAAATACTAACACATGCTCACGCCTTACTCTTGTGACACTCCCTTTCAAACACAAACACACACCTATATGTTCCCTTACACATGTTGCCATGTTACCTATAAAAATAGGAAACCCTTATTGTCTAAAATAAGACACAATTCTATAAAGAGAACCATACTATAGAACTCACACTTTAAGACAATAGATAAAGGAAGACTTGTATGGAGGATCGATAGGGTTGAGCGATGTCATTTTATTCTACAAAGAGAACCATACTGTAGAACTCATACTGTAGAACTCACACTTTAACACAATTCTACAAAGAGTTGTCATAGGGTGTTGAGCGATGTCATTTTATTCTTTTCTTCTTCTTCTTCTTGGGATTTTCGAGTATTGGATCTTGAGACATATATAGCTAGAACTTACGAAGAATGGAGTACTATACTTCAACAAATAGATGTTGACTAATTGGTTCATATACTTGTTGTCTAAAATAAGTGTAGGAATGTTGCAAGGTGAAACAATGTATCAAACACTATATCGAAACCCAAACCCAATATGCAAATCTAAATTAATACGAAAATACACAAGTGTATGTAGGGGATCAAGTATACAGAGGTGAAATACATATATATGCATGTTTGGGGGTGTCCACGTGTCCAACAAATGGACACAAAGTGTCCAAAACCTTACGAACACACTGTATCAGTGAACACATGGTCGTAATGTGTCTCCGTGTCCATTTTGGACACGAAAAACACCTCAATTAGGGTTAGGGTTTATCTTCAGTCTCCTCGCGGTGGTGGAGGAGGAGGAGGAGGACAAGTTCGGTGGTGGAGGAGGAGGGGATTAAGTGTACATAGGTAAAATACATATATATGCAAGCTTGGGGGTGTCCACGTATCCAACAAATGGACATAAAGTGTCCAAAATCTCACGAACACACTGTATCAGTGAACACATGATCATAATGTATCTCCGTGTCCATTTTGGACACGAAAAACACCTCATTTAGGGTTAGGGTTTACCTTCAGTTTCCTCGCGGTGGTGGAGGAGGATGAGGAGGAGGATCTCGCGGTGGAGGAGGAGAAGGGGCTCGCGGTGGAGGAGGAGGAGGAGAAGGGGCTCGCCGGAGGGAGAAGAAGGGGCCCACGGTGGAGAAGGAGGATGAGCGGCGCCGGAGGGAAGGGGGTCGGGCTGTCGTCGAGGTCGGGGAAGAGGGGCAGGAACAAAAAATTTGGGGAGAGGGAGAAATGAAAAGTCGAACCGAGGAAACCCTATTTAGCGGAAGTTAGCAACGTCCGTAAATACGTCGCAAAGCATCGGCCTTCCTTTAATATTCGGCGACGTCTTAATCTTTGCGACGCTAAACGTCGCTAAATTAATAAAACTAGCGACGTTTTCCAACAAATCAACGACGTTGATTTTTATTACAATAAAGGTGGTCGTAATATGTCGCTGTTGGTCGCTATCAGCGACGTATTGTGACACATACTTTTGGAGTCGCTAAATCCAACGAAATTAGCGACGTTTTAAGTCTGCATCGCTAATTTCGTCGCTGATATGACTTATTTTGGTTGTGGGTTAAAGAAAAGAAAGAAAAGAAAAAGAAAAAAAAAAGAAAAAAAAGATTCAATAGTAACAAACAAACCCACACACACACACGATTTGTGAACACCAGCAGCAACAACATGCTTTAGCTAAGGGGCCGAGCCCCTTAACTCGGAAAACTCGAGCCCTTTTTTGCCTCTTATATATAATTCGTTATAGAGAGAGAGGATTTTTTTTTTCTTACAAAAACCCTAACACAAACCCAGCACCGACACACACCCGCCACCTTTCCGACGACTCATCGTCAACACCACGACCACCGGAGCTGCCGTCGGTAGCCGGAACACGTGCGCGCACATGCGTGGTTAACAGCAGTAGCGAACACCGCAAAGCCGACTTCGGAGCAACGTTTCGCCGCGCACGCTCGATCAATTTTTGAGCTGTTTCTTCCGGTATGATCCTAACATATACACCTTTATTTCTCTTCAAATAGTTCGTGCCGATTCGCACCATGTGCGACGAAAAACGAGTTCCAAAATCATAAAAAAACTCGATTTTTTGGATTTAGAAACTGTCCCGAAACTCCAACTTTGTGGCCGATTTACGACCATCGTGTTGTGATTTTTCAAAATCGGTCTAAAGAAACTTGGAGACAACCTATAGGGCTTTAAAACCTTTTTTGTAGAACTGAATTTCATGCACTGTACAGAAAGTTATTGGTTTGTGAAGTTGGAGAAAAAACTGATTTGCAAAAGTGTTTTTTTAGAAAAATTGTCCCGATACGCCGTCCGTCCCGTCAATCCGGGCGACGTGGTCACGAACCGAAAGCATAGAAAGGTGCATATCGACTTCGTGGACGTGTGGGCTTTGACGGAATTCAAATTGGTCGCGTGTGCGCGACGAATTTGATGCGTATCCGTCAAAAATTCACCGTATCGGCCTTTTGCATATTTGTCAATTACTTTGTGCACACTAATCAAATCGCGACGAAACTTGCACCATTAGACTCAAAATATTTTTCTGGTTCTGTATGCCAAGTTTGGTCCGATTCTGAGACCGTTGATCAGGACGCCATTTTGGCGGGCCCATAATCCCACTCAACGGGTGATTTTGTGCGCAGCCCACCGGAATCCAAAATTGGACATATCGTTGGGTTTGTCTTATCAAACCAGACCTGTAAACATATAGTTTGATGACTTTAGAGACCATAGATTCTAGCACGTTCTTCGGTGCAAAGTGGATCCAACGGCGAACACCATTTTGACCCAAAATTACCGTTTTGCCCCTGTATCCAGAATTGGGCTTATGGGTAGGCGTTTCTAGCTAATTTAACCATTCTGAGAACGTTGGTAATGTCTGTTTCAGTATTAGAAGACAGTTGTGCGAGTTGACTGTTCGTGGCTCTTTGAGTGGGTTGTAGTTTTGATTTTCTCAGCTCAGGACGACAGGCGAGTACATTCTCTGATAGTTTTCATTGTCTTGATATCTACTATATCCGATTCAGTTGTAGTGTTATACTTGATTCTTGACACAAGGATACACGGACTAGTATACGTGAATCTCGTCATGAGATGTCATTCCTGGTTTACCTGGTATATGAGTACATTGTTCGATATTGTTTCCTGTACTTGTATAGACACCAATTTGGGAGTGGGCTGGCCCCCTGCTCTTCGAATCCTGTGTCATGACTTGTCATGTCTGGATTCATTATACTACTCGGGGCTGGAGGAGTTATTAGAGGTTATGTGATCATTACCCTTACTTGTTTATTACTTGCACATAGCTCCACCCTCACCACACGTAGGGTGTAGCCTGACCTTATACTACTTGTGCATAGCTTTCCATTTTAGCCGGCCTGATCCCTACATTATTATACTACATGTGCATAGCCGGTCAAATGGAACAGCCTGATCTTGACCCAAGCCGATCACATAACGCTCTAATATCTCATGGCACTTTATTTTTATGTTTACATCATATCTCAGATTACTTTCCATCGTTTATATTCCAGTTTTATCTTATATCTCACACATGACATGATATCCAGTTCGCTTGTACCGTTTTACTTTCAGTCTTGATATTCCATCTTGTATTTTATTATGATTGTCTCTTATAGTATTTGTCAATTTACATGGAACTGCTGTTGGCATTTGTACTTGCTCATATCCTGACAGGATAACCCCTGTTATTTTTCAGAGGATTTAGATGCAGATTGTCCGACCTACTACGGGTTTGACATAGATGGAGCCTACGACCAGGACATGCCGGTGGACCCGGTGCTCGTAGAGGATGCACCTCCAGTAGTCGCCTAGTTCACCTATATTTTGTCTTGATTACATTTCAGTTTGATACTTTGAGACTTGTAGTATTTATTTTGGGATATTATTTTATGTCTTGGTCTCTGAACTCGTGATTGTGGCTCGGCACTATTTCAGACTATTTATCTCATTTTTATCTTTATCATCGTGTTTATCTTCCTTAGAATTATGTGATTGAGTTGTTATTATATTCCTCCGTACGGAGATGACAGGTTATATTTGTGTCTTAGATTCTATATATTCTAGATGACCTTCACAACGTTCTACCGCCGATACTGCGGCGTAGGCTGGACGTACCCACGTGCTCGTGCCCCTAAACAGGGTGCGGGTCGTGACAAAACCCATTCACCTAAACCTAAATAAATCTAACCCAAATCCTACCCCTAACACACAGCTCGGGCTGACCCCCTGGCCAGCCCGACCGAGCCCAAGAACCCGACCTCCCTGGGCCGAGTTCGAACCCCCACCCCCTCTGTTTTTGTTTTCTTTTTGTTTTATTTTATTATATATATATATATATATGTAAATGTATTTATATATATATATATGTGTGTGTATATATATATTTAATTATATATATTATTATATATAAATACTGTTATATATGTATATATACAATATTTGTATATGTATATATATATTTTATATTTGTTATTTTATTTTATAAGTGTATATATATATATATATATATATATATATATATATATATATATATATATATATATATATATATATATATATATATATATATTTATGTATAAAAAAAATATATATATGTATTTATGTATAAATATGTATATATGTATATATGGGTTCATGTGTGTATATTATTATATACATACTATTATATATATATACAATATTTGTATATATATATATATATATATATATATATATATATATATATATATATATATATATATATATATATATATATATATATATATATATATATATATATTTAATATATGTATATATATTTATCCATTATATATATATAAATATCTATATATTTATATGTATATATATAAATATTGTTGTTATACATTTATATATGTATTTTAAAATTCTACCTTATGCAAAATATTGTTATGTAAAATTTTACAAGATTAATTTTATTATATAATTTTGTGACTTGTATATTTTTGCCACTTTAAAAATATATTATTATTATTTAATTTCCTGTATTTTATTTGTTATGACCAATTGATGTCCAAGCCTAGCCTGGGTTTTTGGGCTCAATTATGTCTTATACATTCAGAGTCTGTACAAAGTCATATTGGACTTGATTCATGGCTCTGGGTCCTGTATCTGGAATTCGGTTCATTTCGAATACATGGACAAAAATAGTAAATAATTAGTTAATTATTTTCCAGAAATGGTTGCTTGCTGTTTTTGAATTTTTATATATATATTTTAAGTGCTGTAAAAATCTGGAAAAAATTGTATTTAAATACTATGTTAATTTAGAAAATTTATTATAATTTTTCCAGCATTTATTAAGTGCTGTTGGTATTTTATAAAAATAGGAAAACAGAACTCATTTTCAGTATATTTATGTTTGCTGATTTTTAATAAATATTTATAAGGGTTTATAAATTCCAAAAAAATTAGTATAAATTTCTATAATTAACAAGGATCATTTTTGTACTTTATTTTATGTAAAATTGAGCTTTTTGTCTATCTCAAAAATTGTTGAAACATAGTATGCAGTTGATTTAATTATTAAATAATTATGACTTGCAACTTTTTGTGTTGTTTTGCGTTTTAGTCGTATTGAACCTCACCCCGCACTAGTGTAAAGACCCTAGAAAGTTAGTTTGAGTTTTGTGTCACCCCACATTGGTCTCCTATGCTAAAGTCACCATTTGGCTTGGTGTCCAGTTAGAAAGTCGTGTTGCACCACTAGTGTCTTAGTGTTTAACTTAGTATAAAAACTAAGTTTATGTATTTATTTCTACAGTAACGAGTTACCAGGAATCTATAACATTTTTATCGCTGCTTTGCTTTGCTAAAGGCAAGTACTTTCTACAAATTTTACATACTGCTATAACAATAAACTGTGATTTACCGACCATGTTAAATGCTGATCCTTGGGGTAGCAAGTTAAAACTTTGCATGTTGTATTACTTTCAGTCTCTACCATGTTTAGGACAGTTTTCATATCTCTTACATGTTTAAATAACGGATTAATGGGAAGCTGTTAGTAGTGTACGTGATCACGACCCCCTTCTCCGTATGTATTTACCGCGCACGGTAACATTCTATATGTAACTTTGTCGTAGGTTCTGATCTCGCGTTTGTGTATGGATATATGTTTACAAAAACAAAAGTATGAAACTTTATTGATACAAACTTTGTAAAGATTACAAGAATTCTGGGAAAGGTACAACTGTAGAAATCCAATCTAGAAGACGATTGCTTTATCCCTTGGACGATGTGAACTTTGAAGACGGTAGCCTCTGAAGTTGAAGTTGAAGGCAAAAAGCCTCAGAAGCTGAAGGCAAAAGCCTCGGAAGAATACAGCAGCACTTGGGCAAGAACTCCTGATCTCTGGTGATGATCTCTGATCTCCGTGATTTATGATCTGTGATCCCCTTAAATGGAGACTTGAAACTCTATTTATAGAATTCTGGAAATAACTAACTTTTAGTTATTCTAGACTGCGCATGATGGATTGTGTATGAATTAGATTGCGCAACTGTAAACTGCGCATGCAGTTGTCTGATCATGGGCCAACTGTCTTGGACACATGGCATCATTTGATTGAAATACGCATGATCGTGCATAGACGGTTGCCATGTAATGAGCAATTGATGGCATAAATGCCACGTATATATTGTCAGTTGTGTTGATAGAGTACGTAACCTGAATTGTACTGGCTTTGGATTGCGCAGGATTGGACTGCGCAGGCATGGATTGTGCCAATATGGATTGCGCGTCAGATAGGCTGGCCGATTGTGCTGCCAGCTGTCCTCGAGCACCGTGCTGCACGATTAAACAAATAGTCGCCTCGTTTTCCGTACTGTCAGCTGTCAGAAGATTTGATTGTGTCAGGTAATGATGATGATTTGCCACGTCAGCCTGCGTGTTTGAGAGTGTGCGCAGTCTAATGTACGCAATCTGTATGCTGCATAATCTGATGTCTGTGCAGTTCATTTGAAAGATTCATTTCTCGATCTTCATGACTTAGTTGATGTGTGAAACTTGATTTTTTAGGACCTACAAGACCCCCTTCAAAGTTTTCAAAAGTTGAACTTATTCAAAATTTTGAAATACTTTGAATTTTGAAATTTCAATCAAATTGCGCATGTATTGAGCTGTCTGCGCAATCGGATAGATCAGTCCGACTTTTTCGGCGCAGTCTGAGGCAGCCGTTACTCTTTGAAAAGCTATAAATAGGTCTCTTCGATATTTATTTCATTCTTTACTTTGCTTTTGTGATCTTAGAGAGAAGTCTCGAACTATTCCTTCCTTTCTTCTCCACCGAATCTCCATGGCTCCCAAGCGATCCTCCGCCGCTGCCAAGGGCAAGGCCCCCGCCGAGCCTTCGACTACGGTCGTGCGACGTCCTTCTCGCCACGAGACTGCGCATCCTGCATTGCAAGGTAGATGACCCAATCAAAAACTCTCTTTAGGGTTTTTGATTTCACTGTTCTTCAGAATCCATCTCTTTTTAGAGATGTGATCAGACTGCGTCACCCTTTTTAGGGTTTTGGTTGCACGAAACCATTTATTCTTCATTTTTATGAAGAATAATTTCTTGCGCAATCGGTTGAACTGCGCTGGCAAAAGTCAGCGCAAGTCGTTGTTTTGTGCGAAACTGCCAGCGCAATCTGATGACTGTTTGCTGCACAGTCTGATTGCTGTGCAGTCTGATGATTGTGCAATCTGATATTACGCAATCTGATGGTTGTACAGTCTAACGGTTGCATTCTTGATTTTTTCTTGCGCTGAATTTTTGTTTTCTCTGTTTGATGCAGTTAATACCAGAGAAGATCCGGGGTATGAGAACTTTGTAGGGAGTCTTTCAGAATCAGAATACAAAGGGGACCTGTCCCATGTGCACTATCCACAGTATGATCTGCCAGCTTCCCACCAAGCTATCTTGGTAGCCCAAGATAATGAAACTCTGTTATGTCTGCTAAATGGGCAACCCTTGGAGTCGGTAGATGCCATCATTCATAAGAAGCCCCTATTTCTGTTTGGCGAGGCTTTTGAGAAGAGCTCTCAGCCAAGGCCACGGATGGAAGAACGAATCGTCCATCAAAAAGATAGGACAATCTCGATACCAGATATCTCCCGCTGCCTCACCTAATCTCGATATGCTCATGCAAGCTATCCGAGGAAAATGGAATGGAATCTTACACCTTTTCAGGATGCCCGTCCAGGAAAGATTTATGTGAAGAAGGGATCTGATAAGAAAGACATGTTCTATAGTTCTTCGAAAAGATATAGTGTCTTGCTCAGAGGTTTAAAGCCCGGTTGTATTCCGCCGAAAAATTCTTCTTTGTTAATGCCCGTGAGAGTTCCAATATTCGCAAATGAGTTCGCGAAGGTTGAAGGGAGGTATCCAGATCAAGACCTCAGATTGACTGGACTGGTGAATCTAGACTTTAAAAGATGGAATTGTATAGCAAACTGGATTTTGACTAAGTTTGAAGACAAACTCCAGCAGATTAACTTGTATCAAGTAGTGCATGCCACTGTTTACGGTTTTGCTCCCAACCCGCATCTATTCCTGGCTCTAGCAGAGAGATACAATTACAGGACAGGGACTTTTATGACTCCCTGCAGAGAGATCGGGTTTGCCCTTCACGAGATGCAGTACATCTCTTACTTGCCGATGGGGGATGCCCAGTATGAAGAATTTGTCCCAACTAATGATGAATTGGACAAACTTCGAAAAGAGAACGCAGATATGGTAGCAGTCTTCGAAGAACTGCTATGTCATTATAAAATCTGTTCTCTGTTTTACGAAAGTGGTACATCTAATACCTGCTATTCGTCCAAATGGTTGCCTTATCTGTTCCTCAACCATATTAAAGAAAAGAAGACCAAGGAACATGATAACTGTTATCCCGACTTCTTTAAACCACTGAGCAGCACTGAAGTGGTGAAGTTGATGGAGGTAAGTGGGGATTTGGATGAAAAGATCAAGGATGATCATCAATGTCCTCCTCTAAAGAAAGGAGACACTCTCGAGAGTTATATGAGAGTGGGATATCGATTCATGTCAAAAGAAGCCCAATTAGCAGGATTTCTGACGTACTGGCTCCGTCGGTTCGTCGTTCCCGGGTCAAGTGCCGTAGACCGCTTCCATCGCGGTGTTCTTTTTGCCGCCGTTCGATTAGTCTTCGGCTACAAGATAGATCTCTTATCGGCCATGATATGTAGATTGAACGCCGGTCTCCGCCTGTACGTCAATTTGATGCTGAAAGCTAAGGGCGAGAAAGAGTTTCCTCGGCTAGAATTGCCGTATACTTATCTGTTCGGGTGGTTGCTTCTACACCATCCTACTTTGATGGGCCCCAACATGGGACCAGTCGGTGGCAGCTTTTTGCGAAGATACTCCCAAGGTAAGTAGAAATACACTTCTTTAAGAGATTGCAGATATGCTTTGAACCTGGGTAAAGGGTGGAACTTCTATTGCACTTATCCTCCTGCCGGATATGAACAAATGTCGACCAACATGGTTGACTCAAAGATGCAACCTTTGAGCCGTACAGCTTTTAATTGGTTGAAGACAATTCGTCCATCCCACTTAGTATATCGATTTGAAGAAGAATGCTTCTTGGAGCCATATCTTCCCAGCCGGTTTGCTCGGTAGTTCGGATATGACCAATTCCACGTAGGTAATGCTATCACATGCCTACAAGAAAAATATTTTTCGATAGATGGAGCCCGAGCTTGGGCTTATTACAACGCTCGAGATACGAAAGCAACATTCTCGATGCCGGTAAATAGTAGTCATGGCCTTCGTATGCTGTTCACCTATTCGGTGTTCTATACATCAGCGAACACTTTTACAGAGAACTTCAATCTTGCGGATAGCTTCGCGTCTGCAACGAGATTGAGGAAGGGAGGAGTCATCCTGTCATTTCCAGGCAATGATGAGGTGCATGAGCCAGTGGATGCACCCTTAGAAGTTTCGAGGGATGCTATGTTTCCTGAAGAGGTTAACGCGCCACTGCGTGTTTCTTTGAAGGTTGCTAAATCTCCATCCAAGAAGAGAAGGAGAGAGGAGCCTTCCGTCCCAACTGCGGAGAAGAAACTGATCTTGGATCATTCTTCAGAAAAGGTTACAACCAGATCTCAATCTCGGCAGCTGGCCAAGACAATTCAGCAGGAAGAAGCTGCCACACCGACCTCTGTTCAAAAACAAGTCGAGACAATAGACGCAGAGAGTCCTGAGAGACCTCTGCATAGAAGGAAAAGATTGGTCCGCAGAAGACAAGTTTTGTCTTCAATCATGATAGACGCTGCAGCGGGACTCACCATGCCCTCTCCTACTTCTGTTTCTGAGACTGGACATAAGACTCCTAGTCCGGAACAGAGGGAGGATATTGAGCAGAGGGAAGAGCTGGACCAGAGAAATGAGGCTAAAGAGCCCAGAGATAACATTGTAGAGGAAGAGCATAATGCTGTACGATCTCCTTTACTTGCTGCGGAGACTACTCAACTTCCTCTTACACCTGGAGCAACCCTTGCTGAAGAAGATCGTTTGATGATCGAAGCTTTATATGGCTGTGACTTCGGTTATCAGGAAGAAGCTGATCAGGCCGCTGATGCTGCTAGTGAAGAAGTTCCCGAGGAAAGCGAGAACGAAGAGAGCATTTCATCAGAAACTGCTGATGAAACACAAAATCCAGAAGAGAATATTGAGATCCAGAGATCCCCTCAAGACACTTAAATTTCTAAAAAGGAGGTTGAGGTGCCGAGATCTCCTGAGAAGATTGCTGATGAAGAGGTGGATGTGGAGAAAACTCCAGTTGCTGCTCCCGAAGGTATTGTAATGAAATTAGCGATATTCTTTTAATAAGTCGTTTAATAGCTAACATCATTACTTTTATTCATACAGAACCTGGATCTTCTTCTGCTCCTCCAACATGTATGGATATAGTACTGGCAACGACAATTGCCAGTAGCAGCCGCCATTTGTCTTGTGGCTCTGAAGCAGGAAGCAGCCAGGCCGTAGCGTCTGAAGCTACTTCTGCTCAACTAAAGTCTGTGCCTGCAGATGATAGGCTTATTACTGGATCCACTCATAGTAAGACTATTTTCACTTTTGAGTCTCTTTATCAATAGTCAATGACAGGCAAAGTGACAGTATTTGATTTTGTAGAGGAACAACCAGGAGGAGCAATAAGCTCCACTTTGGTTCCCTTATTCAAAGAGCCTGCTGTTCAGACACGAGAGATTGAGCGTCCTGCTGTTTCGTCATCAACAGGAGTAGCTGCAACTCCTGGTGCTCTGGCGACTAATCAACTTGTCATCCAATCATTCACCAGATGCTTCTTCGAGTCCTTGGGACCACTGATCAACAGAATGATGGACAAAGAAGATGCTGACTTTTACATGATTAGAGGCCCGACCTCTTTCTTGGTGAATGCCATTCGGAAACAAGGTGACGAGGCTCAGGCCACTTTCCTTGACCATATATTGAATGAGCTGGAAATCTCTATGAAGAACTATAAAGATCTCAACAAAGGGGAAGTGGAACCTTTGGTGCAGGCAGAGTTCGAACAAATGGCTCAGGCAGCTACAATTGAAAGAGTGAATCTCCAGAATTTCTTGGATGCTTATACTACAAAAGTTGCTGAATATAATTCCAAGTTAGAATCGGTGATCTCAACTGCTGAGAAGAGAGAGAGAAGGATTGCCGATCTGAGAGTGGAGATTGCTCGTCTCGAAGAGGAACTAGAAAATAAAGTTATAGAGCATCAAACAGCAGTCCAACAAATTGATGCTCTTACTCAGGAAAGAAACGAGTATGTAACAGCACATAATGCGGAAATCACTCGCCGAATGGTCTCCATGCCCGTTTTTAATGAAGAATCTGGGATGGAAGAGGCCAGGAGGAAAGTGATGGCTTCTCACGAAGAACGGCTGCAGATTCTGAAGCAGCAAATTGCTAATCTGATAAAGCCTCCATCTTAGTAGAAAGAACATTTTGTATCTTTTTGTCTTTCTTTATGCTATACATGTAATGTCTCAAATTTTGATCAATAAAAGACATTTTTGTTGTGGCTCTATTATTTCTTGCATATCTTGTTCAGATACAAATAATAGCGATAGAAAATATATTCAGAGGTGCAAGACATGATATATTTCTTGATTTTTAGAAAATAATCATATTCATTATATCTGCTCAGAGGTAATATGGACGTGGCAGAATATAATTTGTCGAATATTATTATTTCAAATAGACAACTTAATCGATTAATCGAGGACGACGAGTTGCTGATATGGATAAATGAACGAAATGAATCGTCAAGATGAACGGATGGACTATCAAATGAATTAATGAACGGGTGAACCGTCAGATGAATGTGATGACGAATGGATGAACCGTCAGATAAATGTGAATGAACAGACGAACCGTCAGATGAATGTGAATGAACGGATGAACCGTCAGATGAATATGAATGAACGGATGAACCGTCAGATGAATGTGAATGAACGGATGAACCGTCAGATGAATGTGAATGAACGGATGAACCGTCAGATGAATGTGAATGAACGGATGAACCGTCAGATGAATGTGAATGAACAGATGAACCGTCAGATGAATGTATTGTTTCACTGTCTTGAGAATCTCTGCCTATAAATAGAACAGAAATCTGGAAGGAATGATCATTTCCATTTTTTCAACATAAAGATGTCGTCCGGAGATGCATCCAAGAAGACTGAAGTCACCTCAAGGATTGAAGCGGGCATTGAAGAACGTCTTGCCGAACTAGTCCAGCCAAAGCAGGCGAAAGCAGGCGAAGGTTCGTCCACACCCAAACCACCGCGGGATATCCTGGATTTCTTACTTGAACCAGGAAAGACTAAAGAGGAGGAGGCCATGAGAATGGCTGCCTGCAAGTTCCTGGTAGGCTCGAGCAAGGATGTTCTCGACTCTCTTGCTGATTATGTCTTTGATAAGGACGGCTGTGGTCTACGTCCCAATATTGAGAAGGCCGATAGCAACCTTCCTTGATATCATATAACATCATTTATGATAAAATAAAAATCAAATTTTATTTATGAATTGTCTGATCATATTTACATAAATTTCTGTTACATTTATACATAGTATTTCTTGAAGAATTTACCATTGATAGGCATCATTGCAACTCGACCATCTAACTCTAAAAGTTGATAAGCTCCGTTTGAAAAGACTTTGTTGACAACATAAGGTCCTTCCCACTTCGCATCAAACTTGCCTTTACTCGAGTGAGTCATTGTCATAGGACGTCTTACTGTTAGAACAAGTTTTTCTTGCTGAAAGGCTCTGACTTTAACTTTGCGGTTGAAAGTCTTTGAGATGCGAGCTTGATATAACTCAATATGCTGTTGAGCTAATAACCGCTTTTCATCGAGCGCTTCTAATTCTTGAAGTCGAAGAAGATCGTTATTCTCTGAAGTGAGTTCGTTAGCAATGGCAATCCTTAAAGAAGGAATTTGAAGTTCCAGAGGAAGAACTGCTTCACAACCATACACCAAAGAGAAAGGCGTAAAGCCCGTGGGATTGCGGACCGTAGTGCGATAGGCCCAAAGACACTCACCAAGCTTTTCACTCCAATTTCGTTTGTTAGTAGATACAAACTTCTTGAGGAGCTTAATGATGGTTTTGTTGAAAGCTTCAGCTAATCCATTAGCAGCAGGATTGTAGGCTGTCGAAGCGACGTTGTCAATCCGATGATCATCACAAAATCTTGTAAACTTATGACTGATGAATTATGGTCCGTTGTCATGGATGATTCGTCGAGGTACACCAAATCGATAAATGACAAGGTGTTTGACAAAGTTAACGACACTGTTGGTCTTGACTTCAGCCAAAGGTATAGCTTCAGCCCATTTGGAAAAGTAATCGGTTATTGCTAAGATGAACCGATGTCCTCTAGAAGAAGGAGGATTGATGGGACCAATGATGTCCATGCCCCAAGCTTCAAAAGGCCAGGAAGCAGCCGTCGGATGAAGGAACTCCGATGGTTGATGAATAAAATCTGCGTGGATTTGACAGGCTCGACATTTCCTCGCATATTCAATGGCATCAGAAACCATAGAGGGCCAATAGTAACCCATACGTCGGATGCGATCCTGTAGCTTAGGACCGGGCTGATGAGCTCCGCAAACACCGTAGTGGGCTTCACGCAATACTTGCTTTGCTTCATCACCAGCAAGACAGCGCAAGAGTAAGCCGTCATAAGTTCGCTGATAGAGTGTCTTGGTAGTCTGATTGTAATAAAATAGGAGAGACCGTCGACGAATACTCGTAGCCTCCTTGGGATCTTCCGGGAGTATATCATGGACTACGAAATCAATAAAAGGAGTTCTCCAATCTTCATTGATAACATTGACTTCAGTAAAATTACTGAATTCAATATTACAATTATTTTCGACACAGAACAGTTCCCGATTAGTGATAACCACCACTTGCTGTCTTCTGATAGGGATGGCTAAAACTGCTGTAAGATTGGCCAAAGCATCTGCCTCAGTATTGCAAGCTCGGCGTACATATTCGATAAAGAAGGCTTTGAATGATGTAGCCATGCTGATTGCCGCTTCAAAATAAGGCACTACAGCTTGATGGCGAACTTCATAAGTTCCTCTAACCTGGTTAACAACCAGTTTAGAGTCACCATAGACTTCAAGATACTCGACGTCAAGTTGTTTAGTTAGCTGGAGGCCAATGAGTAGAGCATTATATTCTGCCACATTGTTGGAGCAAGACTCATCTAAGGAGTATGCTCTTTGAATAACTAACCCATCGGGAGAAACAAGGACAACGCCAACTCCTGTGACGATGGCACCATTGGGTCCGATTCTGGATGCTCCGTCAAAGAATAGACGCCAAGTAGGAAATTCTTCGGAGACTGCATTAGATTCCAATATCTCGTCTGGAATTTCATCGTAGAGTTTAGACGTCTCTGGCACAGGATGAGCTGCTAAAAAATCCGCCAGGGCTTGACCTTTGACAAACTTTTGCAGAACATATACCATGTCATATTGGGCTAGCAGAATGGCCCATATAGCCAGCCGAGAGTTGAGTGTGCTGGGCTTCTTCATGAGTACCCGAAGAGGATTAACTCATGATATGACATGAATGGTTTGGCCAATGATGTAATGCCGAGTCTTTTGAACAGCAAACATAAGAGCTAGGCATTCTTTTTCAACTGGACTATAACGGTGTTCAGCACCAATCATAGTACGACTGAGATAATAAATAGCTTATTCATGGCCTTTTTTGTTCTTTTGGGCAAGTAAAGCACCCAATGAATGGTCCATAGCATAGACATACATTAAGAACGGTATGCCCGAGATCGGTGGTACCAGAACTGGTGGATTCATGAGATACCGCTTGATGTCGTCGAATGCTCGTTGACATTCTTCAGTCCAAACGAAAGATACACCCTTCTTCATGAGTTGAGTGAATGGTCTGCAGCGTCCAGACAGATTCGAAATAAATCTTCTGATGTACGCAAGTCGACCTTGGAATCCTCATAGCTCTTTTAGGTTGCGTGGAGGACGCATCTTTTGAATGGCTTTGATCTTCTCGGGATTCACGTGTATACCCTTAGAGGTAATGACGAAGCCGAGAAATTTGCCACTAGAGACACCCAAGAATGACTTGGTGGGATTCATTTTGAGTTGATGCTGGCGCATGAGGTTGAAGATAGTTCTCAAGTCTTGGATATGATCTTCTTTCAGACGACTCTTGACAGCAATATCGTCAACGTAGCATTCGACAGTTTTGCGCAGATGATCTCGGAAGATGGTACTCATTGCTCATTGGTATGTTGCACCAGCATTCTTGAGACCAAATGGCATGACAGTATAGCAGTAGACTCCACGAGGAGTACGGAAAAAAGTATGCTTTTCATCTTCAGGATGCATCCGAATCTGATTGTATCCGGAGAATACGTCCATGAAAGATATTCTTTCAAATCCACAGGTGTTGTCGATCATAACGTCCGTGATAGGGAGAGGAAATTCGTCTTTTGGACATGCTTCATTAAGATCCCGAAGGTCGATGCAGACTCGAACTTTGCCGGTTTTCTTTAGAACTGGGACAACATTAGCTACCCAATCAGGATGCTGTTCTTCTCGAATAAAGCCACAAGCGATGAGCTTCTTGACTTCATTATCGATTGCGTCCATTATTTCTGGTTTGAAACGCCATTGTTGTTGTTTGACCAATTTTGCATTCGGCAAGATGTTCAGTTTGTGAGTAGCGACTTTAGGATCTAGACCCGGCATATCTTCATAACTCCAGGCAAAGACATCAATGTATTCTTTAATTAAAAGAATCAGTTCTTGCTTGTCTGCCTCTGGAAGGTTCTTACTGATGAATATTGGATGAGGTGACCCGTTCTCTCCTACGTCAATTTGAACTAATTGATCTTCGGTAGGAGGTTCTCTTTGTTCGAATCGGAGTTCCCATTGGGTATCCATTCGTTGAGCCCAAGGATCTGTTTCAGAACTTTCTTCAACATCCTCGTCATAGCCTTCTGGAAGTTCGACAGAGACCATATTAGAAGATACAGTCACTCGATGAACTTGTCCGATGCTGGTGTCAGAGTCCCACGATCTGGAATCAGAAGAGTTAGAATGCTCCTTGCTATCAGATTCAGAGCCTGCTAGGGATAACAGCGGAGGAGAAGCATATCCGAGACCTCTTTTGGTCCTACTGTAGTACATCTCCGACTTTCCTTGGGGAACAGCTGTACGGAGAGGAGTCTTTCTACCCTTACCCTAGTTGAGGCCGCTCTTGAAGTCATAACCCATCTTTCGGACGATGTCTTTTGATTGTTGACTGTAACGACGGAACTGAAGATTACCCGTGTCGTTAACTTTGCTATCATCTGTATAACTGAATTGTTGTTTCGGTCCTTTACTAAAAAGTATTGGATTTTTGCCTTTCTTACGAGCGAGAACAATACGATATGAATCCTTTGGGTGTTCAACTAAAACTTTAGTTTGAAGAGATTGTACAACTCCCATTGTAAATGACTGATAGCTATCTAACATATCCAAGTAGCATTTAGCATGATAAATGACATCAGTATACTGGAAAGTAGATACTTTTTCATTGATTTGTACATTGGTATTTACAGCAGGACTTTTAGCCTTAGCAGGCTTAGTCAGATTGATTACAAGAGGGGGAAAAGAAGAACGTGGAGGAGGATTAGCTTTGTTACGACGGAGATCGATAACAAGCGGTTCAGAGGAGGTGAGCTCCCTTTTCTCCTTGTTATGAGATAGATCTATAACAAGTGGCTCAGAAGAAGTGAGCTGCTTTTTATCCTTGTTACGACATAAGTCAATAACAAGTGGCTCAGAAGAGGTGAGCTCCCTTTTGTCCTGATCATCATCAATAAATTGTTTCTAGACTGGCAAGTGAATAGCCAGTGACTTGGAGGATTGAGGACGAGAAACACGTCCTTTGACAGGAATGATGAGGGTGTCATTAGGCATTGTTTCTTGCTCTTCTTCAGTGTCCAGAGATAGGACAACCTTCATGAATTCGTCTTTGTACATACGTGCATCATTGCAGTATGCCTCAATGCCTTTGAAAGGATAGAGATCAGCAACCACCTTTTGCACCTCTCCATTGTCATCAACATATTTAAAACATTGATGGAGAGTCGAAGGGACAATGTTATGATCGTACAGAAATGGTCTCCCCAATAAAGCATTGTAGGAACAACCGTGGTTATCAATGATGTAGAAGGTAACCTTTGTGCGAAGATTGCCTATTTGGAGTTTTAGACGAATCTTGCCCAGAGGTTCACTCCTTCCCCGATTGAACCCAAGGATGGTGGTGATTGTACTGGAGAGGCTATGCACTGGAATCTTCAGCGCATCCAACATTGTCTTTGGCATAATGCTGAGGACAAACCCTGGATCTATCAAGATACGATCGACTTTCATCGAGTCGACATATCCTGTATAGTAGAGTGGACGGTCGTGCCTATTATCTTCCATCAACATGTCATCTTGTGTGAAAGTTATGTTTGGAATTAACTCCAACACACTATGACAATGAAGGCAAGAGACTGGTTCTGGGCTAGACAGGTTTCTGCCTGCATGAGAGCCTCACTCAGAGTTTCTCGAGTTTCTTTGGATAGGCGCAAGAGCTCGAAGATTGACAGTCGGGCCGGTGTATTGGCCAACTGGGCCAGGATGTCAAAGTTGTAAGGCTTCTCAAGTCCGGAAGGAGATGTCGTCTTCAATGGTTTGTCGAAGCGGACTTGCTGTTTGCCTTTGTCAGCGATCGTTGGTTTGAGAGGAATGGGTGTCACAACCGGTGAGGAAGCAGTAGGAACATCCTCAGTAGAAGCAGACTGCACTGAAGCAGGCTCAGAAGAAGAAGAAGTAGGATTCTCTTGAGTTTCGGGGTAATCCTTCAGATAGGCTTTCCCTGATCTGGTGCCTAGCAAGATTTCTTCATCAACTATGGGGTCAAAAGACACCATATTGCAAATCTTTGTCTTGCCCTTAGAGCGATCTTTCTTCTTGGAGGAAGAGGGAACAAACTCTGAAGCAAGATCCGGATGAATCCACATAATCTTGCCATTGTCAAGAGACAAGGGGACAAGACGTTCACTTTGTGGAGGAGGGAGATTCTCAATCTCAAGAGTAGCCTTGGGGATAGAAATGATACCATATTACACCATCTGCGGAGGGAAATCACCGAACTGAACTATTACCATATTTGCAGTAACATTCTTCTCGTCTTGTTGCAGAGTGACAACGCCAGCATTGATCAGCTCCTGGATTTTGCCTTTGAGCACATAACATGCTCGAGTGGGATGTCCGATGAACCTGTGATAGACACAGTACTTGGGATGATCAGTCTTACCGACTTCATCGGGCTTCTTAGGATCAGGAAGTTGAATTTTATTGCTTTTGAGTAAGCAATCAAAGATACTAGCAGTGTCATTCTCGTCAAAGGAATATTCTACTTTAGGACGAGGTTCTCTCAGTGGAGGTGCTGAAGGAGTAGAAGTGGACGTAGGAGGAGCTACGTTGACCGCCAAAGATTCTTTGTTCTTATTCAAATTGATGTTCAAAGTTTCTTTTGGTTTGCGGTTGTTCTAGCGATTGCCACCACCTGATGTTTGATGTTCATCCCGGTCGGGGTTAGACATTTGTACTCCTAGCTGCTTGAATTTGTCGGTGCTAACTTCAGCGGCTTTAGCGTTGACAATAAAGGATGGCCAGTCTTGGAACTGAGTAGAACCCGTCCACATGCTAATGATGGGCAATAGATTTGCCTTGTAAGTGTCTATGGTGACAGCAGCCGGAGTTCCTGGAGGCATTTTTAAAGCTTCCCGACGGAATCTTTCAATGAAACTTTCAGCAGTTTCATTGTGCTTTGTTTGATTTTATTAAGGGCTGACATAGTCATGTCATTGATCCCCTCGTAAAATCGTTCCAAGAAGATTTGCTTTAAGCCAGAGAATGAGGTGATACAACCATCAGGCAAGCTTCTATACCAATCGTATGCTACGCCGGCTAAACAGCCGACGAATACTCTGGTAAGAAGAGCGTCATTTGGTTGAAGTTGTACAGTCATAACCTCAAAGTGGTTGATGAACTGACTGGGAGATGTACTGCCATCAAACAGCGAGATGGTTGGGATCTTGTACTTCGGAGGAAACGTGACTTCCTTCCATTCAACTGGGTAAGGTTGCTTGATCCCCAATCTTTGCAAGTTGTCCTTCTCCTTGAAAGCTTCGAACTGAGTTTGCAGGAGCTTCATAGCTTCATTGGCATCTTCCACTGATGCAGAAGGGGCAGGCTGAACCACGGTGTTAGAAGGAGGAATAGTATGATAAGCACTACCCCCAGCACCTGACTGACTGGGTGTAGGTTGGACTTGTACAGGAGGTGTTTGAGCAGGTGCTACCCCCAATCCAGTATTGACTGGTACCGACGATGCTATGATTTCAGGATTTGTAGGCAGTACGGTCGGTGGTACTGTGTGCTGAGCCACAATGATGGAATGCATACTGGCGACCATTTCAGCCATGGTCTTCAGCTTATCTTCTAGTGCAGCTATTCTTTGTTCTTGGCTGGCTGAACTGGAAGCATCGGGATCTTCATTGACAACATAAGCTGTCACTTCTCTAGGTACAGTGGAGGATACTGTTTATTCTGAGCTTTTGCTATATGCATCATAATCGGAGAAAGAATCATCTCCCGAATGAAAAGGAGGAAAATGACCAGAAGGATCTTGAAGATTCCTTTGACCGATTATATCTCGACTTCGGGAACGGGTATGTTGGAATACTCTATCAGAAGATTCTTGGAGTAGATCCAAATACCGTTGACTTAGCCTGCGAGGCTTCCCGTGCTTAGAGCACTTTCTACCCCCAGTGTCTTTGGAAGTCATGTTGAGAGAAGCATACAGAACTTCGTCTTCATCTTCAGACATAGGTTGAGAGTTAGGAAAGTTCAGACGATCGAAGACAGATCGTCTTGTTGTTTGACAACAACACTTGATGACAACTTTGTGGTTACAGTGATGTCCAAGTGATTGCACTGGAGATGTTGGGATGTTGTCCCGTTTTTGCTTAAGGTGTTCTCGAAGATTAGGAACAGCAACGGGATGAGGAAAGGTTCGAGGGATATATTCTTTGATAACATTCGGAACATGGTTCAGATTCTTCAAATGTTTTGTCCCTTGAGTATACAGGGAGGTGCTCACTTCATTAGCATAGGTGTCCGGATTTTTGATCCTGGAAGTCTGCTTTTGATGATGTTTGATCTTCGGCATTGGCTGTTTGCATTTTACCGAAGTTGGCCTGTTGAGATAAGTTCTTAAATCTGCAAACTCACCCCCAGGGGTTTCTGTTTGAGACACCAACAGTTTTTCCTGTCTTGAACGAGAGATCTTGAGGGTTGGAAGATCCTAGAATTTTGCTACCGGAGTAGGCAGAATACCTCTCTGATCAGTACAATTTCTTTTGACATGGAGAGTAGAATCCTTGTTTGAAAGAGTTTTTGTCAAAACCGAGGAAGATTGAGAAAAGACCAAAGGGCCTTTTCCTTTATTTTGAAAAGAAGGGTTAGCTAAAGAGCGTTTCCCTCTGTTGACTTCCAAGTCATGGGACGAGAAATTTTGAGAAAAGACCAAAGGGCCTTTTCCTTTGTTCTGGAGAGGAAGAGGAATAGCCAAAAGACTACCCCCAGTGGATTGTGCAGGAGTAGCAGGGTGTTGGAGAGGAGCAGCACTCTTCTCTTTGTTGTGAGAAGAAGAAAGATTAACCAACGGGCTGTCTCTCTTGGATTGTGCAGACATGGTTTGTGCATGAGTGGATGATGCACTGGCAGGTTGCGCAGGAGAGTCCTTGACAGAAAACTTTCTGGTTCTGGCCACAGACACTGTGGTTTGCGCATCAGGAGTTCTGGCCACAGAGTGTTTAGAATGCACTCTAGTTGCTGGAGTGTTGGTTTATGCAGGAAGATGGGCAGCCAACTGCGTCAGAGGCAGATGAGTCTTATACTTTGACAAGGCAGCATAAGAAGTCTTCTGTGCACTAGAGCAGCAGATTGCGCAGCATTCTTGACAGAGACAGATTGTGCAACAGTCTTAGTGGCAGCAACTGTAGACTCTGCAGCAGATTGTGCAGCAGGCTTCTTGGCAGAGTTGATGGACTGCACAGCAGTCTTGGAGACCCATACTGGGCACACTTTGCTCGTGGCAGAAGTGGTTGCAGTGTAAGGAGTGGTCTTAGAGTTGATCAGGGTTTCATAGGCTGTCTGGTTGACCTTCACAACCAGAGTCTTCTGCGTCTTCCCGATAGACGCTACGTCACATTGAGTTGTCACTTTCTCATCGGAGGAGAAAGTCGTCCCCAGCAGAGTCGTCATTTTGTTTGCAAAAACAAAAGTATGAAACTTTATTGATACAAACTTTGTAAAGATTACAAGAATTCTAGAAAAGGTACAATTATAAGAATCCAATCTAGAAGACGATTGCTTTATCTCTTGGACGATGTGAACTTTCAAGACGGTAGCCTCTGAAGTTGAAGTTGAAGGCAAAAAGCCTCAGAAGCTGAAGGCAAAAGCCTCGGAAGAATGCAGCAGCACTTGGACAAGAACTCCTGAACTCTGGTGATGATCTCTGATCTCCGTGATTTATGATCTGTGATCCCCTTAAATGGAGACTTGAAACTCTATTTATAGAATTCTGGAAATAACTAACTTTTAGTTATTCTAGACTGCGCATGATGGATTACGCATGAATTGGATTGCGCAACTGTAAACTGCACAGGCAGTTGTCTGATCATGGGCCAACTGTCTTGGACACATGGCATCATTTGATTGAAATGTGCATGATCGTGCATAGACGGTTGCCACGTAATGAGCAATTGATGGCATGAATGCCACGTATATATTGTCAGTTGTATTGATAGAGTGCGTAACCTGAATTGCACTGGCTTTGGATTGCGTAGGAATGGACTGCGCAGGCATGGATTGCGCCAATATAGATTGCACGTCAGATAGGCTGGCCGATTGTGCTGCCAGCTGTCCTCGAGCGCCGTACTGCATGATTAAACAAATAGTTGTCTCGTTCTCCGTGCTGTCAGCTGTCAGAAGATTTGATTGTGTCAGGTAATGATGATGATTTTCCACGTCAGCCTGCGCGTTTGAGAGTGTGCGCAGTCTAATGTGCGTAATTTGTATGCTGCACAATCTGATGTCTGCGCAGTTCATTTGAAAGATTCATTTCTCGATCTTCATGACTTAGTTGATGTGTACAACTTGATTTTTTAGGACCTACAATATACACCGATGCCGTTCGTGCACGTATGTGCATGCCAGAAAAACTTGATATGTGCCGCTGTATATTCTATTCACCTATTGACCGATTCACGTACATACTACGGTTTTAAACTTTTAAACTATATGTTATCATTTCTAAAAAGAACCAAACATTCCTGTTCATGCTTCGTATATTTAGTTTGCTAGAAACAGTACTTGCTCCCGTCCTGACAGGATAATGTTGTAGGTATTCTTATTGAGAAGGAGTTGCTTTATGACTCATATTATGGAGTTACTGCCGAGGACCAGGCTTTGTCTTACGAGGATGTACCTGCGGAGAACCTCGTCTAGTTTGTGTAGTTGCTCGGAATATTCAGTATAGTCATATATTAGACTACGTATTTTGTAACTGGACCTGTATCCAGTTTTACTTTTCGGACTTGTACTTGGACTTATTATTATATGAGATGGCTTTTGTGTTTGGAGCATTTATGACTCTTCTTCACTTACAGAACTGTTAGCATATTTTGTCTTATCTTGTTATCTCTAGAACAGCTTACTGCGCTTTATCTCAAGCGTAGGCTGGACATGACTCGGCCCGGCCCAACAATTTGGGTAGCGGATCGTGACAGTACGCTAGTTTAATAGGTGTGTATTGGACCATGTTATAATTCAATTGACTTATTTATTTGAGCAGTATTTATTCAGTTTATATGGCATGATATTATGTGTCTTGTTACGTCCCTCTGAGGACCTGGTTATCTCTCCAGGTGTGTGTTCTTGTCTTTCGCAGGTGTTCTAGCTTTAGCTGTGACCATCTCCATTTCTTCGAGGATGATTGCGCTTGGATCGTCTTCGCTCCACTCGCCAAATTCTTTCTTTGTTATGTATTTTTCATTTTCTTGTTGGTAGTGGATTTGTATCCGCCCAACATATTGTATCAAGACAATTCATTCCCATTATATGATATCTTTCATTCATTTATTTTTGTGTGGATGAGATTAGTTATGGTTCTACTGCATTTTACAGCTTACGTATATTTATTATACGGCTGGCATGTCTACGTTCCTAGTCCTACGTATTTTGGGACTGGGACGTTACATCGGCTTAGAGTTGGTGCACGACGTGCTTTGAAAATGACACTCGATCCTTCGTCCCGTGGCTTGGGAGAAAGAAAGTTGGTTGAGTAGGCAAAATTATGAACGTAGCCTAAGTCATAGGCGTCGCCCGCATGAATGCTTCATAAAGCGTGCACGGCCCCATTGTCCAAGGCTTGGCATAGCCTTGGTTTGCCTATGAGTTAAGTTGCGTTGAACGGATTGTGACATAAGTCTAAGCACCCAAATGACTTGGTCGTTCGGAGTCGAATGCGTGTACGGCACGTTCCCACGACGCAAGGCTTGACGCAGTCTTTGCTCGTCAAGTTGTTGCAAAGTTAAGTAAGGCAAGGACTATCAAATAGGCGTTCGTGTGTTGAGTAGTCCCACGATCCCAAGGCCCGTCGTATAAAGTATAACTTGGGCGGTAGTGTTGCGTAGAACACGGTTGGCTTAAGGCACGATGCATGGACTTAGTATTTAAGGAACGGGCTATGGTTGATTTATTGAGATTGAAATGATAGGACAAGAAAGTTGAATTCTCGCGACTATAGGTCGGTGAGGCAGTCTCACAAGAAAGAAGAATGCTCGCGACTATAGGTCGGCAAGGCAGTCTCACAAGGAAGAAGAATGCTCGCGACTATAGGTCGTCGAGGCAGTCTCAGATTTAAGAAGTATTGAACTTGGCCCTGAAGAAAATTGTGACACTAGAAGTAGCATGATTGTGTGAGATGTCAATTTGAGTCGAGTCTTGCATGGTCATGGATAACTTGTCGACAAGGTGGGTCGTTTCCCTGTACGGCAACCCGACAGCCACGGGACCGTTGCGGCTGCGATTGGAAATGAGTAATTAGCTGTGCTGGATACGGATTAGGTGGAGACTTACAGCGAGGCTAGCTACCTTACGCTGAAAGGGCACCCGTCTAACAAAAGCTAGAGGAGTCCACGATGGCCCTGGGTGTCAGTGACCAAATCTTATAGACGAGTCGGCATGGCGGCAATCCGCGTGTATGCCTTTGGATTGAGTCAAGTATTGAGTGCAGTATATCAAGGAGTCGAGTTGAATGCATGTGTACAATTGGAATACAAAATATTGGGCCTAAGATTTGGCTACAACGAAGATACCGTGCTTCGGCACGAGATGTGGCGTCGAGTCTTGAGTTGTCGGCATATAAGTTGCATAAGTTGGTTTGAGTTGTCTTGAGTTTAAGTCAGGAAATGCCGCAAGACAAGTTGGTTATGTGACACTAAGTTCACAAGTCTTGTTTGGGTCAGTTGATGTTCAAATTAGCAAAGGCCGTGAGGCGGCGATATGGTTAAGTCTCACTGAGTTACGAGACACGACACGATGGATTTGTAGCACGGACACGTGGAAATGGAGCCTCATCGCGTAGTTGTGTCTCTAATTTTAAGCCGTAAGGCAAGCACGACTTGATAGGTTAACGTTGTTGAGTGGATGTTGCGTTGCAAGCACGGGATGGTCTAGAGACACAAAATAGGCCAAGACGTCGGTCCTAAAAAATTCCTAAGGCAAGAGTAGAAAGACAATCAAAGGGACTATATTGCACAAAGTAAATTAAACGTGTTAGTTTTGTATGGGTGGACGAGGAGCTCATTCAACCAGTACAGTTGAGTACTGACACCCACATAGTTTTCATGTGCAGGCACAGGTAGAAGCTCGTGGCGTGGAGCTCGCTTGGATGCGTCGAGGTACGGAGTTTCTTGGCAATTTGAAGCATGCGGCCGCATGTATTCAAGACTTATACAGGACATAATGTATGGACGTCGCCTTCCGAAGCTTCCGCTGGTTCAAGACTTGTATTGAAAGATGAGAGAGAGCTGAGTGACTTGTAATGTGAGATGAGTGAGCTTGAGTGAGCTTGAGAGACTTATAATCTTGGCCTTGCGTCCCATTGTAACCTTTGTTTTAATATCAATAAAAGAGTGTTTTACAATGACTTGTGTTTTGCTTTCTAAATTCCGCTGCTATTATTCAATGTCTCTGCTTGGGACTTCTGTGCGATGACCCCGTCGCAGCCGCTGAAATCGGCCGTTATGGAACCTGCCTTATACGAGCGCAATCTAGGCTCATGCGGCATCATGTCTTAGCTAGGACGATCGCTCCTACGGGAGCGAGGCGTGACATGCATTTCCTGTCATACAGTGCTTCAAAGGGTACCATCTGGATACAGCTGGCTTGGAAACTGTTGTTATAAGAGAACTCTACTAGGTGTAGGTGATCTTTCCACGAACCACCGAAGTCCAGCGTACAAGATCGCAACATATCTTCAAGAGTCTGAATCGTGCGTTCTGACTGACCATCCGTCTGTGTATGATATGCTGAACTGAACTTGAAACGACTCCCTAAACTCTCTTGGAGACTCTGCCAAAAGTATGATGTGAATCTTGAATCTCTGTCTGATATGATACTGATTGGTACTCCATACAATCTGACTATCTGCCTGAGGTACATCTTTGCTAGCTTATCCGTCGACTGACCAATTCTGAAGGGAAGAAAATGGGCTACATTCGTGAGATGATCAACTATAACCCAGATAGCATCTCTTTCAGCTGGGGATTTTGGTAACATAGTTACAAAATTCATGGTAATATGCTCCCATTTCTATTCTGGGATTGATAAAGGTTGAAAAAGTCCAACTGATCTCTGATGTTCAGCTTTAACTTGTTGGCAAACTAAACATCGGGAGACAAACCGGACTATCTCCCTCTTCATGTCATTCCACCAGAAATGCTGACGGATGCCTCGGTACATCTTCGTGCCATCGGGATGAATTGAATACTGAGAACTATGAGTCTCTGCCATGATCTCCTGTCTGATATCACCACTGGATACACAAAGATGTCTTCCATGACGGAGGGTACCATCTTCGTGAATGCATAACTCGGGTCTTCGTCCTGCTTCATATTCTGTCCTGAGCCGCTATAGCTTGGAATCTGCTGATTGTGCCATCTTGACCCTCTCAACTATACTGGACTGAACTTGCATGCTGGCCATCAATACCACATTGGTAGGGAGAACTATCTCTATCCCCATCTTCTGAAGGTCTGCTAATAACTCTGGTTACGGTGTTAGGAAATAAACTCCGGCTCTTCTGCTCAATGCATCTGCAACAACGTTGGCCTTCCCAGGATGATACTGTAGGTTGATGTCATAATCCATAAGTAGCTCTAGCCATCTCCTCTGACACATGTTGAGATCCTTCTGAGTAAACACATACCTAAGACTCCTGTGGTCGGTAAATTTTTTTACCCGATCTCTATATAAATAATGCCTCCAACGCTTCAATGCAAAAAATACTGATGCGAACTCCAAGTCATGGGTAGGATAATTCCTCTCATGGTCACAAAGCTGGCGTGACGCATAAGCGACTACCTTGCCATGCTCCATCAAGACGCATCCCAATCCTCTGCCGAAAGCGTCACAATAAACTGAAAAATCCTCTAGTCCCATCTAGAAGAGTGAGAATAAGGGCCGTTATCAATCTCTGCTTCAACTTCTCAAATGAACTCTGACACTCTGTTGTCCAATCAAACTGCACATCTTGCGGGTCAACTGAGTCAAGGGCGCTAAAATTCGAGCAAAATCTGATACAAATCGTCGGTAATAGCCAGTCAATCCTAGGAAACTGTGAACCTCTACGTCGGTACGGGATACTGGCCATGATTCTATAGCCACTATCTTCTGGGGGTCCACTTCCACTCCACCTCTGGTGATGATGTGACCCAAGTACGATATACGGTCAAGCCAAAACTCGTACTTACTAAACTTTGCGTACAATTGGTGCTCTCTGAGAATCTGAAGGACCACTCGGAGATGCTACTCATGCTTCGCTTCACTCTTGCTATAGATCAAGATGTCGTCTATAAACACTATCACAAACTGATCCAAATAAGGCATGAAGATACGATTCATGAGGTCCATGAATATGGCTGGTGCATTGGTCGCTCCAAATGGCATAACAAGGAACTCTCAATGCCTATATCTTGATCTGAATGTTGTCTTCTGGATGTCTTGCTCTCTAACTCTGATCTGATGGTACCTTGATCACAAGTCAATCTCCGAGAATACTGCCGCTCCCCTGAGATGATCTAATAAGTCATCTATCTTTGGTAAAGGATATCTGTTCTTGATTGTTACAGAGTTCAAGGTACGATAATCAACACATAATCTTGATGTACCATCCTTCTTTTTCACAAGAAGCATCGGAGCTCCCCAAGGTAATCCACTAGCAGGAATAAATCCCTTAGTTCTGAGTTCTTCAATCATCTTGTACAAGATCTCCAACTCTGAAGGTGCCATCCTGTAGACTCTTTCTGACACTGGTGCCATCCTGGAATCAAGTCGATGGTGAACTCTATCTCTCTCTCCGGGGGCATGCCTAGAAGCTCTTCGAAAAATACATCAGGGAACTCTTCTACTATTCTGGGAAACCGAACTGCTATTGCTACTGCCATCTGCAAGACTTGGAGAGAAGGTTCTACTTCGCCTCTAGAAAATAAAAACTTCGGTCCGTCTGGAATACCAAAAATAATCCTGCAAATATGGCAGTCTATTTTAGCACACTGATTCTTCAACCAATCTATTCCTAGGACCACATCATAATCGACTATCAGGAATTCTATCAACCTAGCGGGAAACTCTCTACCGCTAACTATAATTCGACACGAGGAATAGACTCTATCTACTCCCACAAGATCGTTGCCAATAAGTATATTGAGCCTTATTGATAGCGATTCGGGCTCCAGTCCTATCCGTGTAGCGAATCTTACAGACATAAATGAATACGATGCACTCGAATCAAATAATACTGATACTGGAAAAGAGTTGACGAGAATGGTACCTGCCACCACCTCACCTGAAGCTAACTCTTCTTCTACCGTCAGAGCCATAGCCTGACCTTGTCCTCTTGGTGCTGGTCCCCTCTGCTGGAAACCTCTCTGCCTGTTTTGATTCTGAGCTTGGGCAAATTGTTGAGCCTGAGACGGCAATGGCCTCAGAGACTGGTACTGCTGCTGCACTGGGGCTGGACCCCTAACCGATGGACTAGTTAAGGTTGATGTCGATGAACTAGCTCTATACGGACAGGATCCTATCTTATGATCCGGTGCCCCACAAACCAAGCACAATTCCTGTGCTCTGCGACACTCTGATACTACGTGCCCTGGCTTCCCATAATGAGTGTAGCCCATTGCGGAAGACTGCTTCTGCTTCTGTTGCTGAGGGTATGTCGGGGTCGAGTGCTAAATCGATGAAACTGAATTCGCCCTTTGGGGAACTCCAATCGAAAAAGTCCTAGCTGCCGAGGCTGGTGCTGAGGACAAACTCATCTGCCCATGGGACCTCTTTCTGCTTCCGGTTCGGTCCATGATCCTCTGTGAGGTATACTCCTGCTTCCTAGCTGCCATCAATACATCGTTAAAAGTCTGATACTCGAACTGCTCTACAGCTAGAATAATTTCTAGGTGGAGTCCCTGCTGGAACCGCTGGGCTCGGTCCAATTCTGTCGCCACCAAGGTGGGAGCAAACCGACTTAGTCTTGAAAACTCGGCTGCATAACCGTCAACTGTCCTACTAATATGCTTCAAATTGGTGAACCTCGTCTGTAGGTCGTACCGAGCTACAATATCGAAGTACTTGATCTGAAACTTGTCACTGGATGTCGTCCATGGGACAGGCGCCGCCAATTCAACTGCTAACATCGTCCACCAGGTGTGGGCTAAGTCTAATAACTGTAGGCACACTACAGCCACCTTCTCTTTCTCTGGAGTCCTTACTGCCTCAAGGATAACCTCTATGTCCTGAAGCCAAGCATCGGCATCAATAGCGTCTTCACTGCCATCAAAGAAGGGAGGGTTCAAGCGCTTGAAATTGTTGGCTGCACTGTTACCTTAGTAACCCACTCTGCCCATAGCATCTTGTACTATCTGGTGCAGGGCATCGCCCCAACGATCTTGAGATATTATTTTCAGTAAAAATTTGTGGAGTATTAATTTCTGATTAATAAATAGTTTTTTTACTTTTATAAAAATTGTTTATTGAAGATTTTAGAGGAGGTTCTAGCAACTAACCTAGAGTGGTCCCCAAGATTTCTAACTACCAAAACCAATTCCTAACAACTTCCTAACAGATTTTAGGTATTTTGTTTAATAACTTTGAGTGGAGAGGGGTATATTTGTAATTTTACCAATCAATCTAGTTTATTTATAAATCATCTGTAGGAGAGAGAAAGTGTATTCTCTTCTCATTTTTTCTTGAGCTCAGATTCAGAGCTCAGTTTCCTTCCTTTCCCCCAAATTATTCCAGAACCCTAACCCTAATATTTTGAAATCCGGCCATGGCGGGGACGACCACCACCGACGTCGACGTCTGGCCTCTTCCCCACCACAGCGACGGCGGCGAGACTTTTCCCCGACGATGGTGATGACGAGGATCCCTCCCGGCGTAGCTAAGCGTTCTCCCCGGCGACTCTGTTCCGGAGACTCTTCTCTCATCAACGACGACGAATAGGCTCACCCCACTGACGGTGACATGCGTTTTCACCCTAGCGGTGACGTCGACGCATGAAGCGGTCTCCTCCTTGCAGCAGGTGGATCACTCCGGCGATCCTTTCTTCCTCAATGGCGCTCAACCGTCCCAGACGACAACTGAGTACATCTCGGCGACGATTGTGACGTATAGGTCGTCTCCTTCAAAATTCGACGAGCTTGACCTAAAATTTTAGTAAGTATAGATCGATCTCTCTAATCTGAACCTTCGATTGTGAGGAGTGTTCTTGATTAGTTTACTAAATGACTTCTTGAATAAATCCTTGAGTAGGAAGTCCTGTTGAGTGATCGATCGTTCGAAGTTCGTTACTCTGATCAGACTCACGATCTTCCTCTGGAAATCGATCTTAAGAGCAGTGTCAATCGAGAGGAAACTAGAATTTGATACTATGATCGATTGTGAGTGGTTAAGTCTCGTGTTTATGATTTTCTTGAAGATTCGAATTCAGCTAACTGATAGCCTGTTTCCTTCCTCTATGTCCTGAAGAGGAAAAAAATTCTAATTTTTGGGCTAGCCATCCCAAGCAAATTGTGGGCAGCCCCTAGCAAAATCTCCATCTGCTTGGGCTGCCCCCAAGTAAGGACTGCCCCAAGTAAAAAATGTGGTGCCCTTAGAAAAAACTAAAAGTGATTTAAAAAGGGAGTTTTCTGCTACCATGTGAAACACACTGCCTTTTTGTAAGAATTTTGACGACAGTGTACCAATATCATAATCTCATCTACTTTTGACAGTATTTCTTCGTCCTTTTACCAATTTATTTTGGTTTATCTTCACATTTGGTAATGATAGAGTAAGACACCTACTTGGTAGTTTACTTTCGCACAGGGGTGAGCATTATTCGGTTTTGGACCGAAAATCGAACCGAACCGAACTGAACCGAATAAGAGGTTCGGTTCGGTTTAAAAAATAATCGGTTTGGTTTCGGATTTGAAAACACTAAAATTCCTTATTCGGTTTCGGTTTTGGAGTTCGATTTCGGTTTAAAACCGAAAACCGAATAAGAAATTTATATATACACATAATTTATATGTTATGACAAGCAATTGTTATTGCTCAGTTGGTAGGGAGGGGTGAATAACTATGGGAGGTGTGGGGTTTGAATCCCACCTCCACCTACTTTGTGCAATTTATTTTTAGTTCCTTTCTTACTACTACATTTAGTCCCACATCGGTGGGAGAACAAATATGGGGGCAGCCAAGATAAGAGCACTCTTGGTGGTTAGCCTTTCTCACTACAACCTACATTTAGTCCCACATCGGCGGGAGAATAAATATGGGGGCAGCCAAGCCCTATAAGAAAGAGGGAAGCAATGGTGGAAGACTTGTGGAAGACTTGTATAGAACATGGGCCTTCGGGCTGGTTTGTTTTTGGACCGGGTTGGAGCCTTGGGGAGAGCATTCCTCCTGAGCCTTGTTCTTTGGGCTTGTTTTTCTTTGGGTGGCCCAAAGAAAAACTTGAGCCTTTGAGCCTTTGGATCCTTGTGGTCTGTGGATCTATTATTAGTGATTTTAATTTTAATTAATAATAATAATTTAACCGATTAAACCGAAAATCGAATTAATTATTCGGTTCGGTTTAGAATCGGTTGGGACCTATTTCGGTTCGATTTCGATTTCCTTTCTTCGGGTCGGTCGAATTCGATTTTGCTTATTCGGTTCGATTTTAGACCGAATAAACCGAATGCTCACCCCTACTTTGTCATCGGATAACCAGTGGGGGAATAAGGATATTATAGTCACAGAGACTTTGATGGAGCAAACTTGTGTTGGCGAGTACGTTGGAATTGATGTGTCTTCGAACAAGAGGGTTACACCAAAAGGTGAAGACATGACAAAGAGGTGTTAGAATCGATGAGTCTTCGTAACAAAAATGTTACACCAAAGAGTGAAGACATGATAAAGATCAAAATGTAGACATTTATATCCAACCGCAGGGTCCGTTTGGATATGTTTTCTGAAAATTCTTTCTGAAAACAGTTTTCTGAAAGTTAGTTATAAAGTAGTTTTCTGAATATAGAAATTTTGAGTTTGCGTTTGGTTACTTTTATCTGAAAAATAATTTTAGAAACAAAAGTTGTAGAATCTGTTTGGTAAAATATTTCTACAAAATTTTTTTAAAAAAATTTATATTATAGTTATGTTAAAAAAATTCACATCCTTGCCGTGTCCACCAGATATAAATTATGTATCAGTCGTGTGTCCGGCCTCGAGTCCGACTCTAGCGTGTCAACATCCATTTCATGTGTCAGACACAAGCACAACAAAAAAAAAGTCAGCAGAAAACCAAACTATTTTTTGTGTCCCCGGATCTGACCCCAAGGACACAATACAAGCCCTAGGACCGGAGACAATACAAGCCCGCCAACCCCACCGATGTCCGTAACCCTCGACCCCGTCGATGTCCTCAAGCGCGACCCCTAACCTCACCGTCGTCCTCACAGCCATCCTCATCGTCGTCCTCGAGCTCGACCCCGTCGTCCTCGCCAATTCCACCACCATGTGTCGAGCTCGACCCCTAACCCCACCGCCAACTCCACCGTCGTCCCCGACCCCTAACCCTCGACCCAGACGTCGTCGCCAACCCCACCACCCTCTTCGAGCTCTGCCGTCGTTGACGACAACCCCACCACCGTGTGTCGAGCTTGACCCCTAACCCCTCAGCTGACTTCACCGCCGCACACCCTCGCCCGCGTCGCCGTCGCCAACTCCACCGCTGTCCTCGAGCTCCTTGCTGTGTCCACCATAAGAGAAATAGAAGAGAGCTCCTTGAGCTCTAGCTGTGTCCACCAAAAGAGAAAGAGAAGACACTAGTAAAGAGAGAGAGAGAGAGAGAGATTAGGGGGTTGGATTGGTTGGGGCCCGCCAAACAATGCCAAAACTCAAAATATGTTGTTCAGAAAACATCTTTAGGCTGCTCTATGAAATCAGCATTTAAAAGTTGAGTTCAGAAAAAAAATTTGAAGAGTACATTCTCAAAACTTTTGGCCAAACGCTATTTATTGTACTGTGTCCGTTATAACTCAAAATAGTGAATTATAACAACTAACCAAACAGGCAGTAAGTATCTTGTAATTATGTAATCTTTTTACAACAAACTCAAAACTAACTATAAAATATTGTATTGTTATTTTTCTTGTCTTGATTTGAGTTGCTAACTTATTGCATAGAAAATTCATTTCTGAACCATATATAACAATTTATAATAATAATAATAATAATAATAATAATAAAGAATAAGAAGAAATTCTTGTCCCACTTTGGTTTGTAGTCAGGAGGCTGCCACGTGAGCTCCATTCTATCCCAGCAGATATGGAAAGATGGGCATGTGGTGACGTGGCTGCCTTTAAGTTGCATCAGTCTTCTCCAGTACTATTATTCCCCTCATCTCCTCTTCCACCACCTCTTCCAGACCTCCACTGCTCCTAATTGGTATGTTTTGCTACTCTCTCGCCTCTCCTCTTTCTTTTGCTATTTAACCAGTACATCTATAGTTACTATATACATTTCTAAATCCTTAATACGAGAGAGATCAATCCAAGAAATTCCGAGGCTACACCCAAGAAGACTGAACAAATTAATTAATCTTCCTCTTACCTCTCTATTTTATTCTCTATTGGTGACTTAACACCTCTTTCGGACATACTGATCTATATAACACAAGAAAACCATGCCTCTTATTCATGTCTCTATGCATAGAAATCAATTAATTCTAAATAAGCACGACCTTGGTTTTCTTATTTGAAAGGACCTTGCTACAATACCTGCGGTCTGTGACCACAGACGTGACCGCGGGCCCATGTGGCCAAATCCAATTGGCATGATATCCTGTGGTGGATCCAAGCAGATAGGAAGAGCCAATGAATTTCGGTCACGTGGGTCTACGGTCATGTTCGCGGTCATATACCGCGAGAAAAATATCATTTCCATATTTGAAAACTCAGTTTTGACTATTACTTTCCACGGTTAGCTGATTGTGTGTTGTCTTAGTGTCTACTTGTCTGTAGGTTAGAGTACAAGAAGATGGAGGTGATAAACAAATATGTTACGATCAAGGACTATATCGACGACCACCCATCAGAGTCCATTTTCGAGCTCAGGAGTGCCCCTCTGTCCTTGGCGATCGAGGAAGGATCCGCAGACGTAATAGAGAAGAACACATACTTATCCATAGATCCATACCAGCTCAATCGCATGAAGTAGTACAGCCCCTCACAGAACTCGGTGAAGGGCTTTGCGCAACTTGTT
Organism: Iris pallida; assembly: GCA_029216955.1. Classification (NCBI taxonomy): domain Eukaryota; kingdom Viridiplantae; phylum Streptophyta; class Magnoliopsida; order Asparagales; family Iridaceae; genus Iris; species Iris pallida. Next base: position 14,126,934 of record JANAVB010031818.1, on the reverse strand, counting down.
CCGAGGAAGGTAACATGTTACCACCCGAGCTTATCAAGGTTCAAACGTCGATCGGTTTCGACTTACCGATTGGTTTGCAGGAGATCGACGCGATAGGGATAGGGAGGGTTGTGGCCTCCGGGAACCATGAGTTCAAGAAGGATGACATGGTTTATGGGCTGTTGGCGTGGCAGGAGTACACGGTAGTCCATTCGGGAACCGTGCTGACCAAGATCGACAAGCCCGAGTTTCCGCTTTCCTACTATTTGGGACCTCTAGGTAGATTCTTTCAACTAGGCATCCGTTGGTATTTAATTGTACTAAGTATAACCCTCATCTTGTATCGAACAATGTACTGTAGGCACCCGTGGCTTTACGGCTTATGCTGAACTTTACAATATTTGCAAGGTTAAGGAGGGGAGAAGGTGTTTGTATCGACAACGTCGGGATCGGTTGAAAATCTGGTTGGCCAATTCGCGAAGCTTAGTAGCTGCTACGTCGTTGGATCCACTGGAAGTAAGAGCAAGGTATCACGCCTTTCCTTCATATATCAACTCCATACAGTTGGAGAAATTTCGAGTTCACCATGAGCCTTGATTGATGGTGTCTGGAAATTTGAGGATGTGGAGGAGAATCAAGTCTGCCACTGCATGCATTCACTCATCAAGTGGAGAAGAATCAAAGCTCATGGTGAGCCCGACTCACTGAATAATTACTCATGTAGATGAGACATTAACGAAATTACACTACATCCTGATACAACCTAAGACCAGGAGCTGATCTAGAAAGACTAATGAACCGGGGCTTAAATATTTTTCTTTTCTTTTTCAAACATGTTGGAGAGGATTACTTTACAAACCGAGGGATAGAATCTTTCTTTTCTAAAGACCTCGGTTTGTAAAGTAATCCTCTCCAACATGTCTGAAAAAGAAAAGAAAAATATTCAAGTCCCGGCTCATTAGTCTTTCTGGATCAGCTCCTGGTCCCAGGTTGTATCAGGATGTAATATAATTTCGTTAATGTCTCAGCTACATGAGTAAGTATTCAGTGAGCCGGGCTCACCATGAGCTTTGATTTTTCTCCACTTGATGAGTGAATGCATGTAGTGGCAGACTTGATTCTTCTCCCCATCCTCAAATTTTCAGACACCATCAATCAAGGCTCATGGTGAACTCGTCTTAATTACTGAATAATTTCTCCAATTGTAGGGAGTTGATATATGAAGGAAAGACGTGATACCTTGCTCTTGCTTCCAGTGGATCCAATGACGTAGTAGCACTAAGCTTCGCAAACTGGCCAACCAGATTTCCAACCGATCCCGACGCCGTTGATACAAACACCTTCTCCCCCTCCTTAACCTTGCAAATATGGTAAAGTCAAGCATAAGCCGTAAAGCCACTGGTGCATGCAGTACATTGTTTGTTACAAGATGAGAGTTACACTTAGTACAATTAAATACCAACGGATGCCTAGTTGAAAGAATCTACCTGGAGGTCCCAAATAGTAGGAAAGCGGAAACTCGAGCTTGTCGATCTTGGTCAGCACGGTTCCCGGATGGACTACCGTGTACTCCTGCCACGCCAACTGTCCATAAACCATGTCATCCTTCTTGAACTCATGGTTCCTGGAGGCCACAACCCTCCCTATCCCTATCGCGTCGATCTCCTGCAAACCAATCGGTAAGTCGAAACCGATCGACGTTTGAACCTTGATAAGCTCGGGTGGTAACATGTTACCTTCCCCGGAACAAGTTGTGCGAAGCCCTTCATCGAGTTTTGTGAGGGGCTGTACTGCTTCATGCGATTGAGCTGGTATTGATCTATGGATAAGTATGTGTTCTTTACTATTACGTCTGCGGATCCTTCCTCGATCGCCAAGGACGGAGGGACACTCCTGAGCTCGAAATTGGACTCTGATGGGTGGCCGTCGATGTAGTCCTTGATCATAACATATTTGTTTATCATCTCCATCTTCTTCTACTCTAACCTACAGACAAGTATACACTAAGACAACACACAATCAGCTAACCGTGGAAAGTAATAGTCAAAACTGAGTTTTTTCAAATACGAAAATGATATTTTGCTCGCGGTATGTGACCGCGGACATGACCGTAGACCCACGTGACCAAAACCCATTAGCTATTCCTATCTGCTTGGATCCACCCCAGGATATCATGCCAATAGGATTTGGCCACATGGGTCGCGGTCACGTCCGTAGTCACAGACTGCAGGCATCGTAGCAAGGTCCTTTCAAATAAGAAAACCAAGGTCATGCTTAGTTAGAATTAATTGATTTCTATGCATAGAGACATGAATAAGAGGCATGGTTTTCTTGTGTTATATAAATCAGTATGTCCGAAAGAGGTGTTAAGTCACCAATAGAGAATAAAATAGAGAGGTAAGAGGAAGATAAAATTTGTTCAGTCTTCTTAGGTGTAGCCTCGGAATTTCTTGGATTGCTCTCTCTTTCGGAGAGGATTACTTTGCCAACCGAGGTCTTTAGAAATATATGTAAATAGGCACCATATATATATATATATATATATATATATATATATATATATATATATATATATAGCCTCCTTCTTATAAGGAAAAAGTTTACGGGATAGACCAATTTCTTACGGAGAGAAAAGAAAACTCAAAAATATACGGCCATAAAATATACGTATGTTTCTCTTCTAAATTTCTTTCTCTTTAAAAATTAAATCTCTCCTTTTTAAAAACAAACGTATCTCTATTTTAAAAAATAAGGCTTATCTATCTATTTATTTTTAAACAAAAACATTACCTCTTTTTAAAAATATAGGTAGATAAATTATTTCTTTTATTTTTTAAAATATAGATAAATATTTTTAAAAACAATCTATCTTTAGAAATAGATATACTTTAAAAAATTGTATTTCAAATATTAATTATAATGTGAATATTAATACTAAAGTTGATACTAATTCAAAATTTTAATTTTAACATTAATTTTAATGTTAAAGTTAATGTTAATGTTAAATTTAATCTTAATCTTAACCTAAATCTTAATCTTAATATTAATATTAATCTTAATCTTAATATTAATATTAATCTTAATCTTAATATTAATCTTAATTTCAATTTTAATTTTAATATTATATTTTTAATGTTAATGTTAAAATTAATTTTAATGTTATTACTTAACATTAATTTTAATTTTAGTGTTAATTTTGATTTTAACTTTTAATTTTAATGTTAAAACTTAAATTAATATTCCAATTAAAATTAACATTAAAATTAAAATTAATATCAACAATAACATTAACACCGAAAAATTAACATCAGAAATAATATTAAAATTAACATTAATATTAAGGTTAACAATAAAATTAGCATTTTTAAATATAATTTTAGAAGGTATATTTATTTTTAAAGACAGATTTTTTTTTTCTTCTAAAATTCCAACTCTATTTTAAAATATATAAAATTGACTTATCTACCTCTATTTTTAAAAATTAAATCTCTCACTATTTAAAAAATAAATAAACTTATCTTTAAGATAGAGATATGTTTGTTTTTTAAAGGAGATATTTATTTCTTTTAAAGAGAAAGAGATATAGAAGAGAACAATACGTGTATTTTCTCATCCCGTATGTTATTCCGTAGGAGCAGCTCTCTGTGTGTGTGTGTGTGTGTGTGTGTGTGTGTGTATATATGTGTGTGTGTGTGTGTGTGTGTGTGTGTGTGTGTGTGTGTATATATATATATATATATATATATATATATATATATATATATATATATATATATATATATATATGAAAAATTCTACAATACTTTCATCCTTTTTGGATGTATCGATACATCCACAATCTGGACTGTTGGATGTTCATCCAAGGGTTCAGATTAAATTCAGATTAAATAATACATGAGACATCATTTAATGCTGTTTTTGACTTTTGACCTCTTGTTAACTTGTTATAGCAGGTCATTTTTCAATGCAATTTTTTCAATGAACACCCTAAATTAACTCATATTTACTTTCTCTTTCGTCCATGTAATTTAATATTTTGTGCAACTACGTATATATAACAATAATTGTGTGTCGGCCGGAAAGAAATGACACAGTGTCTCCGGGTCTGTAGGCGATGTAGATGACAACACCACCGTCGCTGGCGATCTAGATGATGACACCGACGACGAATGGTACATTTAGGACGGAGAATGGTACATTTAGGAAGCCGATAAAAGCTCGTTCTCTCAAATCTCTTCTTTGTGTAAATTAAATCCAAGGAGGACACAATCCCTAAGGACACAGTGTGTCCAGGTCTGTAGGCTATGTAGACGACGACACCACCGTCGCTGGAGATCTAGATGATGACACCGACGACGAATGGTACATTTAGGATGGAGAATGGTATATTTAGGACGGAGAATGGTACATTTAGGAAGACGATAAAAGCTCGTTCTCTCAAATCTCTTCTTTGTGTAAATTAAATCCGAGGATATAATCCCTATTTTTAGTTATTGCTTAGCAGAGTCTGCTTAGTTGTTGTAAAATTGTGGTGTTGCTTCTGTAATATTTTTATTTTTAATCTCATATTTTCTATGAATATGTGTTCTGTTTGATTTTGATTTAGTAATCTTTTCGTAATTAGTTTTTTTTGTTTCATCTAACAATTTAATATTTTTGTTATAAAGCTACAGGCCATGGTGGTGGTGGTGGAAGGAGAAAAGGAGATGAAGAAGGAAAGAAGAAGAAGTTCCGGTTCGCGGCGGACTTCGTCGAGCCCTTCCTCGAACAACGAGGAGTACCAGCAGAATTAAACATCCACTACAACAAATAGGGCATACAATAGCAGTTTACCTATAGCGTTCCAGCCTCCATGCTATAGAATGTCATCATCAATAGCGTTCATTAGTTAGTGCTATTAAAAGGTAATACAATAGCAGTTTATCTATAGCGTTTGAGCCTTCCTGCTATTATAACATCGTCATCCATAGCGTTCATAGGAAATGCTATTAAAAGTTCATACAATAGCATTTTATCTATAGCGTGTATGCCTCCCCGCTATTAGAAGTGTCATTATCAATAGCGTTGATTATGCAGTGCTGTTAAAGGTATAGTTTTTTCTGACCATTGCTGTGCGCGTATGTGTAAGGGTGAGCATTATTCGATTTTGGACCGAAATCCGAATCGAACCTAACCGAATAAGAGATTCGGTTCATTTGAAAAAAAATTGGTGGGATTTCGCGGTTTCAAAAATACTAAATTTTTTTATTCGGTTTCGGTTTAAAACCGAAAACCCCAATAAGATTTATTAATTTATAAAAATCCTAATTCTATGTATATTTATAGTGACTAAAAATGTATATATTTGAAAGCAACAATTATATATATATATATATATATATATATATATATATATATATATATATATATAACTACAAAACCGAAACCGAACCAAAATTAACCAAAACTAAAACCGAACCGAACCAAATAACTATTTGGTTATTTGATCGATTTATTCGGTTAAACCGAATAAATAGAAATCATATTTTAATTATATTAAAGAAATTATAAGTTTGTACACTTTTTTGTTATATGTCAAAAATATATCAAAAGTAGGACTTCAAAATATATATATATATATATATATATATATATATATATATATATATATATATATATATATATATATATATATATATATATATATATATTTAAAACTACAAAACCGAAACCGAACCAAAATTAACCAAAACCAAAACCGAACCGAACCAAATAACTATTTGGTTATTTGATCGATTTATTCGGTTAAACCGAATAAATAGAAATCATATTTTAATTATATTAAAGAAATTATAAGTTTGTACACTTTTTTGTTATATGTCAAAAATATATCAAAAGTAAGACTTATATATATATATATATATATATATATATATATATATATATATTGAATTTCGGTTTATTTCGGTTTCGAAAATACTAAAATTTCTTATTCGGTTTCTGTTTCAATTTTGGGATTCGGTTTCGGTTTAATTCCACTAACCTTTCAGAAATTTTATCTAAAATTCCTCTCCCTGGTAAACCGAATAAATTTTTTTAGGAATATATATACGAAATATATCTTTGTATATTTAGTTACTATATATATTGACAAAAAAAATTATAAATAAACTAAAATATTGGTTAAACCAAATAAACTGAAAATATAACAGATTTATTCCGTTCGGTTTGGTTCGGTACAGACGGTTGGTTTCAATTTATGTTATTCGATTTTCGGTTGAATTCGGTATTTGGTAATTCGGTTCGGTTAACCGAGTTAATCGAATGCTCACAATTGAACTATCTACTGTTCCAATCATGGGAGAAGCAACACAGTTTTCTATTTTATATTAAAAAAATAAGTTATAGGAGCGATTCCGTTTTGCTGTATAATTTATAGCGTTCTCGATAGCGGACGATCCCGTCCGTTGGATTTTTAGAAATTAAATCGGTACCGTCCATAGCAAAATGTTATGTCCTATATTTGAAAAAATCTTAATGTATTCTCCCCCAACCCTTCAACTCCTCATAACCCGCACGCCAAACTGAAATATTGGTTAAACCAAATTTTTTTTCAATTATTCAGCAGCCATTTTTATCTTGCCCTCTCCTTCTCTCAAAATTTTGCTCCTTTTATCTCATCTTTCCCTCTCTTTCCTCTGAAATTTCTAGCTTTCTCTCATCTTTCCCTCTCCTTCCTAATTTTGGGCTTCCTCTCCTTTCCCTAATGCCCCTTCTTCAAATTCAAATTTTTTTAAATCTCTTTCGCCTCCACCAAATCCATAGCCCACTACAAGAAATTGCATTTTTGGCAACATCTTTTAGCAACAAAGGGTCTTTTATGTCTCTAAAAGTTATTTTTATATATATTAGTGACATGATTTTTAGTATGTTAGTGACATGAATTTTTGTATATTATTATTATTTATACTATGGTCACACTAATAATCATAAGAACAGAATTTTTTGTGTGTCACACATGTGTCACATGCAAAGCATGTGACATGGAGAGTGTTAAAAACCCTCATTTCTCTCGATCCCTCTTTTCCTTTGAAATTTGCTCCTTTTTCATTTTCCCTCTAAAGTTTTCATCTCCCTCCCAACAAAACGATTGGTTGCTCTCCCTCCTAATCTGTCGGGTTCTTCTCATTTCCCCTCGATCGCGGAATCCCTCTTCTTTCCCTCTCTCGACCGCCAAGGTGCATCTTCTTCTTTTCCTCTCTCTTGGCCATTTTTTTTGTTTTGATTTTTTGTTTTGGTTTGAACAGAGGAATTCTTGATTAATGTTTGGTCAGGAGAATCCTCCATCAACGTCGGCCATCAGGTACTTGCCTCTGATTTTAGGGTTTTTCATCTTTTCTTTCTTTCTTTATTTTTTTATCTCTAAAGATGGTTTTAGGGCTTTGTTGATTTTAGGGCTATTAGTTTGTAAAAACATGAAGTATGGTTAAACACCTGCTGATTGCATGTTATTCTCAGTTGTGTGGTCTAAAGGTTTTTTTTTTGCATTCTCATCCACCCCAAACCAAACTGTACTGCACGTCGGCGACCGAACGCGTCCGCTCGCCCCTCTTTGCCCACCGGGCCACCTTCAGCAAGCCTGCCTCGTCCAAATCCCTAGGCGGACCGGCCATTTGCCCGGCGGCGGCGGCGGCAGCTTCGAAGACGGCGTCCAGGAGGGCCGCGTCCTGGATCACGGACAGGTTCTCGATTTCCTTCAAGTACGCGGGCACGGTGAGGAAGAGGCGGTTGACGCCGGCGCGGGTGAAGTTGGTCGCCACCGCGCCGCTGGGGAACATGTTCGAGATCGCGTCCTGGAGGTTCTGCTCCTCGGTTGCAGGGTCCTCGAACGTGGAGATGTTGTAGAGGAGGTTCTTGTTCGGGAGCCCACTGGTGGAAGAAGCCTTTAAAAGTACGAAGTTTAGTTCACACTTTTCCTAAATCTGAACTGCTGCAATAGTTGGGCCATTCCTTTGTGCATGTGCATGATTAGAGAATTGGTATATTATACTGAGTTTGTCTCTCCAGCACTGTATCAATCGCCATTACTAGAAATACAAAATTCGGGTGTGTGAGAGGCACCAAATTCTGACTTCAACCCATGCAACTTGCCACTAACCTTATAAATTAGAATCTCTAGTTAGACCTTGCTTTCTCCAACAAACACAAAACGTAACCAACTAGTGGTGTGCTAATCAAAGAAAGGTTCTGTTAAATGATAAGATCACATGTGAAATATGTTAAGACATCATGTACCCTAAATTTGCTAGAGTATAGGTCACAAAATAGAGGAGGATTAAGGCTTGAAATCGAGGATGTAGTGGATAGGAGAGTTGCAATTACATATAAAATAAAGGAGCCAAATCGGATGTATCCAAAGGAATGGCCTAAATTTGATAGGTAACAAACACAAGATTTTGGAAGAGTTTGGGCTCACAAACAATATTCAATTGATCTGTGCCGAGGAGAGCGTTTTGGCTTGTACTGAAGGAATCAAGAGCAGTCTACTTCCTATTCAAATAACTCTTGTAGAATTATATAGATGCAAAAAAAGGGAGAAACCAGCAAGTGTTAATGAAGTCATTAGAGGAAGCACATAAAGCTCAGGCACATCCCAAGGCCAAACCCTACAAGAGACAAGATCCAGGTCGAGTTACTTGAGTTCATAAAGCCAAAACAGGGTATATATGTCTCTCCAGCACTGTACTGGCATACACCTTGACAAAAAACTCACTAGTACATATGCAACAGTACATGTTGATGCAATTACTTTATTTTTGTTGCATAATAAGAGAGGGAGGTTTCTTAATTTTATGTGTTTCGTTTCTATGGATATGTGTGCTTTCATCTTGGATATGGGATCTTATTTAAGTTTCTTACTGCTACATATAGAATATTGATTTGGCTTTGAGCTTTATAAGTATATCATAGGAAATTCATTAGAAATATGGCTTCTTGTTCCCTGAGTACAGTTGCACTGGTCATTGGATTAATATATGAGATTTAGCAAACATGGATCCATGCATATGGTAAAATAATGCTCAATCTGTTTTCTGGTGGTATCCCCATCTCAATTATGGCCATACTTTTTCTCTAGATTTTGTTAGGGAATTAGTGTTTGTCTTGTACTTCGGATTTTGAGGATTCTATTAATTATATATGATCTATCCCTTCTCTTTACAACATAATTTAACAATTAAAACCTAAATATATATAAAACATGCATACTAAGTTCTGTGAAGGAAACTTCATTTGGAGACCAATTGATAAAAAGTTGTGCTGAACTTGGCCAATTCTCAGCCTCTTTCACGTCTATCTTGGCAGTTTATTTGTTCTGATTTATTTGCTATTGTTGTGTTTTTTTTTTCTAACATTCATTACAGGCTTTATATGCTTGTTGCTACTGCTAGCTCTTAGCTCCTATACTTGGCAATGACGTGGACAAGTGGTTGCATTTTGATCCTTGTGATAGCATCATCATCGTCTCTACTGTTACTAAATTTTGACACATATAATACATTTTGATACATATATTACCACTTTTGGGTGCTGGTGGCTTTTTTAAGGCCCATATGAAAGATATCTACAGCTGTATTTTAAATCCATATCGTCCCTACCTCTTTTCACAGGAGGAAAAGTTGAAGGGAAGTAGGGACCTGCAATACATGTTATGTTGCTTGATGCAATTATTGGTTATATTAACTTCAGGGTCCTTCGCTTATCGTAACCGTACTTCTTTTCGTTCTTTTTTTTACCATCAGTTTCAAGAAATAAATTTGTATGTTGTGTTGCAGGATTGGCTATGGGTATTCTGAATTTAGCAATACCTCAGGTACATGTTGCGCTTTTTTACTTTTCTTTCGATTTCAGTTCCTTCCATTTTTGCAAAGTTCTCTAAATGTCTTCATAAAATGACTAAACACACTGGTAGGGTCAGCTTGTTTCTACTTCCTATACATTTATAATAGTACTCCCTTTGATTCCAAGTTGTTGCCACATGTACCATGTCTTCGTTTTTTGGTATTTGTGGGTATTATGTTGAAATTGAATCATGAATCACACACTAATCCCGGCCTACTGGGCTTGGCTTTGTCAGCCGTCATGGGCTCATATTTTTTCGATGATACTTAGATGGCAGCCCAATAAAATATAATGAGGGTAGACACAGTGACATCATTGTTGACCCTTCATGGTTACTTGTATATGGCTATATTTACTCCAGGACCATGGTATGTTCTCTTCACCCAAAAAAGTAAAAGTTAGTTAAATATGCACATACTTCATTTCTTCCAATACACATACTCCATATCATATGTGCATTAAAAAATCTTTAGCTGAGGAATCGAGAAGTCAGGGAAAACTGAACTGCTATAGTTGTATGGTAGTGTTTTTTTTAATGTACATCTTCTATAATGTTTGAGAATTTGCCAATACTGATTGATGTTGGATCTTCCAGGTGTGAGGCCCTCGTGTATTTGTTCAGACAACATAAGGTGTGGAAGTTGAGGTAGAAAACACTCATCTGCACTTGTCTTTTATATTCTTGGTTGTTCTGTTGTCGCTTTGACAGTTAATTTAGATATTCTCTGTTGTATATTTCATCCTGGCTAACTAGATTCTTCTGTTTAGCTGCTCATCTTCCTTTTATATTGGTTTTGACTATCCTTTTTAGACTATTTCCTGAACTTGAGAGTCTACCAGCTCTGTTATCTTTCTTATCATAAATGAAGATCTACAAAAAAATAGTTGAAGTAGAACCGTTGGTACAAAATACCTTGAGCTTATTAGAAAGGTTTATAGAACTTATATTTCTTAATTTTGTCAAAACAATTGAGAGCCTTAGCTTCTTTTTGGTGGAAATTGCAATTGGAGCTTTATGGTGTAGCATTTGGTAGAACTTAAACTTTCTCAGCAAATAATCCAAAAGATATTATAAGGTATAACAGTAGGAAAATGATATCTTAGTTATATTCTTCCTTACATTCCGGGATGAAAGCTAATTTATGGATCAACATGACACATTGCAAATATACTTGATAGCTGTTTGAAAGCTAATTTATGGATCAACATGACAATTACAATTACAACAGAATATATAAACACATAAGACTCAATTAGTGCACTGGTAAGGCATCACTTTTCTATCCCAATAATTTACTTTTCGTCAATTGTCTGGATTGGCTCGAGATGGTTTTTTTTACACTAATGATTTTTCTCCTATTTTTGTGTAGGTTGGATGAAGGAAGAGGATGCTTTATGAGGAGTTTTGGTTCTGGATAGCCTTGAAGGGAGCTAAATGTTAGATAGTCAACATTTTGGAATATATGTAGCTGACTACACTGTTAATATTTAATGTTTGGACATATGTTTGGTACTACTTCGTTGTTCTACATGGAGAAATTAAGGATTTTGAATGTTTGGTACTACTTCGTTGTTCTACATATATTAGACAGTAAAATTAATGAATTTACTTATGTTCGAAATTCATTCTGTGATTGATTCGCATTTAAATTTTTGAATACCTGTATTTTGTGTAACTGTGACATTATCTGCAATAGTATTCTGATGTGCTGCATTCTGCAAATTTTCGAATACAGAATTTTGACTCTGCAATAGCATTCTGACATGCTATTGTTGCACATATAATAGCAGGAAAGAAATGCTATAAAAAGCAGATATTGCTATTAACAAACAATAACATACAGGAACGCAATTAAAAATAAACAGCATTCAGGAACGTCATAACACATTTATAGCGTTAACAAATGTTGTTAATGAACTATAGCGTTCGTAAAGGCTATGTAAACTATATAGTGTTTATAAGTGCTATAACATGTCTATAACGTTCATGAACGCTACAATATATTAATAGCGTTCATGAATGCTATTAAACTTCTATAGCGTTCCTAAGTGCTATAACTATCATATAGCGTTTCAAAACGCTATACATTGTCTATAGCGTCAAAGAACGCTATAATCCATGAATAGCGTTCGTGAACGCTATAACTTTATAGCGTTCTTGTACATGGGATTATTATAGCGGGGGCATATATAGCGGACGGAATATGCTATAACATGCATTCTACAGCGTTCAGCGCACGCTATCATATCCCATATCTGTTGTAGTGATCTTATAGAGTTCCTTAAATTGTTAATCATGATAACCTTTTATACTTTTCAAACGGCTAGTAGAATCTTCTTCGAGCCCTCCTCAATCAAACGGCTAGTAGATTGTTTGCTACTCTCGAAATTATTTGTCTTTCCATCTTCCTCACTTTTTGTATTTTTTTCTTGCTATATATACAATAGTTTTTTTGTTACATAGTACTATTATTCATTCTGAAATACATAGAATAGTTTTCTGAAATACAATATTTTTTTTGTTCTCAAGATGTCTACTCGTGCGGTAGAAAATGTAGAAGACGCAGAAGATTGGTTGCCAGCTCCAAATGAAACCTTCATTCCGCGTATGTTGCACAGGATTGAAGAATATCTGTCGATGATTTTAGCTGAAGTTGTAAAGATCAATTCTAAGCTTTGTTCAATAGAAATTGAATAAATGAATTTATCTCGACGTTTGGAGAAGATTGAAGAATCTCCAGCCTTCATCTAGAGTTTTTAATAATATAGAGGAGGTTTTCTTTGAATCTTCCGATGAGGAGGACGTGCTGCTACAGAATCATAATAAAGCAATGGACCGAATTCTCGCATTGTGTCCTACAGAAGAAACTGACTTTAGCAGTTCTTCGAAAAGAATGCATGAAAATTTAGATCCGGTCACACCATTGAAAAGTTTAACAAAAGCTTAAACCTCGAAGCCTAGCAAGTGTACTAGTGGTTCTTCGAGTTATTACGACTATATTTTTGCGGAAGATAGACCTAAAGAGTAAGTAATATGTGTTTTGATTTAATTACTACAGTTTTTTCTCCTAATTTATTCGTTTCTTTTCTTAGAGATATAATATCATCTTGCAAAAAAATCTATGTGTCTCAGGCTGAGATGAAGTCCTTAGCTCCTTTAACGAAAATTAATAATGGGGTATGTATAGATAGTATATTTCTTCTTAGATGCCATCTATGTTTACTTCGATTCCATCGCTGACATTTTTATTAATTTATTCAGATTGTAGGCATTGTCTCTGCTCTTCTCACCACGGAGGAACGGAAAAGAACCTCCAATGAAGCTAATGTATGGGTTTTACCAATAATGATAACGGTGAGTGAGCATTTTATTCTTCAAGGCATATGCATTAACAAATTTCTCGTTTGTTTGTCCTTCGTAATGTATTAATTGATGTCTATGTAGAAAGCAATGTTACCTCCATCTGACAAAAAGTTTCATGGAATATGGAGGAAGTGCAAATATTTCCAAGATTACATGGGATCTTTAAGCATTTGTAACGAGGTATTAATGTATTTCTGTTTAAATATTAATCCTAATTTTCTAAAAATTTACTAATTTGTTTTACCTAATTGATCCTGATTCAGATATACATACCCATTCTTTTGGGCGGACACTATACCCTTACAAGAGTTCTGGTTAAAACAAGGACTGTTGAAATTTGGGACTCACTTGCATCTAAAGATGATCCGATTCAAAACAAATCAGTCATAAAATAAATAGTAAGCTCATATTCATCAATTTTTATGAATTGCTTACAAGATCCACGGTATACTAATACATATTGTGTTCTGGTAAATGTAGCTTTCAAATTTAGATCTCTTTCTCGAAGAAGAGATTTTGAAGTTGAGATATGCTAGGTTCAGCTTTTTTACTTTTGCAATAAAATGTCGTCCTTATGTTCCCCGCCAAGGCAATTTAGTTGGTTGTGGGATTTTTGTAATTGCATTCATGAAAGATCGATGTAGTCCGAACTACCGTTCTCTCAATGTAAGTATAAAAATATGTCGTCAAAAACTTACACTTTTTAGAGCAATATTTTTGATGTTATGTTTGTTATATGCAGTTTGATGCGGGAATGGAAAGTCGCAAAGCTGCTGAATGGACAATGAAGTACTATCCAAGTTGCGTATATAATATAATTAAGCAGAAAGGAGTCCAAACTGGAATGATTGAATATGGAAGACGATATTTTTTTCTTCTTCTTTTATATCTAATGTATTATGTTCATTTGTTTTGTTCAGTTGTAATGTTCATAAAATGTGGGATAAAAATGATATCAAAATGTTCATTTGTTGCATAATCTTGCTGCCATATAATCCTAAGATTTGGAAAAATTTATGAAGTGTCCAAAAATTGTAAAAGTTTTATGTAAAATCCACCGTAAAATAACGTTTCATCGCGTTACCAGAATTAACAAAAAAATATAAAAAACGGTTTCGATTCTTTTTGCCCTTCCATCGAATGACATTTTTTCCCTTCTAATTAATTCAATACACCTCCGAACCCTTTTATTACAAAAAAATAGTTTGATTCTTCCTCTTCTTCCATACTCCAGTCTGTACTCAAACCTAGGTCATTCTCCTCCAAAATCTTCAAACCTTCCTCCCCATTCGCAATCTTCACACCATATCGACATCAGCGGTAGAATCATCACCGGTAGCATCACCAATTAGAGAAGATGCACCAGTTGCAGAAAATCCAAAAGGGAAAGACGGAGAACAATCGAAATCCTATTCTAAGAAAGTTGCACAGAAGAAAAAGAAAAAAGATGCTAAACAAAAAGAAGTGCAAGAAGAAGTGCAAACAGAAGGTATAACTTTGAGTTTATGTTCGCAAATTCTGTATATACGGAGAATGACATTCTTCGTCATAAAACGCATTTGAATGTTCATTCTCCCTGTCAAGTTACACTGGGAATGCCATTCTTCGTGTAATTTAAATCAATAATATCATTCTCCGTTTACTTTAACGGAGAATGACATTCTCAGTGTTAAAACACATGAGAATGCTATTCTCCGTGTTAATTTAAACGAAGAATGCTATTCTCCGTGTAATTTGAAACGAAGAATTCTATTCTCCGTATTAAACTAAACGAAGTATGGCATTACAAGAGTTAAAACAAAAGAGAATGCTATTCTTCGTGTTTATACAAACGGAGAATAGCATTCTCCGTTTCGAATTACACGGAGAATAGCATTCCCAGTGTTAAAACGATTGAGGATTCTGTTCGCCATTTAATTTGGAACGGAGAATGGCGTTCTCCGTGTAACATGAAACGGAGAATAACATTTCCAATGTTAGAACACATTAGAATGTTCATTCTCCGTTTTATTTTAAATGAAGAATGACATTCTCCGTGTCATTTGAAACGGAGAATGCTATTCTCCGTGTTGACTTACACGAAGAATGCCATTTCCAGTATTAAAACGATTGAGAATGCTATTCTCCGTTTAGTTTGAAACGGAGAATGTCATTCTCCGTGTAAAAATACGGAGAATGTCATTTTCAGTGTTAAAACCCATAAGAATGGCCATTCTCCGACCTAATTTTTTATTTTTTTTGTTTTGTAGAAAAAAATCTGTCAGGAATAAGGAATCAAGACTTTTTCATTTTACCTTCAAGCCAATGCTAAATCTTATGGAGGTGGTCAATGTAGATGTTGGCCGTTTACCTGAGCCAGTTATTGATTCCTTGAAGAATACCGGTTTCTGGAATTTTGTCGAGATTTTCTACCAAAAAAGAGTCCACGTCTCCGAATTGGCCAAGGTAACGAAAGGGCTTGAGAATTTAATTGCAAGTTACACAGAAGAAGAAGATGGCGTCGGGTGCTTTGAATTGAGAACCACTGTTAAAATCGCGCCAAGCGTCGATGATATGGCAGTCATCTCCGGTCTACCGCTGAATGAAGAAAGCGATAATGATATTATTTACAGAAGATTGATAATGGAAAAACAACAACAGCCCACACTAACAGCATCATTGAGCCTGTGTAGAGATCACTTCACAAGATTGCTGGCTAATTCTAAGGGCAAACACTCAGAAGTCACGAATAAGGAAGTGAGAGAGAAGTTCTTTGAATTGTTACGACGGCTTCGTGGCCGAGATAACGCTGTTAATCCAGATGATTTGGCCAAGCTAATAATCTTTCACTTGTGCCAAACAGTATTCTTTACAAAGTCTGGCGGTTCAAATTTGCCGTACAGATTCTTGGCCTTGGTAGACAGTGTGGACGTCATCAACAGTATATGCTGGCCAAGGTTAATCCTGGCATATGTAATGGATAGCATAAAAAGGATTAGAAGCAAAACTGAACGGGGAGATTACTTATTGGCTTACTCCAAATTGGAAGGTTGCACAATATACTTCCTCTATTGGTTTGCAGAACATAGTATATTTGTGAAAAGGAAGTTCGACCCAATTCCTGATTACCCAAGATTTTTCACATAGAATGGGTACGAAATCTCAAACTTCCTCAAGGCCGAATATCACAACAAGTTGAGATCGAAGATGATATTCGAAGATCTGGTTATACCTGTTGGGGAAGAAGAAGGGCACAAAGAAGATGAGCCACCTATAGAAGAAGTTGAAAAAGAGGAAGAGGAAGAACACCAAGAAGCAGGTGGGGATAATTTTGATGAACAAAGGATACCACAATATGATGAAATGGGCGCTGTGATGGACGACACAGCACAGGAATTGGAGGATTTAAGAAGACATTATTCTGATATTCTTGCGCAGAATGAAGAACTCAAAGAAAAGTTAAAAGAGATGGAGGCACAAGGAGTACAGTTACGTGCAGCCAACCTTGAGAACGAGAAACTCAAAGAAAAGCTGAAAGAGCTCGAGGCACAAAAAGCGCAACAACATGTAGTCAACGTTGTGGTGGAGGGCTCTGTGCACGAACTAGAGGATTTGAGAAAGCAGAATTCTGTTCTTATTGCAGATAATGTACGGCTCATCGACAATGTTACAGAGCTACATGTACAAGGTAAAATATTTTCTATTTCAAATTTTTGATTTATAATCTTCCAGGAGAATGGCCATTCTCCGTGTATTATAACACAAAGAATGACATTCTTCGTGTTATTTAAAACAAATAATTGCTATTCTCTATCATTTCGATACTGGGAAGGTTATTCTCCGTGTAATTCCAAACGAAGAATGCTATTCTTCGTGTTATATTACACGGAGAATGTCATTCTCTGTGTTAGATTCACATCATACATTTTATTGTTGTTTGTTTTATTTTATTACAAATAATCGAGCAACTCAAAGAAACAAATTACAGGCTCGTTAATGAGAAAATGGAGCTTCAAAATAAAGTTGAATCGTTGATTATTGAAGCCATTGAAAAGGATGCAAAAATCGATGATCTCCAAGCCATTGTTGTAGCATTACAGCATGAGGAGACTCAAGCAGCTGCTGAACTTGCTGCTCCAAAAGAAGCCAAAAGAAAAGGAGGATCGGGGGGGGGGGGGGGGGGGGGGGGGAAAGAGGTTCAGAAAACTATCAGCGCCATTAGCCGTTGAAGATGTTACTCCCTTGAAAAAGAATACAGTTAGAGAGGCTAATAAAAAGTGAAAGATTAATGCCGCTCCGAAATTCGGAGAAGATGCCAAAATGGCTGAATTAAAGAGAAACCGTGTCATACTAAGGGAATGCGATGAACTCTTAATTTGGAAAGATGCGGATGAAGAGCTAAAGAAGCAATACATCGACATCGTAATTCCCAAAAAGAAGTGTCCAAAGTATGTATTCTGAACCCTTTTTTTCTTTTATTTTTTATACTTTTTTCACAATTATGTAATAAGAATCTCTATTAATTTAATCTAAACTAAATTTATGTGCAGTGATATTGTAAACTTATTTTTGCCGAAAGAGGGTGAAAATGAAGTTACAATCCAGCTGTCGGCAATAGACCTGCAACACATACTCAACTATGAAGACATGGAGGCTGGCATACTAAACCTAATAATAAGGAAGCTGAGAGAAATTCAAGGCATTAAAAAAATGTATTCCCCGTCAAGTTCAAAGGATGTGCCATTGAACCAGAAGCAAAAGTCGGAGCCCAAAACATTGAAACGTAAGTGGTCTGCATTTTTGATGTACCACACATTGGTAAGAATCCAAACAGAAAAATCCATATTCATTTGTACACCGATGAAAAATGACATAAAAAATTACTCATGATTTTGTGTTTTGTTTTTGGAAAACAGAACATCGTTGAACGTGCCATTGAACCAGAAGCAAAAGCCGGAGCCCTTAAAACTTACAAAACAGATGTAGAAGACTTCGTCATGGATTTAGAGGACGACATAGAGTTGCTATTCATACCACTCTTTAATGTATCCATCAGACGCTATACTCTGCTCACATTCAACTTTATCTCCTACGACTGGACGCACTACAACTCCTTGAGGCAAACCACGTACGAAAAGGGCAAGGTGGATATAGAATTAATGAAAAAGACCTTAGAGCCTATCGTCAGGAGAAAAGTTGAAATGATGAGGGAGAGATGCCCGACGAAGATGGAGTATGAGAGCACAGTACTGAATTATTCTCCAAATTGCCCACAACAACAGGCACCCAACTGCCTCTTGTACACGGCGTATTATATGATGAGCTTGATGAGTACTCCCTTCGAAATACCGGAAGGAAATGACGATGACACTCACAAGAAGATTACAATGATGAGGTTGTTGTGGGCTAAGAAGATGCATTCAAGCGAATATGTAATACGAACCTAGCAATGACATTATAAAACAATAATGTAATTATGTAATTGGGCAAGGAACTTCTGTCTTTTATAAGCTCTATCTTTTATAATTAAATTATTTTTGAATTACATTTACATTGTCAAAACCATAAAAAGTTTGACTTTTATTTACATAGGAAAGTATGAACTACTACATAAAATCTTACTACCAAGAAAAAGTTGAATGTGAGCAGCGTGCGGGCATCGTCAGATCAATGGAACTCCTTGCGGGCATCACTTCATCGTGCATCGTCCGAGCAAGAACAAGAGCAAGAGCAAGAGCGATCCCGAACCCAGTAACTTGTAGTGCCCCGACCCGCAAGATGCCTTATGTTGGATGGTTGGTTCGATGAAGCCTTGTTGGACTTGGGAATATGCGAAGGATTACTTGGAAGGCTATGCGATCATGGCAGGAATCGTCCTTTGAATGTGAGTAGTGTTGAACCTTTCAAAGATCCTTTAGCTTCACGCTTAAAATAAGGATAGTATGCTTTGTTTCTTATTGAGTTGTTAAATAACACCTTGCATGGAATTTGAAAAGATAATGAAAGATAAATAATTACCTGAACGTAAGCTGTATTGCTAGATGAATTGTATGCTTGTACATTGTCGCAATAAATTGTATGACAGGTGAAGACAAAGTTCCAAATACTTGGGCGGTGAGTATATCGAGCTTTGGCTCGATGAATAGATGGTAACACAGATATTAAGACCCAAGAACTGGACAGTGAGTATGCTTGAATTATGTCCGAATGAATGTATGCTAAACAGATGCTAAGTCCCAGGAATTGGGCAGTGAGTACATTGAGTTAGTTGGAAAGATGTATGGTAGCAAAGGTGTGGCAAAAGGATTTGGATAACAATATTCTATTATCCTGTGCCGATGTAGAATGTTGATTATGCCAAGGTCCTGGAAAGATGGCAAGATTGCTAGATGGCAAGATGGCAATACGAATGAGAAAGATGGATTATTACTTAGTTTCCTTAACATGCATTATATGTTTCTTCTTAGATAAGTTGTATGGTCATGGACAACTTGTCGACAAGGTGGTTCCTCGAACGGTATTTCCTGGGCCATGGAACTCGGTTCGTCCTAGGGTGAACAAGGATGGTGTCGACGTACTGATATCGAGATTTTAGGACTTGCAGTGGGGGCTTGCTACCGTCCACTGAAAGGACGCTAAAATCCTATGGTGCTGAAGTAGTAGCACGGTGTTTCGGAAACCTCCCATGGATTCGTACCCCATTCGGAGTTAGCCGTTCACCTGTAAGATGATCCAAGATTGTGTGTCGCCAGTGACCTTCATATAGATAGGTTCGGTGCTAATAATGTCTTATGCAGGCAGAGTAAGTTATTACTCAAATACAGGCAAGGATGTCGGCTGTTGGTAAGAATCACCTGAACGGTGATGTTTATATTGAATCATGATATTGTTCCTAACAATGTCTTGTGCAGGCAGAGTAAATATTATAAATTTACAGGGATGGCTACACGACCGTGGGTAAGAATCACCAAAGGGTGATAACTACATGCTTTAAACTATGTTGGCTACGAGAATTGCATGCTTTACTTTTTGTCGGCTATAACATGAAATTGACCCTAAGGCAACAAGAAAGACCACTGTTAATAATGTTCTATAACATGATTACTTAGTATTATCTTCTTAGGTGAGTTGGGCCAGCACCGCTCATCAGTACATTGATGATGTACTGACTCACGTTGTGGGCAATATTACAGGTGTTTGCTTGGGGGAAATCCTGTGAATCAGTGCTTGGCATCGATGAATCGGGTGGGTGTGCAGAAGCTCTTCTTTCGAGACGATGTCTTCTGCTATACGGGACATAATGTATAGAACAGTGGAATTTAGTTGTACCAGTGAGATTGTAGCCATATTGGCAAGTTCATTGTAAAGAAGTCGGTATATTCATTTGTAGCCTAAAGGGAAAGTGTATGCATTCAGTTGGCTATTCACTACTAAAATAAGAAAAATTAGCGACGTCATGATACGTCGCTAATAATAACAATTACGTCGCTAATCATAATTGGCGATGGCTTTATCGACGTAAAGTGAAGGTCGCTTTTAAGCTAGTCGCAGATGGCAAATTCGTCGCCCTACGTTGCTGTTTGCGACGTTCCAGCCTTGTCGCTAGGTCGTCGCAAAGTTAGCGACGTAGCGCGACGAAAACTTTACGTCGCAAACTTAGCGACGTAGTACGACTTCTTAGCGACGTTTAGTTCTATTGACGTGATGACGTGACATGTCTGCCACGTCAGCAATGTGCAACGTACAACAACGTAACGCCGCTAATTAGCGACGTCCACTTTCCATCGCTATACGTCGCAGACCACTAAAAAAAATTAAAAAAATATAATATAAATTTTTGTTATGCTGTGTGTCTGTGTTACAGTGTGTGTGAAGTGCAGTGTTCGAACCTTTGACAGTTTCGCTTACTGTTCTATATTTTATCTTGGATAGAAAGAGCAATAGTTCAGGATGCACTTCTCAGAGCTTCCTCTTCACGTCCTTCACCTTCTCGGGATCCTGTACGACGTCCCGAGAGAGTGAAGGATGTAAAAATGAAGCTCTCAGAAGTACACCCTGAACAGTTGCACTTTCTGTCCAAGATAAAACATACAACAGTAATCGAAATTATCGATGGTTTCGAACACTACATTTCACATACACTGTAAACACAGACACATCATCACAAAAATACACATTATATTTTTTTTAAAATTTGGGCAGCACCTCTTTTGTATATCAGATCATCGCTTATAACCCAACGTAGGTATATTTGTTATCCCCGTCACAGATATCATCATAATTAAGTCTCCCATCATAACAGTCTACAACTAATAGATGAATAACAGTCTCCCATCATAACAGTCTACAACTAAATATCATACATGTACTCAATAAAAATACCAACAAATTAAATATTACAAACATACATGTCCAACAAACATACATGTCCAACAGAGTCAAAAAATAATAAAAATTAGTGTACAGAACGGTCAATGGGCCCATAGGACCAATACATACAAAGATGATAAAAAAAATATACTGGATCACTGAGGACCCTTGTCGCGCATCTGGGATAGAATGTACTCATACTGCGCCTGGGTGAGCTGCACCGTAGGGGCAGTAGGAGGTATTGCAATCTCTGGAGTCGGCACCGTCGATGGACCGGGAGGACGTATTTGCTCCAGCTCTCGCAGTCGCTCACCATGCGCAGCCAGGGTACTCACCATCCTCTGAGTACTCTCCTCAATCGAAGCCGATACCTGAGTGAGTGAGGCAGACATGGTCCTCTGCGATCCCTCCAGCTCGACCTGTCTACGGTCTGTGCGTTGCGTAGACTCGGTGAGCGTGTGCAAGCTGGCAGCTGTAGCCTGCTGCAGACTCATCAGCTCCGGTATACTGCGCTCGACCGCATCAAATCGTCCGGTGATCATCGGAGGGTCGGATCGTCGCTCGACCGTATCAGAAATTTGCTGTTGCAACTCGCGACGCAGCTCGTCGATCTGACGACGAATATCCTGAGCTCGTGACGACGACTGCGAAGCCGGAGACTGCGCATTGACAGAGGGGGCCCGGGATGACTCCGAAGCCAAATATGCGCCGTAGGATCCCGTACTGTAGTACGTACCCTTCTGAAGACCGCCAACGGCGGTCATCCAGAGGTCGTCCGACGATGGAGATGTAGGCTGCTAGGAGGAAGTACCAGCCCCTTCCTCTGCTGGCGCACTAGCAGCAGCAGTCGCCTCCTCCTGTAGCCGAACAAACTCGGCCTAGAACAATGTTTGCTAACGTGTAAGTGTTTGCTAAAGTCTATATTGATATCTATTTTCCTGTTTTCTAAATTATAGTAAATTAATATAAAGAATATAACGTACATATGCCTACGTCGCCCTCTCGTCAATAAACTCCCCAGCCCTCCGATGGGTGACCAGGAAGACGGTCACCATGTTCGGGTCCTCACCCTTTTTTATCTGTTAAAATATATTATCTATTATTAGTATTAAACATTATATCGAACTATATATAAGTTAATGTCCGTCATAGAAAACGTACCAGACGACAAAAATGCTCCGACATCGAAATGGAGCCACCACACCACTTACTGGCGCTCGACCGCGCCATCTTGGCCTTGTCAGACCGCTCCTGGTACCTAGCCTCGACGAATCTAGCCATCATCGCAGTCCACTGCTCTGGCGTGATCCAACCGTGGATCAGCTTTCCGGAGCGATCACGAGACTTCTGGTCGTGGATCGCATCACGGATGAGCTTGCCTGCGACGGCAGAAAATTGGGCCTCGATCTTCGCCGCCCGGTGTGGTGGATAGAAATAGGTCCTCTACAAGAAGTAAAATAGAAAAGTTATATAATATACACAAATGATTATTAAAATTTAAAAATAAACAAATTTTTTACCTTGAAGTGGGCCAACCAAAAGGCCTTCCTATCTGCGGGCGCATCTGAGTAGTTAATCCAAGGCCCACCATAGTTCTGCCTCAGAAATAACCCCAGCTGTCTCTGTACTGCAGGAGGCCGATATCTATATAATAATAATTTTCATGAATATATATGTACATATAATCATTTGAAAAATCTATATTTACTAATTAACTTACTTCGTAGGCCCGTCCGTCCAAATTTCCATACGCGTCTCGTCCAGAGGAGCGCATGGAGGGTCGCTCTCACCTCCTGCCTGGGCAGGATCAGTCTGATCGCCGTCCTCCATATGCTCGGCATCGGCTCCCCCAATGGAGCCGTCGGCAGGAGGAATTCTGGACGCGGGATCAGGAATGCTGGACGCGGGATCAGGAATGCTGGATGCGGGATCAGGAATGCTGGACGACGAGGGAGGAGTCGCCAACCTGCTGGAACTGCCCTGTCCCGGTAATGGACCGGGAACAGAACAGTACAATGGCGTACTCGTAGATGAAGATGAGGGTACGAAATCTCCATCCTCAGCCCGAGGCTGACGGGACTGCCTAATATAAAATCCTCCGCGTCGTCCAGATGGTCTAGTCATACTTGATAATAACATATGACAATAAAACAAAAAAAATATATTTATATGATAGACATCACAAATTTTTGAAAAATATTATAGTCACAGATAAAAGTGTCACTAAAATGTCACAGATTTATATGATAAAAGTGTCACTAAAGTGTCAAATATGATGATAAAACAAACGTACAGATTTAATCCTCTTATGAAAATTTATCTAGTTCGTTTAGCTCATCATTTTCTTCTTCTTCTTCTTATTCTTCTTCTTCTTCTTCTTCTTCTTCTTTTACATCTTCACTTTCATCTGCATCTTCCTTTTCAGATAATTCTACTTCTTCTACACAATTCGATGTATAATGAGGAACTTCCGTCGTGTCTACTTCTATAATATTTGTTACAAGAGGTAGTTCATCCTCTATCGTCAACCTCAAAGGTATTTCTAGCTTTGGTCTTGCATACTGCCCACAAGTTCGACCTTGTTGTTCCCCGTTTAGGATAACTTGTGAAGCACACGAGCTGAGCCTGACTTGATAGGACAAATGGTTCATAGGTTTGATATCGACGTCGATAGTTTATATCAACAAGACCGTGCTTGTCTACTTTCTAACCTTGACCTTCAATCGGATCGAACCAATCACACCTGAATAACACAATCTTAGCAGGCTCTATTCCATAACTATATGTCAGCTCCACGATATCCCGTAACACGCCATAGAAATCGTTGTCCGTATCAACATCTTTGTAGTTCGAAGATCTGATACAAAAACAACTATTTTTGGTGGAGTCGAGATCCACAAAGTTGTCTCTGATCGCCCAAGTTGTTGACTTGAACCTAAACCCATTAAACAGTAGCTTAGCCATATTTTTGTAGCATAAATTGGTCCCTTGGCTAGCGTTCTAATATACTCATTCTCAAGTCTTGCGTATGGACGATCGACCTAAATACTACGAAAGAAGAAATTAAGCACATTCTTAATCAAGTGCATATAAAGAAAGGTAATTACAGAGTTCTCAAGTCTTACATATACACTCAACCATGATGGAAAATAATGCCTCATTTCTTATTCTAGTTCTTCTTCTGTTATGTGTGGCCTACCTGACCTCACATCATCATTAAATATGCTGAAAATAATATCGTTCAATTAACGTAATAGTATAATAATCAACACTATTAAAATAATATAGACGTATTAATTACTTATCCCTCCAGTTTCTCTACTTCCTCCTCGTCGCAGTTGAGTACTACATACACCTGAGCAGCCCTTAGCTCATCATCGTTCAGATATCTCTTCTTCATTTTACCCGATGGCTTTCCTGGAGCATTGAATACCTTCAGTATTGTATCATTACTTTCATGATCTCCATCGTCGTTTCTAGAAGCTCTCGTTCTATTAGTTGCAACATGAGGCTTGAAATACATCGAACAAAAGTTTGTAATCTCCTGGAGAACATAGGCTTCACAAATAGAACCCTCGACCCGTGCCTTATTTTTCACCGTTCTTTTTAGGTGATTCAAATGTCGCTCGAACGGGTACATCCATCGATATTCGACGGGTCTACCAACATGTACCTCATAGAATAGATGAATCGGCAAATGCTCCATAGAGTCGAAGAATCCAGGAGGAAACACCCTCTCTAGCTTGCATAGTGTTACCGTAATGTCCTTCTCTTGCTTTTCTAGACGATCAACGAGCAATTTCTTAGAACAAAGATCCCTGAAGAATATGCAAAGCTCCGTCAATGGATCCCAAACTGCCTGCAGTAAGAATTCCCGAAATGCAATCGAAATTAACCTCTCCATGAATACGTGACAGTCGTGGCTCTTCATACCCGTCAATTTGTTTTCCTTCGGATCGACACATCTTCTCAGATTTGACACATCCGTCTGGAAATTTTAGGCCCTAGATCCACCGACAAAGTCTCACTTTATCCTCCTTGTCCAGCGAGAAAATTGACTTCGACCGGAACTGCTTTCCATTCTGCTCAATCAAATACAATGCAGGGCATTTGCATATTTCTTCTAAGTCCAACCTGGCTTTGGGATTGTCTTTCGTTTTTCCCTTTACGTCCATCACAGTATTAATTATGTTATCAAACATTATTCTCAATATGCATGACATCAAGATTATGTCTGATCAGATTGGTACTCCAGTATGGCAGATCCCAGAATATGCTCCTCTTTGTCCAGTTATGATCTCTACCAAATCCATCGCACTTGTACCCAGTTTTAGGATCTTCGATAGCATTTGGAAAATCTATAACCTTCTCCCATATCGTGGCTCCGCACCACCTTGGCGGTGGATCATCCTTCTCTACAACGCCGATACGGAATGCATTTATGTTCCTTCTGAACGGATGATCTTTTGGCAGAAATTGCCGATGACAATCAAAGAAGTACGGTTTTCTTTCGTGTTTAAACGGAAAGCCTTACTAAGGTCCATACAATACGGACATGAGATACGACCATGAGTGCTCCATCCAGATAACATTCCATAGGTCGAAAAGTCGTTGATGGTCCACATAAGGGTTGCCTTCATCTGAAAATTCTGCTTCCTGGAAACATCGTACGTGTTAGAGCCTACTTCTCATAACTGATTCAACTCATCTATCAAAGGTTGTAAGTACACATCAATGTTCCTCTTGGAATTGTTCATACTAGGAATTATAACGGTTAGAAACATGTATTGAGTCATGCACATCCAAGGCGGTAGGTTATACGGAGTGACAATCACAGGCCAGCACGAATACTGGGATCCCGAAAGACCAAAATGAGTAAAACCGTAAGAAGATAGCCCCAACCTGACATTACGCGAATTTGAAGCAAAATCAGGATATACTCTATCAAAGTGCTTCCACGTTTCTCTATCGGATGGGTGATACAACACTCCTTCAATCTGTTCTCGCATGTGCCAACTCATATTTTCGGCCGTCTCTTTCACCATAAATAATCTTTACAACCGCGGCGTTAAAGGCAAGTAGTGCATTGAATCGGTCGGTCTTCTTGCACCGGTAGACCTTCCTGTACTAGTTGTCTTATAGCGATCAGCACCACAAAATCTGCACACATCTGCGTCCTTGTCGTCTTTGTAGTACATCATGCACCCATTGCGACAAGAATCGATTTTCTCGTATCCCATATAGAGCGATCTCACCATTCTCTTAGACCGGTAGAAGTCTTTAGGCAATTTAGCACCCTCAGGCAATATTTCTATAAGCAACTCCATAAGACGGTTGGAACAATTTTACGACATGTTAAAATCGGACTTGATGCTCAACAATCTTGTAACCACCTCCAACGGTGAATGATCCTCACAACCAGGATATAATGGAGTCCTTACATTCTCCAGCAACTCCATGAACTGTGCAGCATCGGCATTCGGTGCCTCCTCAGGTGCATCATGTTCGTCCGGATAGAAACTAGGCCCCGCCGCGTCAAAAATCATGTTCACCAACCCATCGTCGTAAGCAGCGTTGTTGTGGACATCCACATAAGACTCATACTCTGATGCTAAAGACACAAGTTCTCCGTGTGCGCTCCACTGATAATAATTCGGCGTGAAACCCTTCGAGTATAAATGATACGTGACTTCCACTTCTGGATGATATTTCAAGTTGCGACATCTCACACACGAACACTTAATTTTGGTACCGTCCATGTACTAAGGGAACGCCTTGGCAAACTGCAGAAACTGCTGTACAACCTCTATGAATTCATCTTGCACACCGCACATGTCATCGGGATGACGGTTGTACATCCACGAACGATTCCGTAAGTAGTAATTCATATCCATATCCAATTGAGGATAATTCTGTAAGATAAATACATGCACATTGCAGTCAGTGAATGAATGTTAAGACAGTTTAGATATGGGTACGCAACATAAACTGTTCATTCATTCTACATATTACAAACAAAGAATTTGAAAGAAGAAACAAAAACAACTGTGTTGGGACTAAAACAACTGTCTTGTGTCAAAGTGTCGTATCCGATAGACCGATACTAATCCGATACGATCGATACTAATCCGATACCGATTCTGATACTCATCCTAACTGTCCAATATCGACCCATTGGGTCTACAAGAGTTACTTCACCCAATTTGTCAAGAAAGGTAAATTTTTTTAAATTAATATCCAATATCGACCCTTTGGCCTGTGCTTGAGCAGTATCCTAACTCAAACTATCTATCCTAACTAATAAATTAATATCCTACTTTAACATCTACTAACTCTCATATTCCTTCTAACATAAACTAATATCCTAATCTAAACTAACCCTTTAACTGAAACTAATATCTAAATAATGCTAATCATGAACTAACACCCTAACCTAGAAGTCCACACTGCTCAAGCACAGGCCAAAGGCCAAGTTATAAGGCAAAATGCAGGCAACTGCCTGTAGCTACAAGGCAAAACCAAATGTTGACGGTATATATACCGTCAACATTTAAAAAGTTTACTTGTCTTGACAAAATGAGTGAAGTAACTCTTATAGACCGAAAGGATACTCTATACACTCTATGTAATACGATATACCAATCATACATACACTTCTAGGATACTCTATACACTGTAGTAATAAATTGCCCTTACTAATGATGCTCTTAGGTAACATATTTAACAGATGAGATTTTTATGTTGCACTTACGCATTTGTAACTATAAACTGATTGAGCAACAACATATAGGTATGGGAATCGGTATCAGACTATTCCTATGAGTATTGGTATCGACGATATCAGTAGTAGACTTACTAGCTAGGATTTTGGTCAAACTCTAGTCCACAAGTTCAATTAGCCTATTGGGTTCATTTCTAGGTAATCCTATAGATTATCAGGGTATAGGCTAAGGTACACTAGGTCAAGCACATATGTGTACCATATATATACAATAACACACACACACACACACACACACATATATATATATATATATATATATATATATATATATATATATATATATATATATATATATATATCCTCTCATATAAAAAAAAAATCCTCTCATAAAAATACATATATCCTATAAAAAAAAATATATATATATATACATATATCCTCTCAAATCCAAATATAGCAAGCCCCTATATATCATAACCTTACCCCACATGAATCTCATGCATATATAATCTCATCTATATATCACTACTCTACATATATGAACTAAATATACCAAGCCAACACATTTCTATTTCACATACATATATCTCAGGAAACTGTGTATACAACCAACAACTTCTAAACATTCAATTTAACTCAAACCCCCAACTCAACTCACAGTCAACAAACTAAACCCAACCTTGTATCTCAGAAATTCCAAACTCATTCTCAGGAAAACCTGAGATTGCATTTCAACTGCCAAACCCCACAACCTAAATAAAACTGAAAACATGTCAAGAGGGATCGTATGTGTTTGTGTGCATACAAATGTGTCCAAGGGTCGTGTCATTGTCCAAACAACTGCACAGACAGTGGGTGTGTGCGGGGTGGAGGAGGAGGAGAAGGAGGAAGGAGAGGATTTAATTAGGTTAGGGTTTACCTGAGCTCGAGGAGGAGGAGCTCGACGGAGGGGTAGGGGTCGCCGGAGGGGGAGGGAGTCGCCGGAGGGATAGGGGTCGCCGGAGGGGGAGGGAGTCGCCGGAGGGGGGGGGGGGGGGGGAGTCGCCGGGAGGGGGGAGGGGAGCTCGAGTAAAAATTGGAATTTTCGAGTGAGGGGGAAAAAATGAAACGCTGTGCCCTAAGTAAAAATGTTAGCGATGTCAAGAGCGGCCGTCGCTAACCGTCGTAAAATTTTAATAGATTGCGACATATTTTAATAATATGTCGCTGAACGTCGCTATTCAGCGACGTAATTTAACTCATGTCGCTGAACGTCGCAAGTCAGTGACGTTTTGCGATGTTTATATAAAGGAGTCGCTATATTCCATAGTTAGCGACGACATTTTATGCCGTCGCTAAATTACGTCGCTAATAGATCATATTTTAGTAGTGATTCAAGAGTCTTATAATCAGTTGTAAACTCTGTAATCCGCTGCAAGTCTTGTAATCCATTATGATTATCAATAAAGAGATACATTCTTCATATCTTGTGTGACTTCAATTTATCTGCTTGGTTTTGCGGTGTAGTTGATGTTTTTCGAGAAATACCAGAAACTGTAATAGTTTTTGCCTTGTACAAGTACAATCTAGACTTGTACGGCATCACGCCCAGTGGCTAGTTTTCGATCCTCCGGAATTGGGGCGTGACATAATGATATCAGAGCAAGGCTTTACGTCCTTGGATTCCTATTTGATTTGTTTCGAATCAATGTTGCTACTAAGATGATTCTAAGCTGCTTTCGCGATGATTCAAAGATTGCTTCCGCAATTATTCAAAGTTGCTTCCACGGTGAATCAAAGTTGCTTCTGTGAATACTCAAAGTTGCTTCCGCGATGAAATCAAAGTTGCCTCTATGATGACTCATAATGCTTCTGCGATTATTCTGTATTGCTTCCGAACTATTATATGTTGTTCCCTTGACTGAAAGTCCGTTGGTCCTTCTAGTTGCTCACTGGGTGTTCCATACAATAAGTCTAAATATGTGGATTGTGATATGTGTGCTTTGTTGAATTTCTAAAAGATACCAAAAAGAATAATAATGATACGATGTGATAATAAGTTTGTGATGTATGCTGGATGTCTTATGCGTGGGATTCATTGAGATCGATTGTTATGCAGCAATCGACCGTGGGTGATGGCATGGTATATTTGAACTAAATGTGATGGATTTCAGTGAATGGGAATCGACGGAATCTTGAGTCGGTATTTGTGGTCAGCATAACTACTACAGGATGGATAGTCCAGATTGGATGTTGATTTGATACGAGGGAATATTGTGTCGGAAATGGCTTGAGCTCTAAGTGGTATATTACATATACCCTTGTTGTGATTAGATGTCCCTTGACCCTTGATGTGTTCATAATTTAGTGATTGCTTTACCTATAAGGTATTGGGTGGTATCAAATCGTAGCTGAGATTATAGTTGATACATGACGGCTAGGCGTGTCCCTTGATGATTAAATTCGGATGACCCGTTGCGAGATTTTGATGTGTTCGGATGAACAATCGCTAGACCTTGACGGTTAGCATTAAGTTGGGTAATAAGATATTGAGAATATGAAATGAATGCCTTGGATGGGATAGAAGAAATTTTAGATTCAGGCGAGTACCTAAATCAGTTGGGTAAAAGGATTGTAGGCTTGGTAACAAGGGAGTGGTGTTGCTACTGAAAGATTTGGAAGAATTAGATGGACCGAATATAAAATGATATTGGAATTGAGTAAAAGAAATTGCATGTTGGATATCGACAGAATCGATAGTGATGTTAGACGCTTATCGTGATATTGCGAATGAATTAGAAGATGCAGAAAGTTGCATCGATGACCGAAAAGTTAGAGAATAGGCTTGAGGAATAAATGATCTTAGCACGTTGTACAGTGTGCTTGAGAAAATTTGATGTGTCCCGAATTAACAAGTTATGACCCTTGACTTTTTTTAAGGCATAGAGGATGGGTACTTGTCCCTTAATGCATGAAAGAGTAGATGTTCCTCATGAGAGTCGAATGACTGGAATACAAATAAGTATCGAGGTGCAGCGATATGTAATAGACCCTGTCAGTAAATGATGTTGTCGCATGAATAACAAGTTGGGTGGAATATAGAATTATTGGATTATGACTTATGTCATATCCCCTAAGCTGACCGATATACGAATGCTAGATGATTGGTGCTATAGAGATTAGATCGGTACATGAATAGTAAATCTTCTTATGGAATCACAAGGAGATGATGCAAAACGAATATTGATGGTTAACGTGAATTGCTAAGAGATGACCGTGTTGGTGCTAGAAAATGTATAAATGATGCCTCAGAAGAAATATGATTATGTAGTTGCCTTATTTTGTTGGTTAAGAGAGTACGGACCGTATCGATGATCTAAAAATGTAGAAAACATATATGTCGCAAAGAGACCATAGGAAAGAGATCATAAGTGATAAAATATTAAGATAGCAATATTAGATTATGATTCAGAATAGTTGACCCGATCGAATAGACAATTTGAGTACGATGTGAGGATGCAAGTCGGATTGAACAAGTGATGCTATGTCTATGCAAGTAGAAATTGAAAGTTTGGATATTTGATTGATAAGTTTTATATGATAGCTTCAGGAGTGACCATAAGGATTGTCGGATAGAATTGTCAGATAGATTTTGTCGGTTGCGGGTAAGTCTAGAATGAAACTTCATTGGATATAGCCCGAGTATGAGGACGGGTAGAAAGACTTGACGCTAGATTGTTGGTTGGTTGCCTAGATTGTCGGTTGGTTGCCTAGTTTATCGGTTGGTTGTCTAGAGTGTCGGTTGGTTGCCTAGAATGTCGGTTGGTTGCCTAAGTTTTAGTTTGGTTGGCTATGTCTTTTAGTTGTTCGTGTTGGGAATAAGTTCATAAGATTGGGGTGGTGTCCCATGTCCGTAAGTTGGTCAGACCATAAAGTTTTTCCTATGATAAGAATTGGACGCCTCTAAGATAACATATAAGTATGTCACTGATAGCTATCCATCTCATATGAGTTAGCTGAATGTCTAGTTTAGCTTAGATTAGCTGGCCGTAGAGACTTGACTGAATGCTAAGTTGACTGTTGGAAAATCGTAGGATGTCCCTATTAATGTTGCGTGAGTATAGTCGGAATGAGTAAGATGTGTCAGAAGGTAAACTTGGAATGGAATAGAGATTGGATAAATTTTGATGTTATAATATTGGATGGGATAACGGATCATGTTGGTTTCGAAAATTGAGTTGCCTTTGTTGGAATGCTGGAAATTGTTGGAACTGGTTGGATTTTGTTGATTAATATTGAGCTGCGTAAAATTGATGGTAGTTCTTTGAGAAAGTTGGAATAATTTTATTGATCGGATCAGAATTGAGAAAAAGTGTACGACAGAATTGGATAATGCATGTAGCCGAGATCGGCGAGAGCGAAGGTGAATAGGAATGACCCTCAGGATTGATATTGCTGGAATATAAGAGTTGCTTATGCGAGAGGATAATATGTTGGCTTGATCTATACGGAAAAATGTTACTAGAGTACAATGATGGTATAATTTGATAAATTAATCATGATCGAGAAAGTTACGAGTGCAAACAAAGTGTATGGACGCGAATGATGATGAGTATAAGATTTGATCGACGAGAATCGGGGTATCGAAATAAAATGTGGTAATAGGGTTTATCAACTTTGGTGGCATGGATGACAATGAACTTGAAAGGAATACTTGATACATCTAAGTCGGAATACTTTGAAAAATTTCTGGATCGGTTGAGAAAAATTTCTCGAGTTGGAATTGGTAACATCTATTGTGTTATTAGTTGGTTGGGATATTCAATAAACAAGTGGGATTATACGAGATGCTCAAAAAGAATTACTAATGTTCGGAAGAGAAGTTACACCGTAGCTCGTTCGTTTTCTCTATCGCTGAACTTGGCTGAAATGCATATATTTCTGGGATATCTAAAATATGTGTATGATTCCAACTAAGTGGTATGCTTAATTCAAACGAAGCCACGGGGATTATCATGTGCTAAGGATTTGAACGAGTGTTGGAGGAAAGATCAAAAAGATAGTAAACTATGTTGAATCAATTGGGATGCTGTAACGAGACGGTACATTACTTAAAAATCAATCGAAAGATTGTGGAGAAATATTAAATGGTGTAAGTTGATTGTTGAGAAGTTTCATAAAAAGTCGGTTGAAGTTTTGGGGATGAGTTTTGTTTTAAGTTTCGAGGACGAAACTTTTTCTGAGTGGTATATATTGTCGTTCCCCGACCCGCAAGATGCCTTATGTTGGATGGTTGGTTCGATGAAGCCTTGTTAGACTTAGAAATATGCGAAGGATTGCTTGGAAGGCTATGCGATCGTGGCAGAAATCGTCCTTTGAATGTGAGTAGTGTTGAGCCCTTAAAAGATCCTTTAGCTTCACGCTTAAAATAAGGATAGTATTCTATGTTTATTATTGAGTTGTTCAATAACACCTTGCATGGAATTCGGAAAGATAAATAATCACCTGAACGTAAGCTGTATTGCTAGATGAATTGTATGCTTGTACATTGTCGCAATGAATTGCATGACAGGTGAAGACAAAGTTTCAAATACTTGGACGGTGAGTATATCGAGCTTTGGCTCGATGAATAGATGGTAACACAGATATTAAGACCCAAGAACTGGGTAGTGAGTATGCTTGAATTATGTCCAAATGAATGTATGTTAAACAGATGCTAAGTCCCAGGAATTGGACAGTGAGTACATTGAGTTGGTTGGAAAGATGTATGGTATCAAAGGTGTGGCAAAGGGATTTGGGTAACAACATTCTATTATCCTGTGCCGATGTAGAATGTTGATTATGCCAAGGTCCTGGAAAGATGGCAAGATGGCTAGATGGCAAGATGGAAATACGAATGAGAAAGATGGATTATTACTTAGTTTTCTTAGCATGCATTATATGTTTCTTCTTAGATAAGTTGCATATAGTTGCATGTTCATGGACAAATTATCGACAAGGTGGTTCCTCGAACGGTATTTTCTGGACCATGGAACCCGGATCGTCCTAGGGGGAACAAGGATGGTGTCAACGTACTGACATCGAGATTCCAGGACTTGCAGTGGGGGCTTGCTACCGTCCATTGAAAGGATGCTGAAATCCCATGGTGCTGAAGTAGTAGCACGGTGTTTCGGAAACCTCCCATGGATTTGCACCCCATTCGGAGTTAGTCGTTCACCTGTAAGATGATCCAAGATGGCGTGTCGCCAGTGACCTTCATATAGATAGGTTCGGTGCTAATGATGTCTTACGTAGGCATAGTAAGTTATTACTCAAATACAGGGAAGGATGTCGGTTGTTGGTAAGAATCACATGAACGGTGATGTTTATATTGAATCATGATATTGTTCCTAACAATGTCTTGTGCAGGCAGAGTAAGTATTATAAATGTACATGGATGGCTACACGACCGTGGGTAAGAATCACCAAAGGGTGATAACTGCATGCTTTAAATTATGTTGGCTACGAGAATTGCATGCTTTACTTTTTGTCGGCTATAACATAAAATTGACCCTAAGGCAACGAGAAAGACCACTGTTAATAATATTCTGTAATATGATTACTTAGTGTTGTCTTCTTAGGTGAGTTGGGCCAGCACCGCTCGCCAGTACATTGATGATGTACTGACCCACGTTGTGGGCAATATTACAGGTGTTTGCTTGGAGAAAATACTGAGAATCAGTGCTTGGCATCGATGAATCGGGTGGGTGTGCAGAAGCTTTTCTTTCAAGACGATGTCTTCTGCTATACGGGACATAATGTATGGAACAGTGGAATTCAGTTGTACCAGTGAGATTGTAGCTATATTGGCAAGTTCATTATAAAGAATTTAGTATATTCATTTGTAGCCTAAAGGGCAAGTGTATGCATTCAGTTGGCTATTCAAGAGTCTTGTAATCAGTTGTAAACTCTGTATTCCGCTGCAAGTCTTGTAATCCATTATGATTATCAATAAAGAGATACATTCTTTATATCTTGTGTGACTTCAATTTATCTGCTTGGTTTTACGGTGTAGTCGATGTTTTTCGAGAAATACCAGGAACTGTAATAGTTTTTGCCTTGTACAAGTTCAATCTAGACTTGTACGGCATCACGCCCAGTGGCTAGTTTTCGATCCTCCGGGATCGGGGCGTGACATAACTAACAACATGGCACACATTCTATGAAGTGCACGAACACAAAATTCCTTGAGGCAAAGGAATTCCTTTAGGCACAGGACCAGAAGCAAAGGAATTCCTTGAGAGCAAAGGACCTTGCAAAGGAATTCCTTGAGGCAAAGGACCTTACAAAGGAATTCACTTCATCGTGCATCGTCAGAGCAATGGAACTCCTTGAGGCAAATGAATTTCTTGAGGCAAATCACTTCATCGTGCATCGTCAGAGCAATGGAACTCCTTGAACAAAGGAACTCCTTGAGGAAAAGGAATATCGTGCATAGTCAGAGCGAATCAAAGTGCGAGCGCTTCGACAGAGTGTGGGTTGGCAATCAACCCAAACCCTGTGGCTCTTCCAGTAACCAACATAATGCACACAGTCGATGAAGTGCACGAACACGGACAGTCCACTAGGCACATCTCAGTCTTCTGAAGGACTTCACCACCAAAGCTTCTTCGAACGAGGAGATCGACCACCAACAGGAAAGCGTCTTGCCAAGGTGGGGGATCAGTAGAGTCCATCTCCACAAGAAAAGCTAAGTGAGACGAGAACAAACTCTTCCTCCATTACTGCCATTTATAGGCAAGGACAACTCCAACTCATACGCCAAGTGGCAGTCACTTCGAATTCAATTTAATTAATTTGTATTAATACCAATACATCTGCCCCTTCTCAAGTAAAGCTAAGTAAGACTAGAACAAACTCTCCCAACTACTGTCATTTATATGCCATTAATACCAATAAATCTGCCCCTTCGAATTCTGCCAAGTTACCACCATTCTCCGTGTACTGATGTGCCCAATTGACGGAGAATTATAAAAAAGTTGATTATTAGAGCATCTCCAACCCTATTGTGAGCATCTGCCCCTTCAAAATGACTTTTATATATATTGGAACTAGAAGAAGTGAAAAAGTTGTATTGGAAGTTGAAAACGAAAGAGAATGCTATTCTTCGTGTTTATATAAACGGAGAATAGCATTCTCCGTTTTGAATTAGACGGAGAATTGCATTCCCAGTGTTAAAACGATTGAGGATTCTATTCTCCGTTTAATATGGAAGGGAGAATGGCATTCTCCGTGTAGTTTGAAACGGAGAATAATATTCCCGTTTAAATTAAAACGATAGAGAATTCTATTCTCCGTTTAATTTGGAACGGAGAATGACATTCTCCGTGTAACTTGGAAGTTTGAAAAAAAGTTGTCTTGGAAGTTGAAAGAAAGTAATTGTATTGTCTTCTCAAACTTTTGCATTGGAGAACATATTTTTATCTCATTGTCTTGTGTGAATGACATCTTGCCACATAGGAAAGACATTGTCTTAAGTCAACGACGTTCATTTGATTCCACTTGCTCTTTGTCAATATTTTGCTTCCGTACTTTACAATTACAAAAATCGTGACCCGATTTTTTACAAACTCTACAAATTCTAGGCTTCGGGATAGTCTGACTTACTTTAGGCTGGCTAGATTTCCCTTGAGAAGGCCTTCCTTTTGTTGCTACCGGATTTGGCTCTTTAAAAGATTCATGCACTCCATGAACTGCATCAGCTACCATTTGTTCTTCTTCACCAATATCGGTCACCATTTTTTCAACTCCATCATAACAGACGACATCAACTCCGTTCCCTTCTCTTGAATTTTGCTTTATTTTTTACAATAATACGTAAACAGATTAACTTGTTCATTGATACCTGCATACCTTCTGCTCTCAATACTGTCTGGGTGGATGAATCTTCTTTCTGCGCCAGGTCCGGAGAGATAACTCTCTTTACAATCCTTAAGCCAACGAGTTTTAATCTAGTTCTTTAGAATATCTCCAATTTGCAATCTCTTCATTGCTGAAAAAATATGCCTACAAGGAATCCCCTTGGTCTCCATCCACAAGAAGTCACATTTTATGATGTTGTCGGCCCGATCAAATGTAACCTTCCGGTTGACACTGTTTGGCGACATATACTTTTGGATAGTGCAAACTTCTGCCTCTCTTATGATGTGATGATGAAGAACAGTATATGTATCAGAACGTGTAATTTCCTTCCTTACCTCTATAAACACCATTTTAGTGTAAATTACGGCAAATTTATCTTCTATTACGGCCATGCTAGTTTGATTCACAACTGGTGTTGAGAGTTTATAAGTGACATGCTCACTTATCTGGCCATAACGTAAGGCCGCCAAACCGTTGTCACAATTTTGAAGGGCCTTCTATAGTGGCAGCTTCTCATTAAAAAATCTTTTCAGAAATGCGTTCATAGATTCACATCTATTTGTTGCAGTAGAAGCACGAAAAAATTTCCACGAAGGAATGTGTCCGCCCATCGCTCCCTCGTTCTGTACAATGCAGTGGTCCACTCATTGTTCTCTACATTATAATCCGTTAGCATCTACTGCCAATGGTTTCTAAATTCTTTGACTGAATAGTACCTGTTTAGAAAACATGGACAGTAACTAAAGTTGTAATATTGTAACAACAACATACTTCAAAGTAGAGTAGCAAGTGTGCGATGTATCTTTTAATCAGAAGACTCAAGTTATTTGCAAAACCCTCTCGGTGTACATGTTCGGCTGTATTGTTTAGGATATGTCATGAGCACGTTCGATGAACTATGCTCGGCATTAAATGCTCAATTATTTTATTCATGGATCTACAACCATCCGTGAGAACTGTCACCGATAATTTACCATTCATACTCTCTTGAAATTTTTCTAAAACCCAAGTGTCATGACCCGGTCCTAATTTTTTTGGTCGAATCGGATCATGCCCATCCTGCACCGTTGTTGAGACGGCGGTAGTAAGCTGTATCAAGCAGTGAAACACATGCAGATAAAATTCTAACGAAATATAAAAATATTTTGTTCAATTTGAAAAGCCTGAAATACAACGAACATTAATACAGCATTCAATTATTACACTTGTTTCCAAAAATAAATACTAATCCAGCTCTTAAGATTCTGAGGTTCCAAGTTCTGCGGGACCAGAGTTAGACATCAGATCCTCGACGACACAATCACCTAAAAATTGTTGGTCTTCAGTCAGGAGGGAGCAAAGTACAATTCATGATAATCCAACAATTGAAATAATAATAGAGTTATGCACTTTTAAACAATTTGAAATAAATAGTTCTCCAGCAGTTTAAAATATTGTGATGTGAATAGGCAATGAATATGACCGGATTGGGTTGTACAATTGTATCATATTGATACGATATGGCTTATCCCCGTGTGTATGAGGGGTAAGCTAACACAGTCAGTATACTACTTTGGATGTGGTCATACTCATTACACTACTCCCCCAGTACCCAACAGTCAATCAGTCAATGCTATCAGAGAGAGTTCCGTATTGCATCGTGGTTTAAACTTGCAATAAAACGATTACTAAATAATTGGTAAACTAACACAAATTGTACTTGCCTTGATCTATTGTCTGGATTCGATGTTGGTTCCGGGATGATGCTAGTACAGTCCTCGAAACCCTACAATTAAGAATTCATGACTTAGCACCAATATTCAATCCATATCTAGGTGTGCTAGTTACAATCTCTAGAATTTGTCCTAGTCCGGTTTTAGATTATTTACAAACTCTACCAGAACACGCTTATCGATGTGACTTACTAACTGAAGAAAAGTCAATTTATCTTTTTATTGGAAAAAATCGTATTTTTCAATTATTTGGCAAAACTTTGTATTTCATTATATTATATTTAAAAATAATATTTTTCTTTAAATAAGAAAAACGTGAAATTTGTTTAAATAATAAACTTGTAATTTTCCTAATTTATTTAATGTGAGAAAATAATATTGATTTTCTATAAAATAATTATTTTACTATTTTTTTACGTGTTTACGCCAACCACAAACCAGAAAAGAATAAAACTACACTAACTTATTACAAAACCACAGAAAGTAACAAAAGCTGGGCTTATGCCCTTACAGTCCATTTTACATAAATTTAAATAAGAAGAAAAATATTTGTTAGTCTCTAAAAATTATCCTACAAATTAATCACAAAATAAAACTAGTAATTAAATTAAATTAAATTAATTTCGAGTCTCAGACTTTGGTCCAATAGTCAAAATAGCTAATGTCTCAACGTCCGGGTAATACCGGTTTCGTTTGCATTTCGCTAAGGGCCCATTAACCGATATGGTCGTTGCCCAAAATCCATTTTTTCGGAAACCGATTTAAAAAATATTCCTTTATAAATTTTATAAAATTTCGGCAGCATTCCCTCTATTTTCGGGATAACCCAAAACTAGGAAAATGCCAGAAATACAACCAGTAAACTTGTCCCAAACCAGGGAAAACCTATCAATAATTCCAGAAACTGTTTATATATAAATGGTAATCAACATAAACATTCCCGAAAAATATTTGAAAACCCCGAAATAGGATCGGAACACCACTGCAATAATGCTCCAACAAACTATCATTCGGAAAAATCTGAATTAAATACTAATCCAAAAATCCTAGGAACTTTTCCGAGACAATCTCGGAAATTCCGAAATCAAACCATCAGAAACAAATTCCGAAAATCTGAATTTAAACAGAAATTCCGAATACAGAAACTTTCTCGAATCAAATCTCGAAAATTCCGAGAATTCGATGAAACCACAGAACCAATATGGTTTCGTGAATTCCGAAAACCAAGACGTAAACCAAAAACCGAATTCCCGGGGAGGAATCGTGGGCCAACTCATCACAGACTCGACACGGGAGGGACGAACTACTGAAATTATCAGAAATTACCCAAATCCGTTGGTCGGGGAGCCGCGGGATAAATCTCGGAAACGGAATCGGACAGCGGGTTCGGGCGATCGGGTCACGGAGCCACACGGGGACACGCCGGGCAGCAGCTAGACGCGGCCGGGAAGCGGCACGCAGGGGGTGCGGCCAGTGGCGGGCGGCCAAGGGGCGGTGCACCGGGCTCGGGGTCGGCCGGGAGGAGGTGCGCCGGGCACAGATCGGAGTGGATCGGGCTAGGGCACGAGATTTGTGGAAAAAGAGAGGAATGATCGAGAATGTAGAAGGAAGAGGGCTTATATAGGGGAGAGAGCGGAGGTTACCGGAAGCCGAGGGGTCGCCCGGGAGTGGCTCGAGAGCTCAGTTATGGAATTGAGAACGAAAGTTCTCGGAAGAGTGGTGAGAACTTAATGTTCTCTAAGTCATAAAGGTGGTGATGGGGCTGCTAAATAAAGGAAAAGAAATGATAAAGTATATATAACCTCTCACATTTATTGCCGAAAGTCGGTTCGGCCATTTGGCCATTTGGGAAGGAAAAGAACAGCTTTTGCCTTAGCTACGGTTAATGAGAATTGATCGAGAGAAAGAGAGTTAATAAAAGAGTTAAGGAAAATTAAAGGATTGATTCCTTTGCTGTTGGTTTTAAGAGAGTTATGGATGAGAGTTGAATATAAATATTTAAATGAAAGTTGTAATCTTTTAATAATTCAAAATTTTATTTATATAAAAAACTAATCTTTTGAAATGAAACCAAGTTTGGGTTCTGTTTTGAAAATTATTTGATATGGGTTCGGGACGAGTTAGGTCCAGCTAAAAATTCCAAAAATAATAAATTTAATTTTTTAAAATAAAATAACAATAAATTAATTAATAAAGGTTACGGGT
Source organism: Iris pallida (assembly GCA_029216955.1). Lineage (NCBI taxonomy): Eukaryota > Viridiplantae > Streptophyta > Magnoliopsida > Asparagales > Iridaceae > Iris > Iris pallida. The sequence goes on along the minus strand of JANAVB010031818.1, from coordinate 14,085,842 downwards.
TTCACACCAAGAATGTCTCTGCAGTCTCATTATGGATCATTGTAAACCCAAACACACAAGTCATTGCATGATTGTGTACCCACTAGAACCACAAACGGCATTTGACTTCTATTTGTTTTATATGTAGAATCAAATGCTAGCGAATCTCTAAATAATTCATAATCGAATCGACATGCACCGTCAGCCCAAAATAGATGGGTCAATCTGGAATCTTCGTCTACCTTGTACGCGTAGAAGAAATCTGGGTCAATGCCCTCCTTAGATTGAAGAAATGTAAGTGTTGTTGTAGCATCAACATCGTCTAGTGCTTTACTATCTTTAGCTAAAGCGTTGTATAAATCTTTTTTCGTCCATCCAACCTTATCCCAGCCACCTTTCTAGTGGACAATTAAATTCTATATATCTTCAATCCCCATCCCTGATTTCTTCATAAGCTTAGCTTGTTCCAAATCTGTGGGTGATATCTTACGATGGTATCTCAAAAAAATTGTTTCATAATCATTCGCCAGGCTATGGTTGTGATCTATGTGAAATTTTTTGATGACCCACAGCTTTATAGAATTGGTGAACCCAATACGAAAAATTGCTTTACAACCACTTCTGCTTTCACTTCTTGGCTCACGAACCCTGTTAGGAGCTTCATTGTATTTCTTCTGTCTGAATCCCGCATTCGAACAACACCAACTACGGACCATCACCATCTCATATTTGTTTTTCTTTACTTCGTTCTTTCTAATACTAAAACCAACTGCTTTTGAATATATCCGGTAGAATGTCTCTGCTTCTTCAATAGAGTTGAACTGTAAGCCAACAATATCTTCATGTAAGAGTTCTGTTGGAGATTTGTTAATGTTGGCAGACTGCAATATTTTTTCATCGTCGCTGCATCGAAATCTAATGGAGATTCACCATCGTCCCTAAGAATAGAATAAAACAAAATAAGTATGAGAAATAATTGTAAAAATATAAAGCATTTCTTAAATCCATTAGAAATGGTGATGCGAAATAACATTTCGTTGTTTGCGTTGATGTCGTCGTCATCGTTATGATGCATTCTTTCGTTGTTTTCTTCATCTTGTTTTTTGTTGTCTGCTAAGTTAACAGCTTCCAAATTTTGCTCATCATCCAAATCATCTGACACTGCTCTTGAAACGAAGCTTTCTTCATCGACTAAATCTTCCACACGATGATTAGTTTCTCCATGTGACGTCGCCATTGAAGAAAGTAGAGTGTGTTAGAAACCAACAAAAGAAACGAAGGACAAGAAATAATACAAGAAGAAAGAGTAATGCTATTCGTACCTCCAAATTGTCCCTCGAATATATAGCCCTCCTTATGTGGCATATGATGTGGCATGTTAAATAATATTGTGTGTCATCTGACATGACTGATGACATGGCAAATTTTAATCCAAAAAGTTAACTACCCAATTTTCTCCATAGTAATTTAACATTAATATCAATGTCAATTTAATGTTAATATTAATTTATATTAATATTAATATTAATATTAATGTTAATATTAATATTAATATTATTGTTAATGTTAACGATAATATTAATTTTAATGTTAATGTTAATGTTAACATTAATTTTAATGTTAATTTTTTATTTTTATTTTTAAAAAATTTGCCACGTCAGCTGTCAGATCAACATATCACGTCAGCTGTCACGTAAGGAGGAATAGTTTGAAAGTACAATTTGGAGGTACAAATAACATTATTCAGAAAGAAACAACTTCCAACAAGGAAATAACACAACCTTTTCGTCTTCCTTGTACCTCCGCCACGTGGTCCTCTTTTGATGGCTCATGAAAATTTTGAGTGATTCTAGAAGCAAGTATAATTTTAAGGAAACAACTTCCAACAACACAACTTTCTCGTCTTCTGGGTACATGTATTATTAAATTGTGTAGCTAATAACGCATGAGGAAGCATGCAGCAACATTCTCCACGTGGCCCTCTTCTGTAGGATAACGCATGCAGCAGTATTTAATGCTACGTAACCCTATTGTCTTGTTATGTGTTGTGTATCCTATGTGGCATGAGGCACAAGACAATATCTTGTATAGGTGGCAAGATTATATTCACAAATGACAATAAGTTTAAAAAGTCATCCCCAATACAAAAGTATTGAGAAGACAATACAAAGTAATTTTTTACAACTTCCAAGACAACTTTTACTCTTCTAATAATATGATATTAGTGTTTATTATTAAATTGTGTAGGATAACGCATGCAGCAGCATTTAATGCTGCAGGATCTGTTGTGTAATGATATCTAATGATATGGTATTAATGAACACAACATGTGAGAGAGAACCCGAGAAAGAGAGAGAGAGAGAGAGAGAGAGAGAGAGAGAGAGAGAGAGAGAATGGGAGATGGGATAAAGAGAAAGGATCGAGCTCGACTAGATTTTAAACTTAAAATTCAATTTTTGATTTTTATTACTAATAACTAGTTCGCACGTACGAGTTTAGACGAACACTAACCGAGCCCGAGCAATATGACATCAGCTAGGTTTCTAATACCGTGGCATTCATGTTAATTTAAAATTTACAATATTATTGAAACTAATATTAATACTAAAATTTAAAATAGTTTTTGATTTAACATTTACTTCAAACAAGTTAAAGTTAAAATTGCATTCTTTTTTTATTTAAAATGTACAATATTATTGGAACTACAATTAATATTAACATTCGCTTGTCCCATAGTTTAAGTCGTATTTCACTGCTTGTTGCTTAAGTCTATGCACCCAAATAACTTGATTGTTCAAGTCGAATGCGTGCACAGCACGTTCCCTCGATGCAAGGCTTGACGTAGCCCTTGCTTGTCAAGTCGTTGCACGAACAGGTTAGAAAAGAGTTTTGTTAGGCTATCGAAGTTATAGCAAGCACCGTCCCCTGTTGTCTGCGAACCTAATTTGCAATCGCACAAGACATAGTCATAAGGTAATCCGAGATAGCCATTCCATACATTGCACACATTAAGTAAAAGAAACTTGAGATAGCCTGTCACGACCCTTTACCCAAATTGTTGGGCCGGGCCGAGCCATGTTCAGCCTACGCTTGATTAAGACGTAGTAAGCTGTTCTAAGAGATAGACAACAAAGATACTAAATGTGCTAAAAGTACAAAATGCTAACAGTTCTAATATCATATTTTAAAGTGTTCATCACAACACAGCATCTATAAGCGAAAATAAAAAGTACAACTTTAATAATACACTTCTAAGTATCTAACTGGAGACAAAGTCCAGTATCCAAATAGAATTTCAAACCAAAGTCTAAGTCTTAAAACACATGAAAGATAACTACGCAAGGTTTTCCGCTGGGGCCTCTTCTGGAGCTAAGGCCAGGTCCTCAAATGCAGTACCATAATATCAATCACATAGCATTTCCCTCGCGAAAAGTGAACCTATAACGTTATCCTATCAGGACGGGAGCAAGTACAACCTCTACAACTAAAATACTGAATATATAATGAAAGAGATGTACAACAAGAAACATGGGGTGATAAGTCTGTAAAACAGGAAATACTGAAAATATGGCCTCATGGTACAACTGGGATCACAGTATCATAGTAACATAGGGAACATGGCATATCTGGAATCATGGTATGACTGAAATCACGGTAAAATACATTTGTCAAGGTGACACATGTATATCTAATGTTTAAAACTGGAGCAGGTACGTGATCGGTCAATAGCTGCTGTAGGTGCTGTGGCACCGGTAAGAATAATATGTGCTTTCGTACATACCTAAATGTACACACGTACAAGTGTCGCAGGATATTGGCCTATGGCAAGGTCTACATGCATAATGTCGTCCTTACACGGCTCAAGGTCGAAGCATAGGGGCATGATCACGTACACTACTAACATTTTTCCCTTAACCCGTTTTTATTAACATGTGAGTGATATGAGAACAGTATAAAACATGTAAAAGATACTGGGAGCAGTATAAGCATGGTAGGTACTGAGAGCAGTATAACAGGTGAAGATATAACTTGCTACCTCAAGGATCAGTATTTTAACAGGGTTAATACATGTTCTAGCATTAAAAGACAGTAAATGAGTTTGTAGATGTACTTGCCTCAAGCAAAGCAAGAATACTAGTACAAAGATATAGATGTCCGGTGTCCTGTCAATAATGATATACAAACTCAGCATCTAAGTTATGTTCAAGTATCTACACTAGTGGTGTGACACGACTCCTAACTGGATACTAGCCAAGTGGGAACCTAGCATAAAAGTCCAATGTGGGGTGACACTATATCCAAACTAATTTTCTAGGGCCTTTACACTAGTGTAGGGTGAGGTCCAATACTATAATAACTCAAAACAACACAAAACATTGCAAGTCGTAACTACTCTATAAATAAATCAGACTGTACACTGAGTTCCAACAATTTTTGAGATAGACAAAAGCTCAATTATACATAAAATAAAGTACCAAAATGATCCTTGTTAATTATAAAAATTTATACTAATTTTTCTGGAATTTATAAACCCTCATAGATATTTATTAAAAATCAGCAAACACATGTATCCAGAAAATGAGTTCTGTTTTCCTATTTTTATAAAATGCCAAAAGTACTTATTAAATGCAGGAAAAATTATAATAAAAAAGCTAAATTAACATAGTATTTAAATATAATTTTTTCCAGATTTTTACAGCAATTAAAATATATTAAAAAAATTCAAAAATAGCCTAACCGGATTATCCGGCGGATTACTGCGGATTACCGACGGATTTTTCGAAGTGTCACAGCAAGTTTAGTGGTGCAAGTTCGGATTTTCCGACGAATTTTCGTGGATTTCCGACGGATTTTTCGAACCGTCACAGAAAGTTGATTTTTGAAAACTCAAAACTTGTTTCGGCCATAAAAACTTCGTTTTAAATCGAAATTTGGATTTTCAAGTCAAAATTGCATATAATTGAATTTCCTACAACATAGAACTATTTGTTTTCACAAATCAAAATATTTGATAGATCAATATATCAAAATACTCCAAAAATAGGTTCTCGGGATACCGAAACGGGTTCCGATATCCACCAAACTCAAAATCCATGGTATACAAACTAGGTGAGGGCCTCATATATGCATATGTGACCAAGATCCATGATGGTAACACCAGTATCACTCTTGATACCAAGTTTTCTACTAAGTCAATATTGGGTTTTATCAGAAAATCAAAACCTAATTAAAACCAATTTTAGAAACATGCATATAGACGAGAATCATAAGGAAAATATTTTTAACAAAATTAATTTAGGACCATTCTAAGCATTTAACTCCAAGGAAAATAAAATGACAACAAAATAATATGGTTCATGGATTTGGCAAGATGTACTTGCCTAGGTTAAGCTCCAAGCCTAATCTTCTACTCCACCACCAAGAGGGGTACGAAACCACACTCTTGACCTCAAGGCCAAGCTCTTGGCAAGCTCCAAGGGAAGAGAAGAAATGAAGAAATGAAGAGAGAGTGAAGAGAATGAAATGAGAGAGGAGAGAGAAAGTGAAACGGTATATATAGAAGAGGGAATTAATCTTAGCCGTTGGATCATGATCCATGTGAAAGTCTAGGTCAATCATAGCCATTCAAACAAAACCAATTATTCATTGGATAATAGAGTGCATCTACACTATTCACGAAAATATCTTAAACACTATTCACGAAAATATCCGAAACATTATTCATAAAAATATTCGAAATACTATTCATAAAAATATCAGAAACCAAAAATATCTAAAGTGTAGAAAAAATGACCGGGCGGTATGCCGTCGGTATATACCGGTATACCGGCGGTATGCCGATCAAGGAAAAAACCTATAGTTTTGGGAAAATTTTAAAGCATTCCGAAGACCAAGAAAATACGAAATACGCTGCAACATATGTATTTAAATTAATATAAATGCTATTAAAAATTATAAAAAACTATTTTTTTGAAATCTAGGGGCTTACAAATCTTTCCTCCTTGAAAAATTTCGTCCTCGAAATTTACAAGGATAGAAGGCTTTACAAAAATTCTAACATAGCAAGCAATGCAAACAAATGACTAAGGCTACTATTAAGACTAACCTCTAGGGTATCAAGCGGGAACGGGTGGTGGAGGCATTTGGGTTGGTGGATTTGTGGAGTGGGGAAGTATAGTAGGTGGAGGTATATCGGTCAACTGGTCAACCGACTGGGTAGAAAGTGTGCCGTACTCAGGTGTGGTATACTGGGATGAGCGGGTGAGCACCATCTAAATAAACAAAAAGGACTTATAAGGAATCTTTTAAGTAAACAGTCATAAATAACAAGAAAATCCAATTTGTAACAACGAACATGTGATGCGTTTCCTATGTTGCAATCCTAGTAATCCTCTAGATGTTCTAAGCGTCATTCCTAGTGTTGTCTAATTACCTTAAGTTCCTAATTACAGGCATGCTTGTACAATAACGTAACCAAACAATTTAGTCTGGACCTGTATGGGGGCACCACTAAAAACATGTCACGACCCTTTACCCAAATTGTTGGGCCGGGCCAAGCCATGTCCAGCCTACGCTTGATTAAGACGTAGTAAGCTGTTCTAAGAGATAGACAATAAAGATACTAAATGTGCTAAAAGTATAAAATGCTAACAGTTCTAATATCATATTTAAAGTGTTCATCAAAACACAACATCTATAAGCGAAAATAAAAAGTACAACTTTAATAATACACTTCCAAGTATCTAACTGGAGACAAAGTCCAGTATCCAAATAGAAGTTCAAACCAAAGTCTAAGTCTCAAAACACATGAAAGATAACTAAGCAAGGTTCCCCGCTGGGGCCTTTTCTGGATCTAAGGCCAGGTCCTCAAATGCAGTACCATAATATCAATCACATAGCATTTCTTTCTCGGAAAGTGAACCTACAACGTTATCCTGTTAGGACGGGAGCATGTACAACCTCTACAACTAAAGTCCTGAATATATAATGAAAGAGATGTATAACAAGAAACATGGTGTGATAAGTCTATAAAACAAGAAATACTGGAAACATGGTCTCATGGTACAACTGGGATCACAGTATCATAGTAACATAGGGAACATGGCATATCTGGAATCATGGTATGACTGGAATCATGGTAAAATACATTTGTCAAGGTGACACATATATATCTAATGTTTAAAACTGGAGCAGGTACGTGATCGGTCAATAGGTGCTGTAGGTGCTGTGGCACTGGTAAGAACAATATATACTTCCGTATATACCTAAATGTACACACGTACAAGTGTCCGGGATATTGGCCTATGGCAAGGTCTACATGCATAATGTCGTCCTTACATGGCTCAAGGTCGCAGCGTGGGGGCATGATCACGTACACTACTGACAGTTTCTCCTTAATCCGTTTTTATTAACATGTGAGTGATACGAGAACAGTATAAAATATATGAAAGATACTGGGAGCAGTATAAGCATGGTAGGTACTGAGAGCAGTATAACAGGTGAAGATATAACTTGCTACCTGAAGGATCAGTATTTTAACAGGGTTAATACATGATCTAGCATTAAAAGATAGTAAATGAGTTTATAGATGTACTTGCCTCGAGCAAAGCAAGAATACTAGTACGAAGATATAGATGTCCGGTGTCTTGTCAATAATGATATACAAACTCAACATCTAAGTTATGTTTAAGATTCTACACTAGTGATGTGACACGACTCCTAACTGGATACTAACCAAGTGGGAACCTAGCATAAAAGTCCAATGTAGGATGACACTATATCCAAACTAATTTTCTAGGGCCTTTACACTAATGTAGGGTGAGGTCCAATACTATAATAACTCAAAACAATACAAAACAATTTAAGTCGTAACTACTCTATAAATAAATCAGACTGTACACTGAGTTCCAATAATTTTTGAGATAGACAAAAAGCTCAATTATACATAAAATAAAGTACCAAAATGATCCTTGTTAATTATAGAAATTTATACTAATTTTTTTGGAATTTATAAACCCTCATAGATATTTATTAAAAATCAGCAAATACAAGTATCCTAAAAATGAGTTCTGTTTTCCTATTTTTATAAAATGCCAAAAGTACTTATTAAATGCTGAAAAAATTATAATAAATTAGCTAAATTAATATAGTATTTAAATGCAATTTTCCCAGATTTTCACAGTAATTAAAATATATAAAAAAATTTCAAAAACAGCCTAACCGGATTATCCGACGGATTACTGTGGATTACCGACGGATTTTTCGAAGTTTCACAGCAAGTTTAGTGGTGCAAGTTCTGATTTTCCGACGAATTTTTGCGAATTTTCGACGGATTTTCCGAACCGTCACAGAAAGTTGATTTTTGAAAACTCAAAACTTGTTTCGGTCATAAAAACTTCGTTTTAAATCGAAATTCGGATTTTTAAAAGTCAAAATTGCATAGAATTGACTTTCCTAAAACATGGGACTATTTGTTTTCACAAATCAAAACATTTGATAGATCAATATATCAAAATATTCCAAAAATAGTTTCTCGGGATACCGAAACAGGTTTCGATATCCACCAAACTCAAAATCCATGGTATACAAACTAGGTGAGGACCTCATATATACATATGTGACCAAGATCCATGATAGTAACACCAGTATCACTCTTAATACCAAGTTTTCTACTAAGTCAATATTGGGTTTTATCAGAAAATCTAAACCAATTTTAGAAACATGCATATAGACGAGAATCATAAGGAAAACATTTAAAAAAAAATTAATTTAGGACAATTCTAAGCATTTAACTCCAAGGAAAATAAAATGACAACAAAATAATATGGTTCATGGATTTGGCAAGATGTACTTATCTAGGTTAAGCTTCAAGCCTAATCTTCTACTCTACCACCAAGAGGGGTACGAAACCACACTCTAGACCTCAAGGCCAAGCTCTTGGCTAGCTCCAAGGGAAGAGAAGAAATGAAGAGAGAGTAAAGAGAATGAAATGAGAGAGGAGAGAGAAAGTGAAACGGTATATAAAGAAAAGGGAATTTATCTTAGCCATTGGATCATGATCCATGTGAAAGTCTAGGTCAATCATGGCCATTCAAACAAAACTAATTATCCATTGGATAATAGAGTGCATCTACACTATTCAAAAAAATATCTTAAATACTATTCACGAAAATATCCGAAACACTATTCATGAAAATATCCGAAACACTATTCATAAAAATATCAGAAACCGAAAATATCTAAAGTATAGAAAACATGTCCGGGCGGTATACCGTCGGTATACACCGGTATACCGGTGGTATGCCGATCAAGGAGAAAACCTATAGTTTTGGGAAAATTTTAAAGCATTCCGGAAACCAAAAAAATACGAAATACGCTGCAACATACGTATTTAAATTAATATAAATGGTATTGAAAATTATAAAAAACTATTTTTTTTGAAATCTAGGGGCTTACATAGCTGTTCCATACATTACACACATCCCTCAATATACAATAAAGTACTCTATTGACCTGGAATGGAGGGACGCTGAGCCATCTTCCTTGGACAATTGAAAGTCTTCAAAAGTGGAGTTACGGGACAAGTCTTCGACGTACGACCGAAGCTTCAAAATCACGAGCGTCATCGAGCTAGTTAGCTATCTATTATGTGATCTTTCTAACCATCCTGATCAATTAGCATGTCAACATGTTTCGAGGAAAGCATATGAATTTGTAAGCATTAAGCAGCTATCATATTCATCCCATGTCACGTGTATTTGTTAAGCAGTGAAAGGGTGTGAAGGCCACTGGAAATGTCAAGCCATCACAGACTATAGTTGGGTTAGACGGCGACCCTTTTACGACTGGTAGCGAGCCCTGTACGAAAGTTTCCAAATAACCCACGCAGATGTAAGGCTGGCGCTTACTATACTCGTTCCTCCCGGGCCGAATCGGTCCCTTGGCCTAGGAATGGATTGGTTTAAGAAGCAATACACAAGAATAGACTGCCATATTGGCAGGATTATTTTTGGTATTCCCGGTAAGGCAGAGTTTTTATTTTTCGGTGAGGCAAAGTCTTCACCATCGACTTGATTCCAGAGAAGGCACCAGTATCGGAGAGAGTCTACAGGATGGCACCTTCAGAGTTGGAAATCTTGTACAAGATGATTGAATAACTCAGAACCAAGGGATTCATTCGTGCTAGTAGATCGTCTTGAGGAGCACCGATGCTTCTTGTGAAAAGAAGGATGGTACGTCAAGATTATTTGTTGATTATCGTACGTTGAACTTTGTAACAATCAAGAACAGGTATCCTCTACCAAGGATAGATGACTTATTTGATTAGCTCAAGGGAGCGGCTGTATTCTCGGATATTGACTTACGGTCAGGGTACCATCAGATCAGAGTCAGAGAGCAAGACATCCCGAAGACAGCATTCAGATCGAGGTATGGACAATAGAAGTTACTTGTTATGCCATTTGGAGCGACCAATGTGCCAGCCGTATTCATGGACCTCATGAATCGTATCTTTATGTCCTATTTGGATCAGTTCGTGATAGTGTTCATAGACGACTTCTTAGTCTATAGCAAGAGTGAGGCAGAGCATTAGCAGCATCTTCGTGTAGTTCTTTAGATACCTAGGGAACACTACGCGGAGTTTAGTAAGTGCGAGTTTTGGCTGGATCGTTTCTCGTACTTAGGTCACATCATCACCAGAGGTGGAGTGGAAGTCGACCCCCAGAAGATAGTGGCCATAGAGATATGGCCAGTACCTAGCACTATCGCAGAAGTTTGGAGTTTTCTTTGATTCTACACTATTATGACAAGCATTCATTTACTTCACATATTGATTTTGAAGTAGAGAGACGAGGCGAAGGAGGTCAGCCACTCGCCTTAGACTTGCTTCAAGCGAGCGACTGGTTGGCTGCGCTGACGTCGCCTACGCGATCACCTGCAACCGCATAATCAACTGATTAGAACGTTGTGTAATTCAAGAAATTTCTTTATGAATGCGAAGCTCGAACATGCAAGTCACGAAAATCCATTGGAAACATTCACAAAAAATGTATTTACGAAAACCAAAGCCAAATCCAAATCAAGTGCGGTATGAATATCAGAGCAACGGGAGCTCCCGACTTAGCCGCAGAGCCAATCCTTGGGACGCAACCTGCTGAATATGGGACTTGGTTCTAAAGAAGTCATTACATAACGTGGAGTGGATCTTAATTCAACCGTTCCCGTTCGATCGACTCGGCCGATTCTGACCTATCGGTCCCGACCGAATCGGTAGCGACATTGTTCCTTTCTCGCGCACCCCGTAGACGGAAACGGGAGACGATGTAGGGACGAGGCACTACAACAATCACAAAGCTCGTCATATAAAGTATGACTTGGGCGATGGAAACACTGCGCCATGTACCGAGTTTGCGCAACAACTTGGTTTCGGTAGGAAGGCTGGCAGATGATGGCATTCCTAGTCTATTTGGGGACAAAGATTGGATGCTTACGAAGGGTTCCCAAATCCAAGTCAATGGGGACTCCTATGGCAACAACGACAAAACTTGATAATGATGAAGACGGTATCTCGGTCGACATTCGTAAGTATCAAGGTATGATCGGGAGCTTACTCTATTTAACTGCTAGCCGATCCGATATTATGTTTAGTGTTTGTATTTGTGCACGATACCAAGCAAACCCGATATTATGTTTAGTGTTTGTACTTGAACTTCCATTAAATGTTATAATACTGGCTCTATAAATCTCACGATAAATCCGATTTGTCACTCACGCACGAAACACATTGAGATTAGACATCATTTTCTTCGTGACCATCAACATTGATAATACTAGCTCTATAAATCTCACTTCCATTACTGAAACTAATATTAATACTAAAATTTAAAATAGTTTTTGATTTAACATTTAAACTTAGATTTAAAAGTAGTTAAAGTTAAAATTCTATTCTTTTTATTTATAATCTACAATATTATTAGAACTAGCATTAATATTAAATCTACAGTGGCTTTTCTGTTAATTTAAAATTTACAATATAATTGAAACTAATATTACAAAAATGCTATTTGGCTCCCAAAAAATTTGGGTGATACCATCTTCCATTATGTGGCATATGACATGGCTGCTGACATGACAGCTGACATGGTAAAATTTAACAATAAAATTAATATTAAAATTAAAATTAATAGTAAATAAATAATTTAATATTAAATTAACATTAATTAATATTAATATTAACATTAACATTAACATTAACATTAATATTAATATTAATATTAACATTAACATTAGCATTAGCATTAACATTAACATTAATATTAATATTAATATTAATATTAATATTAATATTAATATTAATATTAATATTAACATTAACATTAACATTAATATTAATATTAATATTAATATTAATATTAACATTAATATTAACATTAACATTAAAAAAATTTGGGTAATTAATTTTTTGGGTTAAAATTTGTCATGTCAGCTGTTATATCATCTGCCATGTCAGATGCCACATAATGGGAGATAGCATCACCCAAATATTTTGGGAGCTACATCGACTAATTGCTAATATTAATACAGTAGCATTATCGTTATTTCCAAATAGGCTTTTCCTTGTTCGGTCACACCCCTCTACGAGCGGGTTACACCTCCAAAACGAGCGGGTTAAATAGCATTTTCCAAAGAAAAGAACCCATCCGACTAGAGAGAAACAAAGGAGAGAAGAAGAAGAACAGTCGCAATGGAGAGGAGCAAGAGCAAGATCAACTACAGCGGATGGGCCATCATCCCTACGGAGATTCTTTCGATGATACTGGTACTGTCGGAGATGCCGACAGACGAGGTAATGTGCAACGTGGCCCTAGTTTGGCGTTCGTGGTAGAAGGCACTCAATGGTCCCTTAGACTATTGGTCTAACGTCGACTTGGTATAGTGGTGCCGGAGGATCCAGCAAACCGCTGAGATTAGTTTGACCGTAAAGAAGCTCGTGGCTCGTAGTGGGGGATATCTACAGTCCTTCTCCGCGTACAAGCTCGACGAAGCAGCCTTCCCTTTTGCATGTTTAAGCCTGTGCAAAATTTTATTTGGTCTTATTCTAATACTTTATTTTTTCTATTACAAAATTTTACGTATACTTTTGTTAATTTCTATTGATGTTTTTCTATTTTTATAATACAGTAGAAAATTTTTAAGGATGCTGCGTATTCCAAAGTGCGATGTGAGTGATGAAACTTTCGTGAGACACTTGGAGTTTCTTCCGGTGCTGGAAGAACTCTACATTAGCTACTGCCTCTATATCACGTCGACTGGAATATTTTCTGTCGAAAAGTATTGCCATCATCTGGTCAAGCTGGGGAGGAACATGCCCCCTCTAGATTTCATGCTCAGGAACAGATTCGTGCTGAACACGGAGAACTAGACGGAGGAAAAGGTCGTGGTTGATTCGATACCGCGTCTCGAGCACCTAGATATGGGATTCGACATGTTCAATGGAGATACGCTGTGATCTATCATATGCAACTGCAAGGGTCTTCGCGTGCTCGACATACGTAGGTGCTTCAACGTGCACTTCAACGATAACGTCAGAAAAATTTGTGATTTAATAAAGACGTTTAAACGACCCTTTGATGATGTAATCCCAGGGGAACGTGGATATGAGATATATAGTGATTTAGATATCATCAATCATTCCTGGGGTGAATGGTTCTTCTGACATTAGCATACATGCATGTATTTCTTTCTATTTTTCACTAGTCTACATATACGTACTTTGTACGTATTTTAATTATAATATTATAAAGTCAGTAGAATAGATATAAAAACGTATATAATATTATAAAGTCAGTAGAATAGATATAAAAATGTATAGAATATTATAAAGTCACCACTAAGTTTTCTTATTATATAGTAGAATAGATATAAAAATGTATAATATAAATTTTATAAAATTATAATTAAATACGCTTCTACCTCATTTGGTTAAGGTGCAAGGTATTTTTTTTAGTTCGATTATCCATTTTGACAAAATTTTACTTTTGTCAACAATTTTTTACATGATTAATTTTTTTAAATAAAATGGACTGTGACATAATGACGCCTAAGACGGCTCACTTATGAGCCATTTTGAAACCTCATTATTTAGTGGAAGATATGATATCAGTATCTTAACATTAATACAACATCTCAGTGTAATCATATCCAAGGAATTTTAACATTTTTCAACACAGATTTTACCTTCTTCAAGATGAATTCTGGCGGTACAAATTCCACTCATATTAGTGATATCAGTGTCATTCACCATAATTAATGGTGATCGATACAAAAATATTGGTTTCTTTTTCATAACCCATTAAAGTCTATTTATACAGCCAAACAGCCAAACTATTCATCTTCACCAGCCTTCAAAACTAATTTATATAGATTCAAAACAAAACTAAACAGCCAAACTATTTAAAATTCACAACCCTACAGAACAGTCTCAAATGTACCATTCTTTGTCCTAAATGTACCATTCTCCATTCTAAATGTACCATTCTCTGTCCTAAATATACTATTCTCTGTCCTAATTGTACCATTCTCCATCCTAAATGTACCATTCTCCGTCCTAAATGTACCATTCTCCGTCCTACATGTATCATTCTCCGTGTTAGAGGAACGAAGAATAGCCATTACCCGTCCAAATTGTTCCATACTAAGTTAAAAGCATATAATAGCACCCAAAAAATATTAACAATAGAAAAATTCTATAGAACCCACACACCAGACTCGAACCTAGGCCTTCCATATAAAAGCCAAACAGCACAAACAACTAAGCTTGGAATAAGAAGAGTCACTGGAGGTCATTGAATATCCCCAACTTCTAATAAGGAATAATAAATTGAATATCCCTAACTTCTAATAAGGAATAAGAAGAGTCGGTTAGGAATGTGTATATATATACATTTGGGTCCCCATTTATTTAAGTATGTTGCACATTTAACATGGCTCCAAAAAGATAATCTGGTTGAGAACCATGGCCAGAGTCTTCTTCCAGTCGTCGTCGAGCCTCTCCGCATGGAGCACCCTCTGTGCCGCCTCCGGTCTATGACTTGCTGGCAGAGGCTGCAGACTTTCTGACCTCCTGCGGGTTGTTAATGGAGGTCATCGCTCGACCTCTTCATCCGGCACCCAACTTTGACCTGTTGCCGATCACTCCGGAGGAACGGGATTCTCTGGAGAAGAGGGAAGGGTTTCGCTGCCTATGCCATAGGGTGGGTGTGCGCACCCTGCAAGACTTTGCGGAGATCCTCTGCGAGGCTAGTGAGGGCTAGACCCCTTATTTTTTCTATTTTTTTAGTTTTTTACAGTTTTTTTCTTCTCGGATCCTTCGCTGGAGAATTTTTCGGCGACGAAGCTGGGATTTAATAAAATATAATATTTTATTAACTCAATTTGGTTTCGGCTACAAGTGACTAACTATTTTATCTATTTTTCAATTAACAAATCTTGTTACGTCAAATCCATATATCAGCGACGATATCCCCATCAATGACTTGTTACGTCATAGAATTTATTATGCTGCCATCGTCAATCTTGCCGTCAAATACATCTTAAATATGATTACAAAGTAAACTAGAGGACAACTTTGAGTGTTTCAACTTTACTTTTTTTAAGTACATAGTCTTGTTGCCAACTCGTCAAACGTGAAAATTCGGGATGGCAAAAATATGAGTATAGAACGGCACAATGCAAAAAAAATACGTTCAAAAATTTAATCAAATATTCGAAAAATGGAAATATTGAGATTTGAAACATCACATTCTTAAATATGTTTGTTTGCCATTAAAATCTTTTGATGCAATTTCAATACAAACAGAACAGTGTTACAATGTAGGACTTAGATGTAGTCCTAGGAGTACACTTTTGTTTATCTGGGTCCTTTGTGCCGATGGAGCGAGTGGTAATGCGTTGACTCCGTTGACGATATGACGACAGTTCTCGGTTCTCTGAAGGTCTGAGTTGCTATGGGTGCTGGAGCTTACAGAAAGAAAGAAGACGTTGAGTGTCTCTTTCGATCTCTGGAAGTAAACTCTGATGCTTTACTTGACTGTGTGTCTTGATCTCTGACAGTCTCTGTGTATCTCTGTGTGTGTATATGTGCCTGAAAGAAGAAAATGATCCCTCTATTTATAAGCAGCAGGTTGGCTGCTCATACGTGCATATATAGGATGCGCCTGTTTGTGGGGATGCCACGTGGTAATTGCTGATGGAGGCGCATGGGCGGCACGCTCGGATTGAGAATTTAAACTCTTCTTATTGTATTTGTGGGCTACGGCAGAGCTGGCACGTAGCAATGGAGAATATCTTTTGGTTGCTGAGATCTTGGGTGATTAGCACCCCTTCATCGGTTAAATTGAGTCAAAAGACACGTGATGCATATCCGTAGCTCAAAGATCTCGGATTTGGTGGAGACTAATCTGACAGAATGCGCCTAGGATTGGGCGCATGAGTTGACTTTGGCCTGTAACCTTTAGGAGTCACGACCCAGTCTGGGCGTATGGCTTTTGAGGCGTATGCGAGGCTTCAGTAGTGACTTGACCTCTATCTTTAGGGATCAGAAAAAAGTCTGAGGCGCATGACTTTTGAGGCGCATGCAGAGATTTGGGCGCATGGCTGTAGAGGTGCATGCGAAATGGTGAGGCGACCACGTGGCTTGTTACCGCCGGAGGAAAGTAAATGATGATATTGACGTCAGCGATGCTTCGTCTTCTGAAAAAGCTGCTAAGTATTCAGTCCTCGGGGGACGTGCTGCTAACTCTGTCACTTGAGCATTAATTGCTTGATGGATGACAAGCCGAAATGGGCGCATGGGTCCAGGACGCATGGATCTGTGCTTTGTTGGGCGTATCCTTACGGGGCGCTTTGGAATGGGCGCATCTGTACGATGCGCGGTGTCTGACCGGCGCATCCGTTTGCATGACGTGCCTTTATTGGTCCGACTTTTGCGTTCCTCGAGTGCTTTAAATAGCCGTTTTTGACTTGGCCGAATTCGAAGCGTCATATTCATCACCATAAATGCAAATTCATTGCACGAGATTCGGAGAGCCCGCCACTTGGCGTATGGATTTGATTTGCCCGGCCTATAAATAGTGGCAAGAAGAGAGTTTGCTTCTCATTTCCTCATGTCCTTCCGAAATAAACTTGTTTGCTCGAGCACATTCTGTTGACGAGATGCTCCCGAGGGTGAAGATGCGACGACTTGTCTTCGTTCATGCACTTGAAGGTGACTGTTACATCCGAAAGTCGGAGTCGAGGGCTTCTGAGGCAGGCGGAAGGTGCCTGTTGCATCCGAAGATCGGTATGCTCGAGCCTCGTCTCCGTTATGCTGGAAGAGCCACAGATCGGAATTGCGGTGCCCCGATTATCTTCCTTGGGCTTTGGAGGCACTTTCTTCTGTCAGAGTGGGTGTTGCCCATTCTGGTTGTGTTAAAAGGCTCCTTTTGCCGCAGAAGAGAGCTCTTCCTCCTACTAGGGTGGGGTTGATCGTCCATCCTTGTTCTGCTCAATAAATGCTTCATTAGTCGAAGCATTTGATCGGGTCGAAGTAAGGCGCATATGCTGAGACTTTATGATGTGCATGACGCTGAAGGGATGCACATAACTGAGCTGCTGAAGGGATGCGCCTGACTGAGACGCTGAAGAGATGCGCCTGCTGAGACGCTGAAGAGATCTGCTTGACTGAGAGCGCATGGCGATTGCTGCGCCTAGCTGTAGACTTAGGGTGTTTTCTTTGTAGAAATTCTTCTTTGTATTTTTAGACATGTAATAGACTTTTATATGAAATAAAAATCTTCTTTTAATGTCTATGCTTTTGCTGTTTGATTGTGCCAAGTACTTCATTTGAGCTCCCTAGCGCATGTAATGTTAGGCGCATAGGATTTTCGTTCCTGAAATTCTATGCTTCTATAAGACCCCCTTCAAAAAAGGCTAAAAAACTTATTGCTCGACAAAGACCAAGAAATCTATCTTCGATACAGAGTCGTCCAAAGACTCAACTTATGAAGATCGAAGGCGTACTCAAGCGAAAGCTATGGTGGCAACGGATACAGAGTCATTAGTGTACTCTGAGGATTTTGAATCCTCATCAGAAGAGGAAAATGAAGAGGAAGAGCAATCATCAAATAAGTTCCAGGATGAAGAGGAGGTAAAATTTTTTAAAGACTCTAAATCTAAGAAGATTTACATTAAATATTTCAAGAAAAAGGCTGTTATGCCTAAAAGATCAATCACTACCAAAATAACCAACTTTAGCGACGGCCACATCCGTCGCTCATCCGTCGGTAACATAAATTACCGACGGAATAGCGACGGATATTTGATGAAAATGGCCGTCGGGAAATACGTCGTCGCTAAAATTTGTCCGTCGCTAAGCCGTCGGACAAATGATTAACCGACGGACTAGCGACTGATTACCGACGGTTGCCTTTCAATGGTTTAGCGACGGATTAGCGACTTGTTCCCGTCGGTTTACATGCCATATAATATTAAAATATCCGTCGCTAAGCCGTCGTAAATAGGTCGGTAAAAGCGTATCAGAGAGGTTCCTGATACGCAAAATCAGTCGCTATTCCGTCGCCATTCCGTCGTTAACCTCGACGTTATAGCGACGGATTAGCGACGGGTAGGGCGTCGGCCTGGTTCTGGAAAGCTTCCATATTTCCAGAACCATGTCGACGGATAATGGGTCGCTAAGCCGTCGCTAGTCCGTCGTCATCCTCGACAGATTAGCGACGGATTAGCGACCCACTATCCGTCGCTAAGTCTCTGGAAACCTACCATATTTCCAGAACCATGTCGACGGATTTGCCGTCGCTAGGTAGTCGATATTCCGTCGCTAATATTCCAGTTAGCGACGGAAGTTCCGTCGCTAGTTCGTCGCTAGCTCGTCGCTACCTGCAAATTTATTTCAACCAGTTAGCGACGGATTCGCCGTCGCTAGGTAGTCGCTAGGTGGTCGCTAACTGCAAAATATTTATATCACCCAGTTAGCGACGGATATTCCGTCGCTCGTCCGTCGGTAACTGCAAATATTTATATAACCCAGTTAGCGACGGATTTGCCGTCGCTAGTTAGTCGCTCATCGGTCGCTAAAAGATATATCCGTCGCTAGTTAGTCGCTAGTCCGTCGCTAAATGCAACATTAATTAAAAAAAATTACAGAAACATTCTATTTCCTTTTCGTAAATATTACACATATTCATAATATCCAATATCCAAACATCCATGTACGATCAACAAATATCCAAATATCCAAATTCATAATATCCAATATCAAACAGAAATATCCAAACATCTATGTACAAATATCCAAACACAAATACACAAATTCATAATATCCAAACATTCATGTACGCTTCCAAAATATCCAGAATTCAAAATCCAAAAACAGTACAAATATCTAAAAACAGTACAAATATCATTGAGATGGATCGCGTCGTCGTCTCGGCGCCGCCTCGGCTCTGCGGATGTACTCTTCCACCATGTACGCCGGCACCTGGGACAACACATGCTCTGGAAGCGTGCGGAGCTGCTCTGGCGACATCAAGTCCATGAGCCCAATGAGCGCAGTATCCGGTACCAGGCGGACCTCGGCAGAACGGTCAAATGAATAACGTCCAGGGTCGGCAGGACCGGCAACCGCACTAGACGTACCGGGAGCAGACGGATCTGGACCGGGAGCAGAAGAAGGACGCGGAAGGCGCTCCAGCACATCCGACATTAGACTCCGCATTTCCGACATATCGGAGGTGAGAGTCGCAAGCTGCGCCCTGATATCGTCCGACGGAGGCGCGGGAGGAGGCGGGGGCGGTGGATATCTCGGAGTCGCGCCCTGCAACGACGCCGCCATGGAACCTACGCCGTAGATGCGCCCTTTATTAAAGCCGTCGACAGACTCTACGAACACGTCGTCGTAGCGAGCGGCCATAGAAGAGGGCGTCTGGGTGGGCGTCGTTTCGCCGACAACCTCGGCAGGGGGCTCAATCTGACTAAGGGCCTCACGATATGCAGCCTATCCAATGAATGTGTTTATACTATAAGTTTTCCTAAGTTATAATCTAAATCCTATGTTTCCCTAAGTTATAATTTGAATCCTACGTTCACCTAATTAAGTTAATAATAATTATATTTCTAATATAAATCTCATAAACGTAATTACTTACATCAGTCGCCTGGGCCCTCGCATCGACGAAGCTCCCGTCTGCCCGCCTCTTGTGTGTATGCAGGAATACATCGTAGGCGGTGACCGACTCCAGCTCTCTCCCCTCCTTTACCGCCCGTTGTGCCTGCATACGAAATATACGTCGAATTTAATTAACTACGTATATTAATAGTACCGAATTTAATAGTGAAATGAATTTGCGGTATCTCACCAAATCTGCATGCGTCGCTGCGTGGGGCTTTGAACCTCCCGTATGCAGACCAGCGGCCTGTCTGCTCGCCTTCGCTTTCTCTGATTTCTTCCTGTACTGAGCAGTATTCATCTTATCCAACATCTGCTCGTAGTACTCCTCCCGGAGCCACTTCTTCCTCGAATGCGCCGTACGAACGTCGTACACCGCATCCCGTATTTTCTTCCCGGCGACGGCTTTGTAGGCCTTGCGAATCAACTCCTCGCGATGGAGGGGCCACCAGAACGTCGTCTGACATACAAATTAAATTATCACATAATTAAAAAATTAGTGGATTAAAGAATAATTAATAATTAACCAAAAGATATATATATACCTTCATCTCCTCGAGCCAGACGTACTGCATGTTCTGAGGCACCTCAGAAAAATTGAGGTAGGGGCCATGGTAGTTTTCCCGAATAATTTGCCCGAGTATCCGGGCAGCATCATACGGGAAAAACCTACAAAGAAGCAAAGACTGGATTATTAACTTGAATAAATGAAACAAATTTAATAAATTAACTTAAATTTACTTACGTATCACCCGCGGGCCATATCTCTCGTCGGTTCTCGCCTATCGGCCTCTCTGGAGGCGTCGGAGGATCCGCCGGTCCACGGATGTACTCACCGGTAGCAGGATGAAGCTGAATCCGGGGGTACTCCGGAGCCCACCCTGCAGTAACTGATGGTGTACCCGCTGGTGCATCCGGGGATGGAACGGATCCGCTAGCGGATGGAGTCTCAGGCCTCGATGAAGATGAAGGTAGCGCAGAGATAGATCGACGGCGGGAAGAGTCTGTGGCCGGGCTCTCCAGGTCGGGATCGGAGGACTCTATATCCGGGGAATGTGGAAGGCGACCACGACCGCTACCACCACGACCGCTACCACCACGTCCACGGCCAGTGCCGCTACCACCACGCCCACCACGGCCAGTACCGCCACCACCAGCACCACCACGGCCACGGCCACTGCCGCTACCAGCAGCACGAGTGGTAGTGACCATGACCTGTAAATAGAACACATAAATATAATTAACAATATAGAAGTATAAATGAATATAAAACTGAACTAAAATATATATACCAGCAGCAGGGCGGCGAGTGCCGTCAAGACAATGAGAACTAAGAGTGCCATCTGTAAAAAGAAAATCATACAATAAGTAGATGATCGAACGACAAAAACATAAACTGAAATAAGAATGTGTTCGTCTAAACTGAATTCACTAAGTTAGTTGTAAGTGCTTCTAATATATACCGATATTTAATCTAATCATCGTTATCGTCCTCGTCCTCATCGTCATCGTCATTGTTCTCATCCTCATTCTCATCGTCGACTTCATCTATATCATCATCCTCATCGTCGACTTCATCTGTATCATCATCCTCTTCCTCATCCTCTTCTTCTTCTTATTCTTCTTCTTCTTCTTCTTCTTCTTCTTCTTCTTCTTCTTCTACTTCTTCTTCAGGCTCAATACTTGGGACAAGACGCCTCTTTCTCCCCTGGTTGACAGCTAAGTCTTGTATATTAACCTCTTCCTCCCCTCTATTTTCCTCAACATGAGGTATATCGACATCTTCTACGTCCATGGTATCCGACTGTTGTCCCATGTATTGGGGCTTCTCGATCTGGTCCTCTTGGTATGCCGGGTCTCCAACGTTGAATGTATTTCTAGATTTAATCTTACATACTGTCCACCAGTCAAATCGATCTCTACGACGCCTTGGGTAGCTTGTATAGTAGACTTGAACAGCCTGACTTGCTATCGCAAACGTGTCGGACCCTCTATACCTCCTGCGATGATTTATATCGACGAATCCAAATTGTTTATCGATTCTCCAACCGATATTTGGTCTCGTATCGAACCACTCACATTTGAACATCACAATATGCATATCATATGGGGCACTATATTGTAAATCTACAATCTCCCGAAGCACTCCATAATAGTCAAAGTCCGGCTCGTCGTCATAGATGGTGCCTCTTATGCAAACACCAGAATTCTTGGTATCGAAGCCGTCATTGAGAAATTCGGCATTTATAGCATGCTGAGTTGACTTAAACTTGAAGCCATTAACGACATAGCCTGACAAAGTCTTTGCATGCTTCTTCGGTCCCAATGCCAAATAACGAATGCTCTCATTTATGAGTGTTGTTTCAGGCAATAAAACCTGTAAACATGTATTGATAATTTAAATATTTTAGCTGCATATATTTTAATGGTAGCCGCATAACATATTATCTCAGTTACTTACGTATTTACGAAACCAGGACGGAAAGGTACAATCAACCTCTCTTTGAAGTCCCTCATCTGTAATATATGGTGTCCTCATTTTGACTTCACCTCTAAATACACTGTTAGAGAGAATAAAAATAAGTGTAGTCACTTAATTCACCAAATTAGAGATTATAACGAGGCGTAGTCACTTACTTCTCCAAATCTCTCACTTCTTGTATGTCACAATTTAACAAGACATATCGGTGAGCGGTATCATACTCATCGTCGGTCAACCACCGTTTCTTACTAGCCCCAATAGGCTTGCCCCTTAAATTGAATATACCTCCATCCTCAACGTCTTCTTCATTCCTTTGAGGTCTATTTCGATTTGTCTCGACATGAGTATCAAAATAAATGGAGCAGAAATTTGACACCTCCTCGATAAGATATGATTCGCATATCGAAGCCTCTATATGAGCCTTGTTGCCAACTTTCTTCTTTAGATGGTGTAGGTACCTAAAGAGACAAATTATCTTGAGAATTAACAATGAATTGTAAAATCCACTTAAATTTTACTTAAATTATATCGATTTTTATTTACCTTTCAAAGGGGTACATCCATCGATAATGAACAGATGCACCGACACGGGCTTCGTATGCTAGATGAATCGGTAGATGCTCCATGCTGTCGAAAAAGACCGGTGGAAATATTTTCTCTAACTTGCAGATTGTTAAGACAATCTTCTCCTCAAGTTGTACCATATGTTGCACCGTCAGCTTAGTTGAACAGATATCCCTGAAGAATGTAGACAGCTCGGCCAACGGAACCCATACAGCAGAAGGCAACAACTCTCTCAAAGCAATGGGCAGTAATCTTTCCATAAACACGTGGCAGTCGTGACTCTTCATTCCCGTTAGCTTGCGTTTATTGAGATCAACGCATCTAGACAAATTCGAAACATAGCCGTCGGGAAATCTTAAATTAGATATCCACTTGCAGATTATTAATCTATCTTCCTTGCTCAATGTGTATGGCGCTATAGGCTTACTTAATTGTCCACCAGCACCCCTTTGTATCAAGTTCAGATGAGGACGCTTGCATATCTCGGCTATGTCTTGTCTTGCTTTTGGATTGTCCTTCGTCTTTCCTTTAATATCCATGACGGTATTGAAGACATTATCGAACACGTTCTTTTCGATATGCATGACATCAAGATTATGCCTTATAAGATTATCTTTCCAATAAGGCAAGTCCCAGAAGATACTCCGTTTGGTCCAGTTATGGCTTTGTCCGAACCCCTCGACACGATGGTTCGATAGATCTTCCATTGCGGTGGGCAATTCCTTTACAGCTTCCCAAATATCGTATCCCGAAAATCTGGCAGGAGGTTGAGAAAATTCTTGTTTTCCATATCTGAACGCGTCCTTATTCTTTCTCCAAGGATGGGTCGCGGGCAGAAATTGACGGTGACAGTCAAAGAAAGAAGTTTTTCCTCCATGCCTAAGGCGGAACGCCTTACTATTTTCCATGCATATCGGACAAGACATGTTGCCGTGCGTACTCCATCCCGACAGCATACCGTATGCTGGAAAATCATTGATTGTCCACATGAGTGAAGCTCTCATCTGAAAGTTCTGTTTCCTGGAAATATCATAGGTCGTGACGCCGATCTCCCACAGCTGTTTCAGCTCATCCACCAACGGCTGTAAATATATATCGATGTTCTTCGTCGGATTTTTAGGACCGGGTATGATAGCTGTCAGAAACATATAAGGAGTCTTCATACACATCCATGGTGGCAGATTGTAAGGGGTAAGAATGACCGGCCAGCATGAGTACTGAGATCCCGACTGTCCGAAAGGGGCGAAGCCATCAGCACATAGTGCCAGGCGTACATTTCTAGGCTCTGCAGCAAAATCTGGATGACACAAATCAAAATGTTTCCACGCCTCTCCATCCGAAGGATGTGACAATTCTCCTTCGTTCTTTATGCGTTCTTCGCTGTGCCACGTCATGTGTTCTGCTATATTTAGAGACATATACATCCTCTGCAAGCGCTTCGTGATCGACAAGTAATACATATACTTGTAAGGACGTCATTTTCTAGTCGACTTTCCTTTTTCCCTGTACTGGCTTGTAACGATCCGTATTACAGAAGCTGCAACTTTCTGATACGCAATTCTCTTTGTAGTACAACATGCATCCGTTGCGACAACAATCTATCTTCTCGTACCCCAGTCCCAGTTGTCGGACCATCATCTTTGACTTGTAGAAGTTTTTTGGTAGCTCTTTTGATTCCTTCGGTAACACCTCCTTGATTACTTCTGTGATCCGATTATAGCAAGCTTGTGGCAAGTTAAAATCAGACTTTATGTTCAACAACCGCATCGTCACTGACAGTGCGGAATGAGTCTCACAACCAGGATATAGAGAAGTATCTGCGTCCTGAAACATGTCATAGAACTCCTTCGCCTCGGGATTAGGATCCTCCGGATCAAAATTAGGCCCTGCCGCATCATACACCATATCTCGTGCAAGGTTCTGCAGATCTTCATAATCAACAGAGCATCCGTGGTCTTCGATGACATCCGTTGCAGCATTATCATCAAAAGCATAAGTAGCAGCTTCCGCAGCCTGTCTTTCCGAATATAGTTCACCTTGCGATGACCACAGGCCGTAATTACGTACGAAACCCTTACGGGTCAAATGATCTCTCACAGTCACTACTTCTTCGTAACGTCTATTGTGACATTTAACACATGGACACTTAATTTTGTTACCGTCCATGTACTGAGCTTTGCTCATTGCATAATTAAGAAATACTTCCACGCCTGCCTGAAAATCGTCACTCACACCAATTCTACTCTCGTGTTGCCGTTTGTACATCCATGTACGATCAACAAAATAACGACTCATCCTCAATTTGGATGTGAAAATCTGTATCGTAAGACAAACTAAACATAAGAATAGCCCGATACCGATACTCATAAATTTGGATTAGGGTTAGGATGTTAGATATAAGTGAACTAGGTGATGTAGAGTACAATATAGGGAACTGTGAATGGACTGAAAGTTGCACATGAGAAGGTTCAATGAAGGGCCCATAAATGGGTTCACATGATAAGTTAGTAAGAATCCACATCACTATACATACTCCCCCGTCTCAGGAGTGTGTCTGGCTCCTATTTAGAACAGCACAGGTCACAACATGTCCAGAATAGCAAAACAGAGCTCTACAATGTATATCGGTATCGGACTATTCCTACGAGTATTGGTATCGGCGATATCAATACTCGTGTGAATAGGAGATTGCAATATAAGTCTAAGCTATCTAGCTAACATGTATACTTGCATTTACATTGTATCATAACTTGTATCTAGTTACCTTGCTAATCATGTATATACTCTTAACATATATGTGAAGACACTATACTAACATGTATTTAAATCAAGGTTCAAAGTATCGGTATCGGAATCGGTATCGGACTATATATTCCTACGAGTATTGGCATCGGCGATATCAATACTCGTGTGAATAGGAGATTGCAATATAAGTCTAAGCTATCTAGCTAACATGTATACTTGCATTTACATTGTATCATAACTTGTATCTAGTTACCTTGCTAATCATGTATATACTCTTAACATATATGTGAAGACACTATACTAACATGTATTTAAATCAAGGTTCAAAGTATCGGTATCGGAATCGGTATCGGACTATATATTCCTACGAGTATTGGCATCGGCGATATCAATACTCGTGTGAATAGGAGATTGCAATATAAGTCTAAGCTATCTAGCTAACATGTATACTTGCATTTACATTGTATCATAACTTGTATCTAGTTACCTTGCTAATCATGTATATACTCTTAACATATATGTGAAGATACTATACTAACATGTATTTAAATCAAGGTTCAAAGTATCGGTATCGGAATCGGTATCGGACTATATATTCCTACGAGTATTGGCATCGGCGATATCAATACTCGTGTGAATAGGAGATTACAATATAAGTCTAAGCTATCTAGCTAACATGTATACTTACATTTACATTGTATCATAACTTGTATCTAGTTACCTTGCAATATAAGTCTAAGCAATCTAGTATTGGTATCGGCGATATCGGTAGTATCGGCAGTATCGGATCGAAGTATCGGATTTTTTTGGTATTGGAAAACAAATAATTATTAATAAATTATTTACATTTAAAAACATATAATTTATACATTTAGGCATAATTTTAAGTGTTTTAAGTATTATTTCTTAGTAGTTTTGAAATTAAATGAAATTAAATTAAATGAAATAGTATTATTTCTTAGGATCGGGACATGCCAAACCGTATCCGTATCGGGGAATGCAACCCATTCCCTACCCCCCCGACCCCCCTGCCCCCATTCAACACCCCCCCACCCCGACCCCCCTGCCCTCTCCATTACCCACCCCCCCGACCCCCCTGCCCCCATTCCCCACCCCCCCGACCCCCCTGCCCTCTCCACCCCCACCCCCCGCCCCCCGACCCCCCTGCCCCCATTCCCGACCCCCCTGCCCCCATTCAACACCCCCCCGACCCCCTGCCCTCTCCACCCCCCACCCCCCGACCCCCCCTGCCCCCATTCCCCACCCCCCGACCCCCCGACCCTCATTCCCCACCCCTCCACCCCCTGCCCCCATTCCCCACACCCCCCCGACCCCCTGACCCCATTCACCACCCCCCCCTCCGCCCTCTCCACCCCCCGCGAAGCCGACCCCCCCCCACTCCCCCCTCCGGCCCTAAAACCCAAAATTAGAGAAAGAGAGAGAGAGAGAGAGAGAGAGAGAGAGAGAGAGAGAGATACCTGGTAGAGAGAGAGAGAGAGCCGCGAGAGAGAGAGAGAGTTTTGGGGGGAATGAAAAATTCCCCCCCGTCGGTTCAATTTAAGTTAGGGCACAGAACCTAGCGACGGAATAGCGACGGAATAAATTAGTCGCTAAACCGTCGCCAATTAAAAGGTGTTTTTCGACGGATATATCCGTCGCCAGTTAGTCGCTAAAGTTCCCGCCAATGTTTTAAAGATTTTGCCGCCAACATTTGCGACGAATAAGCAACGAAAAAGAATCCGTCGCTAACGTTCATCGACTTAGCGACGGAAACCCGACAAATTTTTACATTTAAAATTGGAAAAAATTATGTTATGTTGTCTGTCGCTAATCCGTCGCTAAGATGTCGGAAACTGGTCGCTATTAGCGACGGAATCCGTCCGTCGCTAAACTTCCGTCGGTAAAGTGGGGTATTTTAGTAGTGAATTAAGATGGATGATATCGAAGACGAAGCTTTCCTGGATATATTAAAATTCTATCAATTGGAGAAACTGAACAAATCCTGTCTTGAGAAAATCTTCCAAACAATAGTAAAAGAATTTTACTCAAATCTTCCGACTGGAATTAAAGAAAAAGAAGAGGATCAACAACTGGTGTTTCTGAGAGGGAAACTGATTAGGGTAAATGATGCTGTCATCAACGAATTTTATGGATTTGATCTAGTTCCTGAGTTTGATATGAAAGATATTGATAATGTTTCCATGCGGGAATGCAATTCATGAGATTACAGGTGTATCAGTGGGTGCCAAAACCCCTCAAAATGTTTACAAAGATCAATTAAAAACTTTGTATAAATTGTTGCATGCCTACGTATCTCAAACACTCAACCCTACTGGACATGAGTTTTCCATCCATCCAAAGAGAGTAAAATTTATTTATTATATGGGAAAGAAAAAAAGGATGGATATAGGTTCCTACATGTTCAGTAGAATGATGCATCTCGTGGGAAAACTAATTGCAAGGAAGCTCTCCTTTTCAGAGGATTTGTATGCTCGATGGCTAGTAAACATTCTGTCCCAAGCTTAGCAGGAGATGTTTATATTAAAAATAAAGGCCCCATGAGAAAACTAACCTTCACTCGAATGTTTAAAAAATGGGCAGCAGCTGCAAGCAAACCATCAACATCTGGAAAACCATTAACTTATGGAATAAAAAACACTAAGGACAGGATTGATGATCTATACAATTTTGTTGCTGCAAACTTTGAAAATGTCTTCAAAGAGATGAAGACTATATCCGACAACCAAAAATTGATTCTGGATAAGATTAACCAGATAGAGGTTGAATTTGCTGACAAGAATAAGATTTCCCTTCCCTCGTGAAGAAGGTAAATAGGACTAGCCCAAACTCTTATGTAAAAATACACACTGTGCACATTGACACTTTAATGGTAGCCATCACTTTGATACTTATATTTATGTTTCTGGATGTCATTTCTACATATACAGTGAGTCCATACTGACTATAATTTTTCTTATTCTGTCCCTCAAGGTGTAGATGAAAGATATTTTGAGGAAGAAGAAGAAGAAGAAAAAAAAGAAAGAAGAAGAAAAAGATAGAGATGGCTATGAAGATTCATCTTTTGAGTTTTGAAGATTTTATTTCAATTTGGATGTAATATTTGAATTGTAATATGGTTCTGAATATTTGTTGGTCTTGGCGGTCAAACTAAATTTTGTGTTTGAAATATTGTAAGACTAAACTTTTCGCTTGTACTAAGTGCATAGTTCATAATTTTTTTGGAAAATGTAATATGGTCTTGAATTTAGAGTAGGTCTGATATTTATTTGGATTATTGTATTATGAATTATGCAGGTTCTATGTTGAATTACTAACGTGGATTGGACAGATTATTGTAACGTGGATTATGCAGTTTATTGGACTTGGAATGAAGTATACTTAATTTGATTATAATTTTTTTGGTTGGAGCGTTTATTTGATTTGAAGTTGGCCTTCACAGATGATATTGATATTTTGGTGTATTCCTTTGATTTGCAGATGCCCTTCACAGATTTCGTGAGTCCTGGGTGCATTCCTAGGGTTTACAGATAGCCTCATTACAGATGCATTCCTGGGATCACTAAAACTTTATTTGATTGTAATGTGTTTTGCTTTCTGTAAATAATCAGTACATCGATGCCATCAGTATGAATTCGATGTCAGTGTAATGCATAATGTAATAATTCCTGTTCAACCCTTGTTATTGCTGAAGCAAAGTATATAATGTAAGAAAAATTCTCTTGTATAGTAGGTTAATTATATTTAAACACTCGCAAGCAATTTTGTGCAGCCATACAGTGGAATCCTGATAAAATGATATTCAGATTTTCTTGGACATGATTTAATATTAAATAAATATACGTTGGTAAATGATATTAAAAATAGTATAAATATTTGGTAAAAAAAATGAGATACTTGAACATTTCTAGTCCTAAATGTACCATACTTTGTTAAAAGCACAGAGAGTGTCCATTTCCCGTGTTAAAAGAACGGAGAATGACCATTCTCTATTTTAAAAGAACGGAGAATGACCATTCTCCGTTTTTAAAGCAAGGAGAATGGCCATTCTCCATGTTAAAGGAAATGAGAATGGCCATTCTCTTTGAGAATGGCCATTCTCCGTGTTAAAAGCAAAGAGAATGGCCATTCTTCGTCCAAAGAAAATATTCTCTTTGAAAATATTATCAATGGAAAAGTAAAAAATATTTCGTCCGATCAATACAAAATTTTTTTAAATAATATTTAAGCAGATGATCCGCCCGACCTCAGAAGCAGGTTTCCTCAGTTCACCACCACCACCATGACTTGTTGCTTTATTAACAAAATATTAAATTGTTAGATGAAAAATAAAATTTATGACAATGGCATGGACAGTAAAATTAGAGCGGCGCCGCTGGTACTTCTCCTTATTCGAGGAGGTCTCAACGACGTCTGACGCAAACCGGACCGATTCTTCTCGGCACAGCTGGTACTTCTCGTTGTTCTAGGAGGGCTCGACGACGTTCGACGTGATCCGGACCGATTCTTATTTCCTTTTTTATCTCCGTTTCTCTTTCCACCACCACCACCACCACCACCACCACAACAGCCTATAACCAAAAAAAATTACAAAATTTATACGTTGATGCACAAAATATTAAATTGGATGGACGAAAGAGAGAGTAAATATGAGTTAATTTAGGGTGTTCGTTGAAAAAAATTAAAGTGAAGAATGACCTGCTAAAGCAAGTTACCAACAGGTCAAAAGTCTAAATCAGCATTAAATGATGTTTCTACTCTATTATTCAATTCGAACCATTGGATCAACATCCAATGGTCCAGATTTTGGATGTATCGATACATCCTCCTTCGGGAGGACTTATCATTCGAAGTTTGAACCTCCGAAGACTCCTGGAATTGACGATGTCCCTGGAGAGCCCTTGATTCAAAGAAAAGATGACACAGCTGCAGTGCTCAAGTCAAGGCTCGAGGCTTTCCACAAACAAACTGAACCTGTCATCGACTACTACTCCAAGAGAGGCATTATGGCACAACTTCCTGCAGAGAAGCCCCCGAAGGAGGTTACTGAGGAGGTTCAAAAGGCTCTCGCGAGTTGAAGCTCTCTCCATTAACTATTTCTCCAAGTTAAATGTGAAATTCAAGTAAACCCAGTCACTGACTTGCCTTATTTATTTGAATTTTATGTTTTGTGAGCTCAAGAGTTCAGTGATTTTGAGACTTTGATTGTTGGGGTAGTTGACCTAGAAGGAGTACGACCATCTTAATTTCGAGGACGAAATTCTTCTAAGGAGGGTAGACTTGTAACACCCAATTTTCTAAAATGAGGGTAATTTTAAAAATTTATAATTATAATAATTAATAATGATATTTAAATCATATTATGATTTTTGGTGATTTTTAATCAATTTAAAATATTGAAATGTGATTATGATGGTTAGCTAGTGTAACCCTATAATTGCTAAGCCTAGAGACTAACCATGACCAAGGGAGCCTAGTCACGTGATTAGGATGACTAATTACAACTTTTTAGCCTAAGTGTATTTTGGTCATTTTGACAATTCTGTAAAATTGTAAATTGTATTAATTAAATATGTGCTAATTGTTAGGTTGAGACTTGACCTAGAAACTTAGCCTAATCTAGATTAGCCTTGAGTTTAGAACCTTGATTAGGTTAACCTAGTAATGACATGATTATCAATATCTAGATATTTCATAGTAGGATATTTATACTCTTAGGATATTCGTGAAAAAGGAAGCCTATGACTAGTTGAACCAATAGGAAGGCCTAGAATTGGGTGGACAAATCCTAGCCACTCATCTAGACCTAAAACCTAATCCTAATTCATCAATGGCAGCCATCAAGTGTCCCCCTTCCTATAAAACATCCTTAGCAAAACCTTTGCCTCTTTTTATAATTTCTTAGAACCCTAATAGTTCCTTCCCAAATTTCTTTCCCTAACATCCAAATCAAGCCCAAATTGGTCCTAATCAATTGCATCACCACCCTCTACCATAGTGGAAGCTAGTAGGGGCATGCTAGCTAGGAGTTGAAGTGCCTTGGTCAATTAAATTTCAAGAAAAAACCCTCATCATCACCCTTTTCATTGAGATTCAATCTCAATAGGTAAATCCCATAAAACCATGTTTTATTTTTATTGATGCATGCATATAGGTATACCCTCGCTGTAGAGTTAGTTTCATGCTAGGTAGTGTCCATTTCGTGTCCGTATCGGACATGTATCAGTATTTTAAATAAGGTGTTCGATGAATTGTTTGTGAAAAATAAATTGTGTTAATTTCAGAATCTAATTGAGTAGAAAATTAGATTATTATGTGTGTATCACTAAATAATTTGATTGAGCACGAATTCGAGTCGTATTCGTGTCCAAAACGGACACGAACACGCTCGCAGCAGCCTTAGGGCAGTGCCCTGCTACTCGAGGACTCGTGCGCAGTGTCTGTGCCACTTGGACACGTTTCCTTTGACACAGAGGTGGGTCTAGTATCTGACATGACCTCCCTAAAGTCTCATCTCGTATCGTGTCGTGTCGAGTGAGGAAACACGTGTGCATGTGTCTTATACTGTCGCACACACGTACAGTTTTTGGCTCTGATACGGCCTCCAAACTCTCGACACGACTCTTGTGGATACGGTACATGGTGACACACGGGTAGCCCTACTCTGGGCGAACATAGGGACACATGCACGAGGACACTGGTGTTGTGTGTCGTGTCCTAGATCAACCGACACACGTGCACAAAGATTTGTTGTGTAGTTTACCGATACTTATACTTCTTCTGTTATGGACACGAATGACACACCCTAGACACGTGTACATTTGGGCAACACACCCATGTGCCTGAATTATTAAATTCATTGGGTTAATTATGGTTTCGAATTTGGCTTTCATGTATCAGTCGGGTTTATCCTAGTTTGGGTTAATATAAACTGTCAATTAATATTATGAAATTGTTTTCTGAGATATAAATCAAATAAAACCTGAAATTACATGTGTGGTACTGAGATTTTAGAATGTTGAAATGTTTCGTGAACTGGAATGGGTTGTTAAGGAGTAAACTGAGATTCAAGTTAATGATTAAACTAAAATTGCAATGTTATAACAGAATACCTGAGATTTTATCCCCTTCCACAGTTCATAATTCACCCTCTGCTACTACACGCATGTTATAAGTTGGGTTTTGACTTAATTTGGGTTGAATTAACATCTGAAAACCTGAGTTTAAACTGAGTTTTTGAGTTGAATTGAAAAAAACTGAAACCTGAATGTATATGAACCTGAGAACTGTGGTTTAATTTGAATTGATTTTGTATGTTGGGATATTGAGGTTGTTGGTACACTGAATGTAGTGAGATTAAGTTTTGTAATGCTTGGATAAATGGGTTGTGGTATAATTAACTGTTCTCTTGATTTGAGTTCACTGCCAATATTTAAACTGAGATTTTGCAATGTCTGTAAACTGAAATTTATCCAGGAAACTTGTGAACTGAAACTGAGTTTGTTGATACTTCATAACTGAGATGAAGGATACGCAGTGAACTGAAATTGAGAATGGGATTTGAGTTTGGTTTTGTAAAAACTGAAAAACTGAGAATTATATATGAATATAGATTTGGTTTGAAACTTAAGTTGTTTACTGATTGATATTATGTATACACATGTTTACACACAGGCACATTTCACCTCAAAACTGAGATTTCCCTTACACTGAAACCTAAAATTCAACACTGTTTTTGTGCATTAATGTGTAAACTGATATTGACACTAATATGCACACACACACATATGTACTCTAATGACACACACACACATGAACTAAACTGTCACACACATTCAAAACTGATTTGGCACACTAACCTGTCCAATTATCTACTGTTTTCCTTTTACACATAATGTTCACCACACACACATGTATACCCCTTAACCCTCTCTCTATCTCTCTATGTATAAATATATGTGGATATGCATATATAAATATATGTATTCATATATGTATGTATGTATGTATGTATGTATGTAAACATGTATATATGTATGCATATATGTATGCAATGTATGCAAGCATGAATGAATGGAGGAAATACATGTATATAGGTTATGTGGTATCTTAGATTATGGGATTGGTTGATAGGGTATATGGATTAGGAGATTAGTAACATCTTAGATGCTATACTTTATCTATATATATGTGTGGATATTTATAGTTGATATGATACACTATATATATATATCATATATCTATATGTTTTATAGGATAGCCTTGAGTAGGATTTCAAATATATGTTATAAAGAATTGACCAATAGCCTAGTTGACTAGATGGTCGACCCTTGACTTCTTAGTTAACTAAGAGAGATGACTAAGTTTGACTTAGTTGACCAAACCTAAAGTTGACCAAACCTAAAGTTGACCAATAGTTGACCATTGACCCTTGCTAGCCTAAGTTTGACCAGTTGACCAAGATAGCCTTGTTGTTGACCTAGTGTGACTAGATGTTGACTTGGTTTGACCCAGAGTTGACCAAGAGTTGACTTTAACCTAGATTAACCTAGAAATCATATATATGCATTGTACTATTCAAATTATAATTCCCTTGTATATATCATGACTTGTGTTGCTCTAAACATGACTCAGATACCTAGTTTCGGACAGTATATTCTCACGGACATTCAGATCGCAGGAGAGTACATTCTCTGATCGTTTCATACTTGTCACGACTTATATTCTTGCTCTAGATTACTTTACTTGATGCTGACACTTGTTATCACAAATTGGTACTATATGGATCTCTTCTTGGGATGTTATCCCCCTTAGTGGGCGCATCGGATACTTTATGTCGTGTGTTTCATGTACATCATGTATTCCTTGCTCTTGCGTTATTCATGTACACTCATGTTCTCTCATGTTCTTTCATATACGCTCATGTACTTTTATGTGCTCTCGTGTATGTTCATATTTTCTCATGTGCTTCGTGTGTAACCAAAATATCATGTTCGTAACGTAACTTGATTGGATCCTTGTGTATTGATTGTGGGTAGGGGTGAGTATAAATGGTCATGTGATTTATCCATTATGTTCACTCTGTTACTTTTCGTGTGTTATCATGTACAACACAGCCTTCTTGGCTTGTGTTTCTCATGTTCACTCATGTATATCATGTTCAACCCAAGCCAATTACATGCCATCTTGTACTCTAAATCACTAGTCACTTACAGTTCTTACTTATCATGTATATATTTCTAGTTATTAAATATCTCTCCTATTTTTATGTACATCTTCTTACAGCTTTTCATGTATCTTACTCTATTGCTTGCTTTATATTTCCTGCCATGATATGAACTGCATGAGATATACTGTGCTTGCTCCCATCTTGACTGGACCTGTTGAAAATATTACAGATGATACCGAGGACTTCTGCCCAACCTAATATGGAGCCCATCTAGACGATACCTGTGAGTTGGATCCACAGGAGGATCCAGCTCTTGCTGAGGACGTCATCCATACTGCTTAGACTAGATTAGCTAGGCTTTATCTTATTTCTTATGTCATTCGTATTGACTTCAGAGTTGTATTATTTTTTGGATGTTTGTGATGTTGTATCGTTTAGACACTTAGGCTTTCTCTTCTGTTTGTACCTCAGTTTGAGGATTTTATATTTATCATATCGTGTTATTCCTGTCTCTAGATTGTGATTGAGTTGTACCTTATGTGATTGTCCTCCGATCGGAGAGTATATCATATTGTATTTAGTTGTGATAGTGACCTAGGACATCGTTCTATCGTCGACACTGCGGCGTAGGCTGGACGTACCCACTTCTCGTGCCCTTACTCTCGGGTGCGGGTCGTGACACATTTTTAGTGGTGGCCCATGCAGGTCGAGTTTATATATTGGTATTCGAACTAGAGTATCACTACAGCCTACAGTAGGAGTAGAATATTTTGAGGTACTCAATCACATTAGGAAAAGCTCTTAACCTGATTCTTGTTATCAAAATTCTTGCTACTTTAATACTTCCTTTTGAAATAAACTGTCCTCCCTTGATTTATCGCTTCTATCTTAGTATTGATTTCTTGTTCGATCTGTCTCCAGGATGGTGCTCGAGATACGATCGTATCGCTCTGGCCCAGCAGACGCAGGTGAGAGGTCTGCCACCTCTCGTCCGATTGTAGACGCTGGGTGTCAACCCCTTGACCAATTTTTTGGTTTTTTTGAATTTATTAAACTATTACCCATTTGTTATGTCTTATAAAACTTTAATTATTAAATGCAATGAGAGACCAATTGGTAATATAGTGTTTTAGTAGGGACTTGAATGAATAAGGTTGAGATTTAAATCTCAACAGACTTTCAAATCAAGTCCCCGTATTCAAATTCAAATTGAACTGAAGATTCGACCATCGCCCAAACCCTCAGATAAGAACAAATCAAAATCCTCTTTATCTCCTCAAGATTTTTGATCAAAAATTAGAGCCTATATATATGAGGGAAGAAGAAGAAGAGCAGTCGAGTCTTGCACTCACCAGGTAATCTTCACCTTCGTCTCGATCAATTAGTTTTAAATCTGGGTTTAGTCAATTTTGTTTTCAACTGTAGTATAGGTATTCGTGTTTATGTCCAGGAGATGCCAGAGAGTCTATATTAAGTATTTCTACATCAATTGAGTTAGAGTATGGTGTCCGATTGATATTAGCATGTAGGTTCTTTGTATTCAATTGGCAATGTCATCACATTGACCAACTCCTAGTATCTGGTGCTTTCGACCAACCTGGCATTTTCATCTACTGCTACCATTAGGGATTATCTCTTTCCCTCCCTATCTCGTAAACTGAGGAATTGGGAGTAATGCATAGATACGAGATTCACCTGTAGAAGATGTCAGGAATACAATAATTCAGAGTTCAGGAGATAATGGATGAGAGACACCCTGAGTGTAGGTTTCGGGCAGCCTATGGTGTGCAGGGGATCATTCTTTTGTGGACGTGCATTGACGCATGTATTCACTCGTACAGACATGGATTACATAGCCTTGACAGGTACTCATGTACTTCCTTGTACAGTTGGCATCCCTGCCTAGTAGTAGAACATATAACAGATGTGTGAGGAACCTTCGAGTATCAGATAACATAAGAAACTCTCGGGTCCCTGTTGACATGAAGTATTTTCTATACCAGGTACAATAGGACAGGAAGGAAAACTGGGGCATTATATATTAGTTGTTGATGATAGATTGTTCTCGAAACCTGGAAATCACATTTTGAGTTGTAGATGCTAATGAATTTTCATTTGTTCTTCCTGCATCTCTCCTTAGTACTATAATGGTAACTTGAGGCCTGTAGTTGTATTCTTCACTAGACTTCATTTTTATTTAAGTTATTTAAGGCTAAGCTGTTATCAAGGGCAATTACTGTGTATTAGCTGTTGTGATTGAATAATTAAGACTTACATTTTGAGTTGTCATATATAAGACATGTTTTCAGTTGCGTTAATATTTAGCAGTACATTTCAACAAAATTTTTTTGAAGTCGATAAAGACCATCTTGCTGTTTGCTTCACTATGCATACATCTCAGGAGTATCCTCTATTTGATTCATTTCCTTCCTGTTGTTGGTTATCTCGCTACTTTACATTTTCTCTTTTTTTCCTGAGCCTCTTGTTATTCATAGAGATAATTAGAAAAGGTCAATTATAGAATGTGGGGGTGTTCCTCCAGAATGAGGGATAGAGAATAGGTTATTATAAATGATTAACATGGATAGATTTCCTCATCTATGCTCCAGATCAAGGATCTAACCATCATAATTTGTTTCAACCTTTCCGCCAGATGGCCAAGGCTAATAAATCTTGGTCCTGATATGATCAAATTGTAGTAATTGATTTGCCTATGGATGATACAGGACTATGCTTTGGTTTCTGATTATAATCGAGGACACCTCATCTACTTTCCTGTCATATTTTGTTAGTAATTTGTGTCTGTATAGCTTTTATCTTTGTTGTTCATAGTCTATATCATTAGCTTCAAACTGAGCTCTCAAACTATTTGTAATTTTTTCATTCATTCCTCTTTTGGATATGTGACACCTGCCTTTCTTATTTTATGTTAGACTGCTCTCTTATATTGTAGATTTTTGACATTGGAGATCACATTGATTTGTTTTTTGTGTCATATATAACAGCAAATATGAATATGTTAGCAGGATACCTATATATATATAATCCTTTGTATCAATTAGATGTTATATGAGATTTCCCCTTTACCAATGAGAGTTAATTCTAGAATTTTTGACGGGTATCAATGGATTCTACCATTTGACCATACAGTCCAGCATATAAACCATTGGCAGAGTACAGAGGGATTGCACCTAGGTAGTAGCCATCACTAGTCCTAAACAAAGTGTGGTACTAGTTAGAATTGGGGTAGGCTCTTCCTGCTGAACCTACAAACCAGGACACTACTATAGTAAGGGTGGTGTCCCAATATGGAACAGGTCACCATGATTGTATCCTGGTTATACATGTTATAAAGATGCATGCATATATAGGTAGCTTAGTTGGTAGATATTTAAGAATACATATATACATAGATGAATGGTGTACCACGTTAATTGAGACATAGAGCCTAGGTAAGAATAATTAGTAAGATTAAAGTAGCTTTATTTTAGTTATATCATATGTTGATTTAGACTTGATACGTAATATAGGTTCAGTGGAATTGACTCAACACTTGGGCCCCAACCCAGATTCTGATCCGTGCCTGCAGCCCAGGACCTAAGGCAAGTATACCTTGCCTTTCTACACAGCTTTATTTACATGCACTGTCTTTTTATTATTATCCAGTTTTTATCATATTGTTTCCATGTATCTTTCATATCCTGTTTTTATATTTGTATCGTTGCTATATAGACAGTGTTCACAGTTAGCTTTGTATTTTATTGGACGTATTCATTGAGCCTTGTTCGAGTCGTGTCGTGAGTCATGAACCGAACTGCTTTTACCTCCGTGTCTTGAATCCTTGATGCTAATCTGTGAGTCCACACTAGGGACGAGGGTTAGTAGTTATTGGTCCACACCTGCGAGTCTACACTAGGGACGAGGGTGATGCTAGCATGCGAGTCCACACTAGGGACGAGGGTGATGCTAGCATACGAGTCCACACTAGGGACGAGGGTTAGTAGTAGATGCTAGCCTGCGAGTCCACACTAGGGATGTGGGTTAGTAGTATAGGGTTTACGCCTGCGAGTCCACACTAGGGACCTGGGTGATGCTAGCCTGTGAGTCCATACTAAGGATGAGGGTTAGTAGTAGATGCTAGCCTGCGAGCCCACACTAGGGGCGAGGGTTAGTAGTTCAAACCTGCGAGTCCACGTTAAGGACGAGGGTTTGAGTATTTGATTTTGTTCTCCATCGTGACATGAGTTCTCTAGTCCTTGTTCAGCAGTTCATCTATGTGTAGATAGTGTATAGTTCGTGCTTTATTCATTGCTCAGTCTTACTTGTTTATTGTGTATCTTTCTCCATCCATAATAAACTGTTAGAAAGGCTCGTTTTTATGTATCTTGCTAGTCCTCTGAGGACTTGATGATCACTTCAGGTTAGTCGAGTTTGAGTCAGGAGCAGACGAGTGGATTTGGGATAGCTTCAGATTACGGCGCTTTGCAGTTGAGGTTACTTGGTTAGCAGGTTGTACTCAGTTGGTTCATTTCTT
Source organism: Iris pallida (assembly GCA_029216955.1). NCBI lineage: Eukaryota > Viridiplantae > Streptophyta > Magnoliopsida > Asparagales > Iridaceae > Iris > Iris pallida. The sequence continues at coordinate 14,046,130 of JANAVB010031818.1, read as the reverse complement.
GTATTTCTCTATTTTTTTCGTCTATTGGTAGTGGATTTGTGTCCACCGGACGTGACATTGAATATTGGATATATTCAGTGATATTATTCAGTTTCTTTGGTATTTAATTGATCTTGATTGATTCGATTATTCTGTGGATAAGATTTAGTTTACCACGTGATTCTAGATTGTCGTGACTTATATTTAGACAACGCATTATTGCCGACACTGCGGCGTAGGCTGGGCTTGGACACATTTCGTATCCAAAAAGCGGGTGCAGGTCGTGACACTGGGACCGCAGCTCCTTCCATCACTTCGCATGTCTGAGTTTCTACAGCTTTTGGGGGTGCACCTCCGCCGGTACAGAGACCTGCCCCCGTCATTCCTGATTTCCTTCGACAGCAGCAGCAGCCACCTTCCGGATCAGTTGACGCGGGGCAGTTATTCGATTTCCTCTAGAGGATGGTGGAGTCCCAGCGACAGCAGACCGCTCATTTCCAGCAGGGCATAGAGAATGCCCATCAGCTTGCCCTGACGACTGTGGAGAGAGTTATCACGCAGCCCCAGGCAGGCCAGATTCAGCAGTATCGGCCGAAGATACCAGGGATCCAGGAGTTCCAGAAGATGCGTCCGCGGGACTTCCATGGCACAGAGGGGATTTTGTATGCGGATGACTGGATAGAGCATATTGAAGAGATATTTCGGCTGGCGGAGATACCAGCCCAACATCAGATCGAGGCGACAGGCAGCCAGCTGCAGTACCTGGCCTGCACTTGGTATCAGACGGACCCTAGAGTGGGGACCAAGGGACAGACTTAGACAGCCTTCAAGAAGCTGTTCATGAAGAAGTTTTTCCCTGACACAGCTCTTGGCACCCTGGAGACGCAGTTTGAGAGCCTAGTTCAGGGCAGTCGTACTGTCGAGGAGTACGCAGGGGAGTTCTGCCGTCTGGGCAAATTTGTTGAGGGACTCAGTGAGACAGTGAAGGCTCGAAGGTTTCGGAAGGGATTAGTCAAGATAGTCAAGTCCTTGACCAAGAGTGACCGGAGTGCCACTTTTGAGAAGATTCTGGTGGGTGCCCTAGCAGCAGAGGATGATCTTGAGCTGAAGCTCAAGAGGGGATGAGACACTCTTGGAGCCAGCAGCAATGAAGGCCAGGCCAAGAGGCCTCACATACAGATTCAGCAGCAGTATCAGCAGCAGAGGGTCCACTTTCAGCAGCAGTAGTATCAGGGCCGTGCTCCTTTTCAACAGGTACATCAACAGCAGAGACAGTAGCAGGCACCTAAACATCAGCATGTTATCCTTTGCCCTTTCTGTAAGAAACCAGGGCACGATTGGAGCGAATGCCGGATGAGACTAGGCAAGTGCCTACTCTACGGATCATCAGATCATCAGTTGAGAGAGTGTCCCAAGTCTGTGGGATGGACAGCTCAGGGAGCAGGAGTCATGGCTCCAGTAGGCCAGCAGCAGGCTAGAGGAGGCCAGCAGGGGCGAGCTTACGCCATGACAGTTGAGGATGCTCAAGCAGCAGGAGAGCTTATTGCAGGTACCGTTCTTCTCAATTCTATTTTTGCATTTGCTCCTTATAACTATCTTGAAATTCGATTCCATCTGTTTCTTGTTTGCTGATTAGTTTTGATCGGGTGTTTCATTATGATTTAATTTTTTTCTGAGATAAGTTGTATGGGCTAAGTCGCTTCTGTCACGCCCCGAGTCGACAAACCGTTCGTCCCCGGTATTACTTTGCCGATTCGATCGTCCTCGCTAAGGCGTGATGCCGCACAAGCCTGGAGTTGCGCTCGTGCAAGGCAAGATGACAAGTTCTCAAATGGTTATCTTTTCATTTTGATATTAATACGCCAAGTCGAAACTTCACAATTCACATCAGAATATAAGACGCAGTATAGGAAGATAGAAATACTTTTCATTCATAGCTTGCAACGAAGTGCAAGTCGTAATTACATTGGATGCCGTTGCGGCTACATTGATTGAAAACATAAAGAGAATACATTCGACAAGTTGCCTGAACTACGCTTGTCGTCCCATACATTCGCCCCTTTATACAAAGTCGTCGACTTGAATTGGCTTTAAAATACTTCAGCATAGGAAGAGCTTCAAAATGCCTCTCCATACTTCAGCTCAGGTTTAGTTGGGCACGCTCGTCGCACCTGGGGAAATTGGGGGAATGGGATTAGCACACTTGCTAAGTGGATGAGACGAACCCACTCGTCTAAACCGACTCTGATTGTTAGGGTAGGCATGCTTTAGAGTTGTCTTTCTATTAGAACTAAATGAATTCAATTCATATTCGATAGCCATCTTTGCGTAATAAAGCATACAGTGAACCATAGCAGTTTATCATATTTCTTACCACGGCCGTGCTTGTCCCTGCATAAAAATAGAGATAATATTTACACCTGCATAAGACAATATGTGAGCATACTACTATCTTATATGCGGTCATTGATGTTACACATCACATGGGACTATCTCAATGGTATTTCGGCCCGCTCAGTCTAGGTTGCAAGCCTGACAGACGGTCCGAAATACATCAGTGCCGAAGCACGATTAATCATTCCCCCTAGGTCGAGTCGATTCTGATGCCCCGGATATCGATTCGAGAAAAATATCAACTTGTGCACAAGCTGTCCATGACCATGCCAATGCGTGAACAGTTTATATATGCAACCAGTTTTGTATAGCACGGACAGTATTGAACGACATTATCATTTCCCCCAACTCATGCAATGTTTCATTTTCCCCAAGCCGTACTCCGATTTAGCGTCCTGTAGGCACCAAATTGTCCAAGGCATCATAACCCACGATCGACGTTTCATAATATTTTGCAGCACATAAAATAGTCTATCTTTTTACTAGAACCTTAAACTTTCTGGTTTATGTGATAGACTTGTATTTTCAGAGTGAATTTCTCTAAATCGATACGTTTTCCTGAGTTCTTGGACTTAGTGGATTGGCATGCAATTAACTTGGCATCGTTCGATTTGAATGAATTCGAAGCAAGGAATAAGTTTGTGGGACAGAGTAGAAAAGAAGGAGCCGAATCACCCACCGATTACTTTGCTTCGTGCCGATCGTCCAAGCGCTACGCAACGTCAATCCTTAGTTACGCGAGCTCCTGCAATGGCACCAACACTTTGTTAGAATTCCTTCTTATCTCCTTGCATCGAAATTGTAATTGTATCCACGAAAACGACGCGAAAGCACTTCATCAAGCCCAGCGGCAAAGCTCCAAGAAAACCATACAGCGGTCCGGTCCCGTCGAAGGGACTCTTATAGAGAGCTCACTCGCCGAGACACAGCCCGCTGCATCTAGGACTTATTCCAACAGAAGTCGTTCCATTAGTTGGATCGATTCTCGTAACTTTCGTCCAAATCAATTTGAATCGATGCCGCAAGGCGTTAACGTTTACCAAGCTTAGCGATCGAGTCAGATGGCCATCTAAGTTCCCGGCCGATCTGACTCGGTGCTAGCATATTATGAAGTTCCGTCGCCTATCGAAAGCGGGGCGCTACATAATATACCACTAAGAAAAAGTTTCGTCCCGAAACTTAAGAACACGGGTCTGACCTTAATTTAGACAAACAACGTGGGGTACTTCTCTTTCATCTCCACCTCCATCTCCCACGTCGACTCCTCGACTGAATGGTTCCGCCAAAGCACGCGGACCAAGGACATCGACCGATTTCGCAGCACCTTCTCCTTGCGGTCTAAAATTTGAATAGGCTCCTCCGAGTAAGACAAGTCAGTACGTAGTTCCAACTGATCGAAGCTAACCACATGACTTGGATCGTGCACGTATTTTCGAAGTTGTAAAACATGGAAAACATCATGCACATCAGCTAAGGCAGGAGGTAGTGCTATCCGATAAGCAACCGTCGCAACTCGCTCAATGATCTCGAAGGGCCCAACAAATCTCGGGCTCAACTTGCCTTTAACGCCGAACCGTATCACACCGTGCATGGGCGTTACTTTTAGAAACACGTGGTCCCCGGCCAAGAACTCTAGCGGACGTCAACGAAGATCTGCGTAGCTCTTTTGTCAACTTTGTGCGATGCGGAGTCTATCTCGAATCAAGCGGACTTTTTCGACGGCCTGCTCCACCAGTTCCGGTCCAAGCACTTGTCGCTCTCCGACTTTATCCCAGCATATCGACGAACGGCACTTCCTCCCGTAGAGCGCTTCGTATGGAGCCATCTGAATGCTCGACTGATAACTATTGTTATACGCAAACTCCGCAAGCGGCAAATGCGTATCCCAACTAGTCTTTAGGTCGATCGTACACAGACGCAACATATCTTCTAAGATCTGATTGACCCTCTCTGTCTGACCGTCTATTTGGGGATGGTACGCCGAACTAAAGTTCAGTTTGGTCCCCATCGCCGCTTGGAGGCTCGTCCAGAAATACGATAGGAATCGCCCGTCCCTGTCCAAAATTATAGAGGCCGGTACCCCGTGCAGTCGAACAATCTCATCGACGTAGATTTGTGCTAATCGATCGACGCTCCATCCTACTTTGATTGCGATGAAGTGAGCCGACTTGGTCAATCTATCAACAATGACCCAAATCGCATCATTCCCCCGCGGCGTCTTCGGAAATCCCACAATGAAATCCATCGAGATGTTGTCCCACTTCCACTCGGGAATGGCGATGTTCTGCAGCTCTCCGCCTGGCCTTTGGTGCTCCGCCTTCACCTGCTGACATGCCATGCATTGTGATACGAACGTAACCAAGTCTTTCTTCATGCCGTGCCACCAAAAGTTTGTACGCAAGTCCTTGTACATCTTGGTGCTTCCAGGATATAACGAGTACTTCGCATAGTGTGCCTCCGTCAGAATTTCTTTTCTGAGTTCGGCAGTTTCAGGAATGCAGAGCCTTCTCTTTAGTCGTATCGTCCCATCTCCGTCTTTCGCAAAGTCAGTCGCCCTTTCCGTTGAAATCAGCTCGCGCATTTTCTTCAGGAATAAGTCGTCCCCCTGTGCGGTCTTTATCTTACTAAGCAGGCTCGATCCTAACTTCAGTTGAGCTAGGTGCAGGTGTCGATACTCAATTCCGAGTTCGATACCTATCGCTTCAAGGTCTCGCTGTATCGCCTTGTTTATGGCCAGTGTTCCCATAAACATTCTGCTGAGTGCGTCGGCCACCATGTTTTCCTTGCCCGGTGTATACTCAATCGTTAGCTCGTAATCTTTTATGAGTTCGAGCCAACGTCGCTGTCGTAGGTTGAGTTCCCATTGTGTAAATAAGTACTTCAGGCTTTTGTGATCTGTGTAGATTCTGCATGCCACACCATAGAGGTAGTGCCGCCATAATTTCAACGCAAAAACGATCGTCGCCAATTCTAGGTCGTGTGTCGGGTAGTTTTTCTCATGCTGCTTCAACTGCCGTGAAGCGTAGGAGATACTTTGTCTCTCTGCATGAGTACGCACCCGAGGCCAGTTCCCGACGCGTCGCTGAATATCTGAAAGCCTTCTGGACCGTTTGGAAGTACAAGGATTGGAGCTGAGACGAGCCGTTGCTTCAACTCTTGGAAGCTGGATTCACAGTCGTCGCTCCAATCAAATCAAATACTACTCCCTTCTGGGTGAGGCGAGTCAGAGGCGACGCTAGTTTTGAAAAGCTTCATACAAATCGACGGTAGTAGCCCGCTAAGCCAAGAAAACTTCGAATGTCGCTAGCCGAGGCAGGTCGTTTCCAATCCACCACCGTATCAATCTTCTTTGGGTCCACCGCGACACCTTCGGCAGAGATTACATGCCCGAGGAATGTCACGCTACTCATCCAGAACTCGCACTTACTCTGCTTGGCGTACAATTTGTTTTCACGCAGAATCTGTAGTACCATCTTCAAATGTTCTGCATGTTCTTCACGATTCTTTGAGTAGACAAGGATATCATCGTTGAATACGACTACAAATTTATCTATTTGAGGTCGGAAGACTCGGTTCATCAGATCCATGAACGCGGCTGGGGCATTCGTCAAACCGAACGGCATGACGAGGAATTCGTAATGACCATATCGAGTACGGAAGGCAGACTTCGATATGTCGTCGGACTTGATCTTCAATTGATGATAGCCTGAACGAAGATCGATTTTTGAAAATATTGCCGTGCCTTGCAGTTGGTCAAACAAGTCGTCGATTCGCGACAAAGGATACTTGTTCTGCACGGTCGCCTTGTTGAGTTCACGATAGTCGATGTATAGCCGCATAGACCCATCCTTCTTCATCACGAACAACACGGGAGCACCCCACGGAGAGACGCTAGGGCGAATAAATCTACGGTCTAGCAACTCTTGTAATTGTACCTTCAGCTCCTTCAGTTCTGCTGGAGCCATTCGGTAAGGCGCCTTGGATATCGGCCGTGTATCCGGAAAGGTGTCGATGCTGAATTCAATTTCTCGATCTGGCGGCATCACGGGCATCTCGTCAGGAAAAACGTCAGAAAAATCTGCCACAACATCAGTCTACGTATTTGTATTATCCTTTCGCGTGTCTCGAACTGATGCCAAGTATCCCGCGCAGCCGGAACGCAGCATACGCCTTGCCGAGATTGCCGACACCATCATTGCCGCCTTCGAGACCGTACCACACGAATATGAGAACTCTGTCTCACCAGGATGGCGAAACACTATTCTCTTCTCCGTGCACTCGATCGTTGCACGACAAGCGCCCAACCAATCCTTGTCCAGGATTATATCGTAATCTTTAATGTCTAGTACGACGGCATCCAAGGATAGATATCTTCCTCCGATGCAAATGTGGCCATCCCTATAAATAAAGTTCGCTGGCATATCGACTCCCGACGGAGTGCTAACGCTAATATTTATATCTAGTGATTGCATGGTTATTTTATTTTCTTTCGCAAAATCAGCAGGTATAAAGCTATACGTCGCACCCGAATCGAATAATACTCGAGCAGGTATATCTTTGTAGAGTAATATACCTGTTACAACCATATCGGACACAAGCGCCTCGTCCCGAGTTAAGGCATAAACACGACCTTGAGCTCCGTGGCGTTGGTTCTGATGGTTGACGGGCACCGCATTCGCGCCTTGCAGTATCGGCGCTTTATGCGGATTCGGGACGTTCCTCGGTGGGTTGTGTTGATTCAGAACTTTGTGCGGGAAATACGTTGCTATGTGGCCTTCCTCGCCATACTTGAAGCAGGCTCTTGTCAAGCAATCGGTGGTTCGGTGCCCACGCCTACCGTATCTACTGCAATGTGGTCCGCCACTGCCCCGGTTATCAAATGTGTTCGGACGATTAGATATTCCCGATCCCCCGGCATCGTTAGGACGCTTGTTGAAGTTGTTACGAATGACAGGCACGGCCCTCTGCGATATACGGCCAAAGATTCGCTCGCTATCAAGTACGACTTCGTAGGATTCACGATAAGTTTGGCATCGTTGGTTCATGACGTCCCTACGCAATTCTTCGTTGAGGCCTTGCTGAAAATGTTCGCACCATTCTTCTTTGTTAGGCAGGAAGACGTCGGCAAATTTTGCAAGTTTCGAGAAACTTGCATCATAATCTTCAACACTCATATTCCCCTGCCTCAACATCATGAACTCATCCGCCTTCTGTCGACGGATGGCGTGAGGAACGTACTGCTCAAGGAAGGCTATCTTGAACATTTTCCAAAAAATCTTTTTGTTGGAATCGGTTTCACAGATCTCTTGTTTCTTCGCCGCCCACCAGTCATGTGCTCTTAGTTGTAACTGCAGCGCCGCACATGCCACCCTCTGGGACCCTTCGATGCAGAGGAGATCGAATAAGTCCTCCATCTCTGTGAGCCATCCTACTATCACATCGGGCTCTGCTCGGCCGTTAAACTTTGGCGGGTTCATTTTACGAAACTCCTTCACTTTGAACATGGAAGGAGAGTTCATCATTTGCGGGGAGCCTTCTTCCTCCCCGTCTTCTTTTTGATCACCTTGCTCTTCTCGGGCTCTTCGTCCGTCGCCTTGGTATTGCCTGCCATTCTGCTCACTATCTGAGTCAGGGCATTCATTTGTTTTTGTTGCGCTTCAAATTGGGCTTTGAATTGTGTCTGAAGCTGTTGCTGCTGCAGTTCCATTAACTGTAGCATCTTCTCTATAGTCAACTCGCTAGGGCCAGTGCTTTTTGTGCTCGACGTACTATCTACGGTTTGGGTTGTTGGGCCGGCGATTTTCATATCTCGCTTAGTCATTCCTACAAACAGTGTAAACCCGTTAGTATTTTTCAAAAATATCTACGGGCTTACCTGTATGGAACTTGTATTTTACGCAGCATGCCGACAAGCATTCAATCAAGCCATCGCGACGAACATTCCAACAATGAAACATATTTCGAAAATTCGAGGAAACATAACTGAGCTCTGATACCAATTTGTCACGCCCTGAGTCGACAAACCGTTCGTCCCCGGTGTTACTTTGTCGATTCGATCGTCCTCGCTAAGGCGTGATGCCGCACGAGCCTGGAGTTGCGCTCGTGCAAGGCAAGATGACAAGTTCTCAAATGGTTATCTTTTTATTTTGATATTAATACGCCAAGTCGAAACTTCACAATTTACATCAGAATATAAGACGCAGTATAGGAAGATAGAAATGCTTTTCATTCATAGCTTGCAACGAAGTACAAGTCGTAATTACATTGGATGCCGTTACGGCTACATTGATTGAAAATATAAAGAGAATACATTCGACAAGTTGCCTGAACTATGCTTGTCGTCCCATACATTCGCCCCTTTATACAAAGCCGTCGACTTGAATTGGCTTCAAAATACTTCAGCATAGGAAGAGCTTCAAAACACCTCTCCGTACTTCAGCTCCAGTTTAGTGGGGTGCGCCCGTCGCACCTGAAGAAATTGGAGGAATGGGATTAGCACACTTGCTAAGTAGACGAGACGAACCCACTCGTCTAAACCGACTCTGATTGCTAGGGTAGGCATGCTTTAGAGTTGTCTTTCTATTAGAACTAAATGAATTCAATTCATATTCGATAGCCATCTTTGCATAATAAAGCATACAGTGAACCATAGCAGTTTATCATATTTCTTACCACGGTCGTGCTCGTCCCTGCATGAAAACAGAGATAATATTTACACCTGCATAAGACAATAGGTGAGCATGCTACTATCTTATATGCGGTCATTGATGTTACACATCACATGGGACTATCTCAATGGCATTTCAGCCCGCTCAGTCTAGGTTGCAAGCCTGACAGACGGTCCAAAATATATCAGTGCCGAAGCACGATTAATCATTCCCCCTTGGTCGAGTCGCTTCCGATGTCCCGGATATCGATTCGAGGAAAATATCAACTTGTGCACAAGCTGTCTATGACCATGCCAATACGTGAACAGTTTATATATGCAACCAATTTTGTATAGCACGGACAGTATTGAACGACATTATCATTTCCCCCAACTCATGCAACGTTTCATTTCCCCAAGCCGTACTCCGATTTAGCGTCCCGTAGGCACCAAATTGTCCGAGGCATCATAACCCACGATCGACGTTTCATAATATTTTGCAGCACGTAAAATAGTCTATCTTTTTACTAGAACCTTAAACTTTCTGGTTTATGTGATAGACTTGTATTTTCAGAGTGAATTTCTCTAAATCGATACGTTTTCCCGAGTTCTTGGACTTAGTGGATTGGCATGCAATTAACTTGGCATCGTTCGATTTGAATGAATTCGAAGCAAGGAATAAGTTTGCGGGACAGAATAGAAAAGAAGGGGCCGAATCACCCACCGATTACTTTGCTTCGTGCCGATCGTCCAAGCGCTACGCAACGTCAATCCTTAGTTACGCGAGCTCCTGTAATGGCACCAATACTTTGTTAGAATTCCTTCTTTTCCCCTTGCATCGAAATTGTATTTGCATCCATAAAAATGACGCGAAAGCACTTCATCAAGCCCAACGGCAAAGCTCCAAGAAAACTATACAGCGGTCCGGTCCCGTCAAAGGGACTCTTATAGAGAGCTCACTCGCCGAGACGCAGCCCGCTGCATCTAGGACTTATTCCAACAGAAGTCGTTCCATTAGTTGGATCGATACTCATAACTTCCGTCCAAATTGATTTGAATTGATGCCGCAAGGCGTTAACGTTTACCAAGCTTAGCGATCGAATCAGATGGCCATCTAAGTTCCCGGCCGATCTGACTCGGCGCTAGCATATTATGAAGTTCCGTCGCCTATCAAAAGCGGGGCGCTACAGCCTCAGTTATGGATCTAGAGTCTTCTATAGTCATGTTAGCTGGCATAATGAGGACATATAGTCTGGTTTTGGACGTATTTCTTGGGTGTAGGAATTTAAGATTTTCGCGGCCAAGCTTGCGGCAATGCAAAAATTTTAAATATCATAATTCTAGAGGTATGTACCTTGGCCGAGGACTCTGTGATTATCGTAGCCTTGCTCACTAGCATGACGCAGATTCTGAGTATCATGAATTTGGACAGACGCATATGATTGTCGAACCGTGTGATTTTGAGACTTTGATTGTTGGGGTAATTGACCTAGAAGGAGTACGACCATCTTAATTTCGAGGAGGAAATTCTTTTAAGGAGGGTAGACATGTAACACCCAATTTTCTAAAATGAGAGTAATTTTGAAAATTTGTAATTATAATCATTAATAATGATATTTAAATCATATTGTGATTTTTGGTGATTTTTAATCAATTTAAAACTATTTAAAATATTGAAATATGATTATGATGGTTAGCTAGTGTAACCCTATAATTGCTAAGCCTAGAGACTAACCGTGACCAAGGGAGCCTAGTCATGTGATTAGGATGACTAATTACAACTTTTAAGCCTAAGGGTATTTTGGTCATTTTGACAATTTTGTGAAATTGTAAATTGTATTAATTAAATATGTGCTAATTGTTAGGTTGAGCCTTGACCTAGAAACTTAGCCTAATCTAGATTAGCCTTGAGTTTAGAACCTTGATTAGGTTAACCTAGTAATAGCATGATTATCAATATCTAGATATTTCATAGTAGAATATTTATACTCTCAGGATATTTGTGAAAAAGGAAGCCTATGACTAGTTGAACCAATAGGAAGGCCTAGAATTGGGTGGACAACTCCTAGCCACTCATCTAGACCTAAAATCTAACCCTAATTCATCTATAGCAGCCATCAAGTGCCCCCTTCCTATAAAACATCCTTAGCAAAACCTTTGCCTCTTTTTACAATTTCTTAGAACCCTAATAGTTTCTCCCCAAATTTCTTTCCCTAACATCCAAATCAAGCCCAAATTGGTCCTAATCAATTGCATCATCACCCTCTACCATAGTGGAAGCTAGTGGAGGCTTGCTAGCTAGGAGTTGAAGTGCCTTGGTCAATTGAAGTTCAAGGAGAAACCCTCATCATAACCCTTTTTATTGAAATTCAATCTCAATAGGTAAATCGCATAAAACCATATAAAATCATGTTTTATTTTCATTGATGCATGCATATAGGTATACCCTAGCTGTAGATTTAGTTTGGTGCTAGGTAGTGTCCATTTCGTGTCCGTATCAGACACGTATCAGTGTTTTAAATAAGGTGTTCGATGAATTGTTTGTGAGAAATAAATTATGTTAATATCAGAATCTAATTGAATAAAAAATTAGGTTATTATGTGTATATCACTAAACAATTTGACTGAGCACGAATTCGAGTCGTTTCCGTGTCCAAAACGGACACGAACACGTCCGCAGCAGCCTTAGGGCAGTGCCCTGCTACTCGAGGACTCTTGCGCAGTGTCTGTGCCACTTGGACACGTTTCCTTTGACACAGAGGTGGGTCTAGTATCTGACATGACTTTCCTAAAGTCTTGTCTCGTATCGTGTCGTGTAGAGTGAGGAAACACGTATGCATGGGTCTTACATTGTCACACGCACGTACAGTTTTTGGCTCTGATACGGCCTCCAAACTCTCGACACGACTCTTGTGGACAAGGTACAAGGTGACATACGTGTAGCCCCACTCTGGGCGAACAAAGGGACACTTGCACGAGGACACTGGTGTCGTGTGTCGTGTCCTAGATCAACCGACACACGTGCACGAGGATTTGTTGTGTAGTTTACTGATACTTATACTTCTTCTATTTTGGATACTTCGTGTCCTAATTTTTGGATATGAATGACACACGCTAGACACGTGTACACCTGGGCAACACACCCATATGCCTGAATTGTTAAATTTATTAGGTTAATTATGGTTTCGAATTTGGCTTTCATGTATCAGTGGGGTTTATCCTAGTTTGGGTTAATATGAACTGTCAATTAATATTATGAAATTGTTTCCTGAGATATAAATCAAATGAAACCTGAAATTACATGTATGGTCCTGAGATTTTAGAATGTTGAAATGTTTTGTGAACTGGAATGGGTTGTTAAGGAGTAAACCGAGATTCAAGTTAATGATTAAACTGAAATTGTAATGTTATAACTGAATACCTGAGATTTTATCCCCTTACACAGTTCATAATTCACCCTCTGCTACTACACGCATGTTATAAGTTGGGTTTTGACTTAATTTGGGTTGAATTAACATCTGAAAACCTGAGATTAAACTGAGTTTTTGAGTTGAATTGAAAAAAACTGAAACCTGAATGTATATGAACCTGAGAACTGTGGTTCAATTTGAATTGATTTTATATGTTGGGATGTTGTGGTTGTTGGTACGCTGAATTTAGTGAGATTAGGTTTTGTAACGCTTTGATAAATGGGTTGTGGTATAATTAACTGTTCTCTCGATTTGAGTTCACTGCCAATATTTAAACTGAGATTTTGTAATATCTGTAAACAGAAATTTATGCAGAGAACCTGTGAAATGAAACTGAGTTTGTTGATACTTTATAACTGAAATGAAGGATATGCAGTGAACTGAAATTGAGAATGGGATTTGAGTTTGGTTTTGTAAAAACTGAAAAACTGAGAATTATATATGAATATAGATTTGGTTTGATATTTATGTTGTTCACTGATTTTGATATTATGTATACACATGTTTACATACAGGCACATCTCACCTCAAAACTGAGATTTCCCTTACACTGAAAACTGAAATTCAACACTGTTTTTGTGTATTAATGTGTAAACTGAGATTGACACTAATATGCACACACACACACACACATGTACTCTAGTGACACACACACATATGAATTAAACTGTCACACACATTCAAAACTGATTTGACACACTAACCTGTCCAATTATCTACTGTTTTCCTATTACACATAATGTTTACCACGCACATATGTATACCCCTTAACCCTCTCTCTATCTCTCTATGTATAAATATACGTGGCTATGCATATATAAATGTATGTATGCATATATGTATGTATGTATGTATGTATGTATGTATGTATGTATGTATGTATGCAAACATGTATATATGTATGCAATGTATGCAAGCATGAATAAATGGAGGAAATACATGTATATAGGTTATGTGGTATCTTAGATTATGGGATTGGTTGATAGGGTATATGGATTAGGGGATTAGTGACATCTTAGATGCTATACTTTATCTATATATATATATATATATATATATATATATATATATATATATATATGTGTGTGTGTGGATATGTATAGTTGATATGATAAACTATATATATATATATCATATATCTATATATTTTATATGATAGCCTTGAGTAGGATTTCAAATATATGTTATAAAGAATTGACCAATTGCCTAGTTGACTTAGTTGACCCTTGACTTCTTAGTTAACTAAGAGAGTTGACTAAGTTTGACTTAGTTGACCAAACCTAAAGTTGACCAATAGTTGACCATTGACCCTTGCTATCCTAAGTTTGACCAGTTAACCAAGATAGCCTTGTCGTTGACCTAGTGTAACTAGATGTTGACTTGGTTTGACCCAGAGTTGACCAAGAGTTGACTTTGACCTAGATTGACCTAGAAATCATGTATATGCATTGTACTATTCAGATTATAATTCCCTTGTATATATCATGACTTGTGTTGCTCTAAATAGGACTCAGATACCTCGTTTTGGATAGTGTATTCTTACAGACATTCAGATCGCAGGCGAGTACATTCTCTGATCGTTTCATACTTGTCACGACTTATATTCTTGCTCTAGATTACTTTACTTGATGCTGACACTTGTTATCACGGATTGGTACTATATGGATCTCTTCTTGGGATGTTATCCCCCTTAGCGGGCGCATCAGATACTTCATATCGTGTGTTTCATATACATCATGTACTCCTTGCTCTTGCATTATTCATGTACACATGTTCTTTCATGTACGCTCATGCACTTTTATATGCTCTTGTGTACGTTCATGTTTCCTCATGTGCTTCGTGTGTAACCAAAACATCATGTTCGTAACGTAACTTGACTGGATCTTTGTGTATTGATTGTGGGTAGGGGTGAGTATAAATGGTCATATGATTTATCCATCATGTTCACTCTGTTACTTTTGTGTGTTGTCATGTACAACACAGCCTGCTTGGCTGGTGTCCCTCTTGTTCACTCATGTATATCATGTTCAACCCAAGCCAATTATATGCCATCTCGTACTCTAAATCACTAGTCACTTACAGTTCTTACTTATCATGTATATATTTCTAGTTATCAAATATCTCTCCTATTTTCATGTACATCTTCTTACAGCATTTTATGTATCTTACTCTATTGCTTGCTTTATATTTCCTGCCATGATATAAATTGCATGAGATGTACTGTGCTCGCTCTCATCCTGACTGGACCTGTTGAAAATATTATAGATGATACCGATGACTTCTGCCCAACCTACTATGGAGCCCATCTAGACGATACCTGTGAGTTGGACCCACAGGAGAATCCAGCTCTAGCTGAGGACGTCATCCATAATGCTTAGACTAGATTAGCTAGGCTTTATCTTATTTCTTATGTCATCTGTATTGACTTCAAAGTTGTACTATTTTTTGGATGTTTGTGATGTTGTGTCATTTAGACACTTAGACTTTCTCTTCTGTTTGTACCTCAGTTTGAGGATTTCATATTTATCATATCATGCTATTTCCATCTCTAGATTGTGATTGAGTTGTACCTTATGTGATTGTCCTTCGTTCGGAGAGTATATCATATTGTATTTAGTTTGTGATAGTGACCTAGGACAGCGTTCTACCGCCGACACTGCGGCGTAGGCCGGACGTACCCACTTCTTCTGCCCTTACTCTAGGGTGCGAGTCGTGACACAAATCCTTCCAAACCCTAACTTTTATGCCATCTATGACCTCTCCAACTTCAAGGAATCAATTATCGCTCGGGAGATGTGGACGACACGGATGATGACGATGAGGAGGAGTATGGCGGTGGAGGAGGGAGGAGCGGAGGGGACTACCGCAATGAAAGGGGTCCGAGTTCTTCGACCTCGAGGCCCAGGTCGACAACAACGAAGAGGAAAATGAGGATGATGGAGAAGATGGTAAGTAGTGACTAAAATTAGGGTTTGGTGATTTCCCCGTTCAATTTGAATTTTTTTTTTACTTCAAGATACAGAAATTAGGGTTCTTGCTTCTTTCCTTCAATGGCTATGATAATGTTTATCCATGAATTGATTAGTTTCTGAAACAGACTAGGAGATTGAAGAGGTTATAATGTTTTCTCAGAATCCGAAAGTGCACAATGTAAGTTTCTTGGATGCTTTGAAGAGGCAAACTCTCTGTGATGTACAGTTGCAGGTACGTAACTCTAATTTTGTGGATGATTCCTACATAATTTGTATTGCGAAGAATCATAATTTAAAAGTTTATACTCATTTTTTTTCTTCTGAATGCTTAACTTATGTCATGTACGTAACTCTGGTTTTGTACATATGCGTCATTACGATTTTGAGGTGGTCCTATTTACTTTACTTGCAACTTTATCAATTATTAACATCCTCCTTACAATAATTCAAATGATATCTAGTGATGCATATGCTCTTACTTTCCTCTTCTATATATATAGATTTCTTATTCCTCTCTTTTTAACAGATCAGAAGAACACAAGAACCTGCCACTACAGCAATGAAATATTACATAGATGGTGGTGAGTGGAGAAAAAAGTCCCTGTTATGTGCTATAGCCCTGCCCAGTGCTCAACATCATCAGTGAGGTGGGTGTGCCTGCTTCCTTTGCCTCTAATTCTACCAAACCTTTTGTTGACATGCTTGCTTAGTTTAAGTTTCAGTTGTCTGCACCTGAAAGTTTCTGAATCATTTCCCCTTTGAGTGCTTCGCCACCACTATTGCTAAATAAGCGATAGTACTAGTCCCCTTCTCTTTGGGTTTTCAAACAAAGATGTATGCTATTCTATGTCTCTTTGTTTTCTTTAGTTTAAGTTTACGAAAATCATGCAAGCGTGGTGGTTAAGAGTCTTTCGAGAAATTGTTGATCATGTTTTACCAAGAGTTATCATGTATATTTTGGAAGCTTTGATGCTGTAGTCATACATTGAAAATTATTTACTCGTTGCACAATTTTGAAATTTAATCACCAGACGATTACATTAGAAACACTCGAGTTATTTTTGACATGTCTACATCCTGTATTTAAACCGAAAATGCATAGATAAATATTTTTAACCTGTTAAACACGAGACGTTAGTGAACAAAAGAGAAGTAGAATATATATATATATATATATATATATATATATATATATATATATATATATATATATATATATATATATATATATATATATATATATGCAAATGAGTTTTGGAGTTTGCCATTGATATTGAAGCCAGGGTTTGCTTGTTGGTAGAGAAAGAGTAATACTTGTTTCTTGACTGTAGATGCACTTTGATGTCTAATAATCTTACGATTTAGCCATAACCATATGTATGTTGCTAATATACAAAAACCGCGACGTAGAAGACCATATGAGTTGTCAACTTCTATGTATATACTACTATTTTCTTATGTAAAGGTATGCTCTGTAACTTGTACATATGTTGATTGAAAAATTTTAATGCAATTTGTCTGACATATTCGGTTATCATAAACCGTTCTATGGACAGATCCCGGCTTTCGCTACCAGGGTGTTATTGGCCCAATGATTGTATCATATTTTTGAATATGGTTAATCTGTTAAGTTTAGCATTTTATTATCACTAATCTTCGTACTATCACTATAGCATTTCTACTTATACTTATACCTTTGGTGATATGTGCTTATTGTGTTTACATATTAGTGATATGAGTATTCATTATATCTATCTTAAATTTAATTAAGTTACAAAAATCAAAACTATGTTTTGATTATGGTTATTTAATTAAGTTTAGCATTATGATATCACTAATATTTATGCTATCACTATATCTCTTATACTTAAACTTAGCATTGTCCTACTGTGCTTTATCTTATCATACTTTCTACAATATATATTGCTTTGTTCATCTAACATATACATGCAGAAAAGTAATAAGCAAGATCAATGCGGACATATACATTGAATAAATCATGGTGGGCCAAAGACGATGGTATACTACTATTTTCTTATGTAAAGGTATGCTCTGTAACTTGTACATATGTTGATTGAAAAATTTCAATGCAATTTGTCTGACATATTCGGTTATCATAAACCGTTCTATGGACAGATCCCGGCTTTCGCTACCAGGGTATTATTGGCCCAATGATTGTATCATATTTTTGAATATGGTTAATCTGTTAAGTTTAGCATTTTATTATCACTAATCTTCATACTATCACTATAGCATTTCTACTTATACTTATACCTTTGGTGATATGTGCTTATTGTTTTACATATTAGTGATATGAGTATTCAATATATCTATCTTAAATTTAATTAAGTTACAAAAATCAAAACTATGTTTTGATTATGGTTATTCAATTAAGTTTAGCATTATGATATCACTAATATTTATGCTATCACTATATCTCTTATACTTAAACTTAGCATTGTCCTACTGTGCTTTATCTTATCATACTTTCTACAATGTATATTGTTTTGTTCATCTAACATATACATTCTGAAAAGTAATAAGCAAGATCAATGCGGACATATACATTGAATAAATCATGGTGGACCAAAGACGATGGTATTCCACAAGATTTCTCTGAACCGCCTGACGACATCTCCAGAGCCACGCACCCGGGGGTTCCGCTGTCCGGTCAGCGGATGGGGGTTGAGGGGGCAGCAACCCTCCTCCCCCGTTAGGGGTTCGGGGACGAAGCCCCCAAAAGGTATTCAGTTTTCACAAACTGAGTATCTTTGGACAGTTACCGCCAAGGGAAAAAGCCAACACCTATCAAAGAAAGAAGCCAACCCATGCCATCATCATTTCAAGGCTCTAAAGAAACCAGTACCTGTCTAAGTATATATGGAGTCTGTAATGAGTCTAGAAATATTTTTAAACACAAGAAATAGATGAAAAAATTGAAAGCTAGGGTAGAAAATAACCCAGGACAATCTTCGAAATCCTGACGGATGATCCGGCGGATCTTCGCAAAAATTCGACGAAAGATCCGAATGGACTCACAGAATACCTTCTGTGATTGTTCGGATTATCCAAAGAAAAACTGCAGAATTCTGGCAAATTTTCCATCCAGTTACCGTTTGCATTCCAATGTTTGGATTTGTAAAACCCCCTAATTTTTACTATGTTTTTAATAAAAATTTGGTTTTGATTTTTATTTGCGTATTGTACGCCTTGTGCAAAATTTACGTTTTCATATTTGTTCGTCGAGTGCGAATATGTGCGAGGTACATATTTTTAGAAAACAGTTTTGATTATAGATTATATTTATGAAGGATAGTTTCAAAATAATATATATAATAATTATTTTATTCTACTTAAAGTTGTGAAAAGTATCTATCGAGATTGCCAAAACTTATTATTATTATTTATTTATAAAAGGCTATCTTATTTTAATAGTGATAATTTAGAAAACTAGATTTACGTGAATATTCTACTCGTGTAAAGTAGATAAAAATTATTTCATGTATATCTTCAAAATAGATTTTTACTAATTACAATGATTATTTAGCAAAAAGGTATTTCAAATATTTATAGATTTACTTTGATTTTCAAAATTACTATTAGTTTTATTATTTAATAATAAAAATATAATTTGCAAATCGTTTGATTTAGATACTTAATTCGTCATAATTCAAATTAAGATTTATCTGTTGGTTTTATTTTAAATGATTTAAATTTACAGATAGAATTTATTAAGATTTAATTTAGATTGGATTATTGGTTTTAAAAACTATTTAAACTAAATAGGGGAATATCCACTAAGGGAATTAAATCTCCCAGTCGATATTCAATTAGGAGTTCCACCCCCTATATATAGGAGGGCCTCCATAAGCTTTTCATCCATAAAAAATTTCTCTCCACCCATAGTTGTCGTGCATCGTGTCGGGGTCAACATCTCATTCCATAGTTTACATATACAAACCCATCTCCTCCGGGTCGGACACTCCCCGACATGAACAACAAATATTATTTTCCTAATCCTAGCCGAGCCCGGCCATCCCTGGCCGCTCACCTCTCCCTTGCCACGACTTACACCACGTCCACCTATCCTCGTCTCGCCCGGTCGACTCTGACCCCCGACGACAACCTCCTCTCCACCCCATGTCCATCACCACCCTCTCTCCTGTAATCTCCACGGCCGGCCACCCGTCGGAGCGAGGTCAACCACCATCACTGCCACTTGCCTCCGCACCCACCAGCCATGTCCCGTCACCACCCGCACCGACTCAGTCACCCACCACAGTCGTCTTCCCGATCCCGGCCATCCAACAACCGACCACGACTCCGCATCACACCACCTCCGCCTCACCGTCTAAACCCACCAGAGCAGCGCCATCACCACCCCAGTTCTCCGGCCATCGCCCAAATCGTTCCCCGTCACCACCACCAAACGGACAAAGAAGGAAAAACTGGAAACCCTTACCTCACCTCCGGCCGCCGAAGTCTGCCTGGGCGCGGCAATCCTTTTCACCTCGCCCAAACCCACGGCAAGACTGCACCCCATTCCTGGCCGAGCGCCGAACCACCCCGCGGTAGCCTCCTTCGGCAGCGACCCGCGCCGACCGGTGGCAGGTCAGCGCCTCACCGCTGCCGCCGAACGTCCCTCCGGAGTCGACGAGGGTCGTTACCATCGCTTTGTCTTCACGCAGCCCCGCTCCGGTGAGACCACCTCGTCCGCATCCATCCGTCGAGACGGCTTCCCCAAAGCTGGCGCCGCCGGTTCAGCAACCGTGCCTGCCAGCGCCGCCGGAAACCGCCGCCCTTCCCGCCGTCCGATGGTAACCCCTTCCCTTCTTTTCTCTCCCTCTGTCATCTTTCTCTCCTCTACATCAGCTGCTTCTTCACTTCACAAATTTTGGGATTTTACTTAGAGAGAGAGAGAGAGAGCAGCTGATATATACTTTTTTTTGCTTTTGTTGTTACTTTATTATAAATGGGTCATTGTTATTAGGATTTTATTTAAATTTTGCACCAATAACATAATATAAATTATTTGTATTATTTTCTATATGGGTATAAGTATTATTATTATTACCATTATGTGTGTGTGTATATATATATATATATATATATATATATATATATATACCATTATGTATATATATATATATATACCATTATGTATATATATATATATATATATATATATATATATATATTCCCTATTTAAAATAATAATAGTAATTTCTAGGTTTTCAAATAGTTGCTTAACGATATCTTCACCGTAAAAATATAATTTTCAAATTGTAAATACGATTTCCTAGTACTTTCGAATGGTCATCTAAATTATTTTTATTTAATAAGATATACTTTTTCTCGCTAAAATAATTTTGACAAGACTCAGAGTTTTAGCCTAAAACATTTTTAGTTTTATATATTTATCAAATAGGTTTTTGACTAGTAAAACATAATTTCTAAATTATTATACGTAAATATTTTCAAGTATTTTTGTAAATGTATTTTTACAAGTAAACATACTTTTGAAGTAATATAAATATTTTCTAAGAATTTATATATTTATCTACTACCACAAATTCTTCCAATTATCCCCATTACTCATGACTAATCATGCTTGTCTATTTTCTCGCGACCTCGGACCCCTACACATCGACCATGGCTTGTGAACTATTGGGACATGACAGAACACCGCACAATACCAGACGTCACAACATGTAAGATACCTTGCATATTTACTGCTCACATTTAGTTGCATCTTATTATTCTGTTATTATTTTTTGTACTTTTATTTCCAGTTATTTATTTTTCTTCTTGCTTGTGGACCTAGAATTAAGAGACTACCGTCAGTAGAGTGCATGTCATTAACTTTGTCACGAGGGTAACGCGAGTTGTGTGTGAGTGGTGAGTAATATGTAGAGGTCACTTGCGTTTTGGCTGATCCCATGTGCGCATGCATAGAAATAACTGTCAATAGATGCATGTTAGAAGACTTGACAGTTATTAGGGATAAAACTGTGTTATGGAAGTGAAACGTGTTGGTGTGTCGTGGTTACGATGCATTTATAGTATCATTGGGGGGAGAGCACATCTACTAGTGTAGGAGCTATATTTATTTTTTACACACATTTGTGGGCCGATAGTGACTTTTATAAGCGCTACCTTCTGTCCCGGGGCCGATAGCGACTCAGATGCGCGCTACTTACTACCTATGGCCGATAGTGACTTGGATGAGCGCTACCTACTACCACTCTTTATTTACTCTGCTGATCCTACAGCCCCTGCGTAGAACGTTGTCCTCAAACTGCATATCACTTAGACGGTTAGGAACCCAGTTGTGTTGTAGCTTTATAGTGTTTATATTTGCAGTTATAATGGCATGTTCTTCCTGTATCTTGTTACATCCCCCTGAGGACATGGTAATTTCTCCAGGTGTGTTTATGATTTTTGCAGGTGCTCTAGCCAAGAACATAGTTTACAATCTACCTTCGCGATGCTAGCTTTTGGATCATCTTTTGTTTCGCTCGACTCTTCCATCATTGCTATGTATTCTCTTTTTTTGTTGGTAGTAGATTTGTCTCCGTCCAACGCTTTGTACAAATGACAATTATAAGTTGACATTATGATATATTGGTTGGTGGATGAGATTAGTTTTATGGTTACTGCATTTTACAACTTATGTATACATACGAGATTTTCGTATATTGGAGTACGCTTCGTATGCAAGCAGCTGGCATGTCTACGTACTTGGTCCAACGTATTTTGGGACTGGGGTATTACATATTTTTGTGGTGGCCTATGCAGGTCCAGTTTGTCACTTCGGTTACATAATTGTACCGATATGAGCCTGTAATATAGGATTAGAGTCTAGAAATCTCATCCACATACTTGATCGCCTTCCTTGATTTCCAAATTTCAAACTCTCGTCGTCTTCTTTGATTTTGCATCTTGCTTGAACTCTTTCTACCAACTCCCTTATGATCTTGTGCTTAAACATGGTTAGGAAGATGACTACACTACTATATGCTTATTGGTCAACAATATGGCTAGAAGGATTACATTGGCAATTGGAATGCGCGGAGACTTTAGCTATGTTATAAGGGCATTTTCAAAAAGGATGATTTAATGATTAGTAGTTTGTAAATTAGGATATTACCAAAGAAAGTTTTAATATTGAGATTTCCAAGTAGTAACCACCAGAGAATTGATAGAATTTTATTTTGATACTAGAGGAAAATAGTTAGAATCTCTATAAAATCGATTTAAGAAAATTGATGTGAACTTTTGTTTTGATATTCAGGATTTATTGGATTATGGTTATACATCGTTGAACAATGAATTATTTAAGTTGAGTCATACAAGTTGCGATTAATATGTTAATAAAATTTAAATTTTAAGTGAAAGTAATGATATTAAAATTTTGGTTTAAAATATTTGGAAGATATGAAAACGGTTTTTGAGAAAAAGTTTCAAATTTGAAATCGTGTCCTTTGATTGCAGATTTACAAATCTATTTGGATTTTGGGTTTAAAAGTTGTGATTATGTATGAATGATTTAGAAATAGAAGTTATGGTTGATGAGTGAATTAAAATATTGAGCTGTAAATTTTAGATTGCTCGTGATATGCTAAGGGTTTATCTAGAGGATTTTTTTAGAAAATTTTGGGAGTTTTAAAGTTATGAAGTGATATAGAAATTTTTAGGGATTCATGATTTATGAATTCTTTAGTTTAAAAGTTGGAGTGAAAATGTTAAATTTTGGAAAAGTTAGTAGTAACGTGATAAAATTTTACTTTGAGATTTATGAAAGGGGATTGGATTTTGTCATGGTTAAATTGAACGACTTGGAGTGAATACAAATATTGGTAGTTCATTTTTGAGAATTTTATTAAGAAAATTTTGGAGAAAACTTGAGTTAAAATTTTAAATGGTAGGCCACCAAGATAGCCCTAATAAGTTAGAAATATTCCATACTAATTGTCATATCACCCATGACCATGATAGTAGTATATACACAAGTGTTGTTAGTCATCTACCAAACTATGTGACTGCATCTCAGCCTTGACTTACTCGACCTTCCCACAAATCTAGATCTATATTGTGACCTTCTAACCCAATTGCAATTTGAATAATGATCTAATTGTTCCTTAATTGTATTCATCTAGGAGACTATCTTCTCTCTGGAACTGTATCCCTAACTTATTTTACTGGATTCTTAATTAATTTTATTTCATGCTTCAACTTGATCTTCTTCATTTTTGTGCATTAATTGTCACCTCATGAACTCCCACTTTCTATTCTAAAACTTTTGGCACCCCTTACCGTAACTTTGACATTTGGAGTCTAATACTAGCAGTTACCTTCCAACAAATTTCATATGCAAGACCTAGACAAACCCACCTTCATGTAGGTATATCATGTCCCACTAAAACACATCTCCTTGTACTCTATTTTTATGATACGAATTTCGGGTCATAAAGACTCAACTATAACCTTTACCATGGTACCGATATACTTTTGACTGCAGATATGGACTTAACCTCGACTCAATTCTTTCGAACCGATATGTGATTGTGTTCTACTAAATTCCTTAAATGCTTAGCCTCGTGCCTTATCTTGATTGCTTGACCCTTTGTCCCATCACACTACTACTTTAACTCTTGTAAGTTGGGTAGAATATCTCACGACCTGACAAACCCTTTGTCCCTGTGACCCACATTGATAAGTTTACTTAGATGAATAAATTCAGAGGACCCTAACTTATCTAGCCAACCAAGCTATAGATAAGAAAACACTAGGACGACTGTGTGGGCCCAAACTTTAGGCAAGACTTAGATTTTAAATGATCTTGGTCTATTTAATTTCCTTCGTCATTACCTCCTATTTATATTTTGACTATCTTATGCTGCTAATTTGGCCTAAGTTTTGCAAGCTTATTTCTTTATCAAGCTTAATCATGACATATTTTATTGGGTGCGCACCCACTAACATATTGTCTAATCAGAATCGGTGCATGATGGTCTGATCAACCTAGTGCACTTTGATTCGCTTTTCATACGATTATTCTGCATGGTTGAGATATAGTTAAACTTGTCCTCTAGGATCTCAACCGCAACCGACAACCTCCTTTAGAACTATTAAATCGCATTTGAACCCGCAATTGTATTCGCTCGCATTTCCCTTGAACTCTTGTGTTTTACAAAGGCTTAGCTGGCCTACGACCAAGTCATATGACTATAAGCTTGCCATGAGTTACTCGTCCTTTTCTTCGACCTTATATCTACTATCGCGACTTTCTAACCATTTGGAAACCTTAGAATGATTCCAATTGTTCTCCTAATCGTGCTCTCAACCTAGATGACTAGTATACTACTTTCTCCCAAGAGCCATATCTCCCAAGTCCCAAATTATTCTCTTTGATCTATTCGATTCCTTACTAAAATCAGTAAGTCATATTATCATTTCCCTAACTAGCGACCCTCCACATCCATGAATTATTTTTTCGTCGTTATCGAGTTCAAGATTTTCTGAAGCATGTTTGTCGTTGCTTGCCTCGCCTAATGATTTGTGTTGCCATATCGATATACCCTTGTATCTTCTCAACCCCCTACTTATTCTTAATTTCAAGGACGAAATTCTTGTAAGTTGGGTAGGATATAAAACCCCAAAATTTTTACTACGAATTTTTTTTAAAAATTTGGTTTTGATTTTTATTGTACACCGTGCACAAAATTTACGTTTTTCATATTTGCTCGTCGAGTGCGAATATGTGCGAGGTACATATTTTTAGAAAAACGGTTTTGATTATAGATTATATTTATGAAGGATAGTTTCAAAATAATATATATAATAATTATTTTATTCTACTTAAAGTTGTGAAAAGTATCTATCAAGATTGCCAAAACTTATTATTTTTACTTATTTATAAAAGGCTATCTTATTTTAATAGTGGTAATTTAGATAACTAGATTTATGTGAATATTCTACTTGTGTAAAGCAGATAAAAATTAATTCATGTATATCTCCAAAATAGATTTTTTTACTAATTACAATGATTATTTAGCAAAAAGTTATTTCAAATATTTATAGATTTACTTCGATTTTCGAAATTACTATTAATTTTATTATTTAATAATAAAAAGATAATTTGCAAATCGTTTGATTTAGATACTTAAATCGTCATAATTTAAATTAAGATTTATCTGTTGGTTTTATTTTAAATGATTTAAATTTATAGATATAATTTATTAAGATTTAATTTAGTTGGATTATTGGTTTTAAAAACTATTTAAACTAAATAGGGGAATATCCACTAAGGAAATTAAATCTTCCAATCGATATCCAATTAGGAGTTCCACCCCCTATATATGGAGAGCCTCCATAAGATTTTCATCCACAAAAAAATTCTCTCCACCCATAATTGTCGTGCATCGCGTCGGTGTCGACATCTCATTCCATAGTTTATATATACAAACCCTCTCCTCCGTGTCAGACACACCCCGACATGAACAACAAATTTTATTTTTCTAATCCTAGCCGAGCCCAGCCATCCCCGACCGCTCACCTCTCACTACTAAAATAAGGCAAATTAGCAACGTCAGGATTCGTCGCTAATTAAGGAAAATACGTCACTAAACATAATTAGCGACGACTTTAGCGACGAAACATGAAGGTCGCAGATGACGAATTCGTCGCCCTCCATCGCTGTTTGTGACATCAACCCAATGTCGCTGGGTCGCCACAAAATTAGCGACGTAGTGCGACTACTTAGCGACGTTATTTCTTTTTATGTGATGACATGGCATGCCTGCCACGTCAGCAGTGTAGCGACGTACATCAACCAAATTAGCGACGTCAACTGTCTACCGCGTCAGCTACTGAGCGACGGATAGCGACGGATAGCGACGTAACGACGCTAATTAGCGATGTTAGGATACGTCGCAGAACGTCGCTATACGTCGCAGATATTATGAATTTTTTTAAAAAAATATGTTTGGTATTTTTGTTATGCTGTGTGTACACAGACACACATCATCACAAAAATACCAAACATATTTTTTTAAAATTTGGGCAGTACCTCCTTTGTATATCAGATCATCGCTTATAACCCAACGTAGGTATATTTGTCATCCCCGTCACAGATATCACAAACATACATGTCCAAGTAAATATCATACATGTACTCAATGAAAATACCAACCAAGTAAATATCACAAACATATATGTCCAACAAACATACATGTCTAACAGAGTCAAATAAGAATAAAAATCAGTGTACCAATGATCAATGGGCCCATAGGGCCAATACATACAAAGATGATAAAAAAATCTACTGGATCACTAAGGACCCCTGCTGCGCATCTGTGATAGCATGAACTCATACTGCTCCTGTGTGAGCTACACCATAGGGGCAGTAGGAGGCAGTGCAACGTCTGGAGTCGGCGCTGTCGATGGACCGGGAGGACGTATCTACTCAAACTCTCGCAGTCGCTCAGCATGCGCAGCAAGGGTACTCACCATCCTCTAAGAACTCTCCTCAATCGAAGTATGTATCTGAGTGAGTGAGGCATACATGGTCCTCTGCGATCCCTCCAGCTCGACCTGTGTACGCTGTGAC
The DNA here is from genome assembly GCA_029216955.1 of Iris pallida. Lineage (NCBI taxonomy): Eukaryota > Viridiplantae > Streptophyta > Magnoliopsida > Asparagales > Iridaceae > Iris > Iris pallida. Next base: position 14,019,058 of record JANAVB010031818.1, on the reverse strand, counting down.
GCTCCGTAGACTCGGTAAGCTTGTGCAAGCTTGTAGCTGTAGCCTGCGACAGACTCATCAGCTCCTGTATACTGCGTTCGACCGCATCAAATCGTCCGGTGATCATCAGATCATCAGATCGTCGCTCTACGGTATGGTGATCAGAAATCTGCTACTACAACTCGTGATGCAGCTCGTCGATCTGACGACCAATATCATAAGCTCGTGATGACGCCTGCGAAGCTGGAGATTGCGCCCTGACAAAGGGGGCCCGGGATGGCTCTGAAGCCAAATAGGTGCCGTAGGATCCCGTACCGTAGTACGTACCCTTCTGAAGACCACCAACGGCAGTCATCCAGAGGTCGTCCGGCGATGGAGCTGTAGGCGGCTGGAAGGAAGTACTAGCCCCTCCCTTTGCTGGCGCACTAGCAGCAACAGCCGCCTCCTCTTGTAGCCGAAGAAACTCGGCCTAGAATATTGTTTGCTAACGTCTAAGTGTTTGCTAAAGTCTATATTGATATCTATTTTTCTATTTTCTAAATTATATTAAATTAATATAAAGAATAGAACGTACATATGCCTGCGTCGCCCTCTCTTCAATAAATGTCCCAGTCCTCCGATGGGTGACCAGAAAGACGGTCACCATGTTGGGGTCATCACCCTTTTTTACCTGTTAAAATATATTATCTATTATTAGTATTAAACATTCTATCCAACTATATAAAAAAGGATATCCTTCATAGAAAACGTACCAGACGACGAAAATGCTCCGTCATAGGAATGGAGCCACCGCACGACTTACGGGCGCTCGACAGTGCCATCTTGGCCTTGTCAGACCGCTCCTGGTACCTGGCCTTGCCGAATCTAGCCTTCACCGCAGTCCACTGCTCTGGTGTGATCCAACCATGGATCGGCTTTCCGGAGCGATTACGAGACTTCTGGTCGTGGATCGCATCACGGATGAGCTTGCCTGTGACGACAAAAAGTTGGGCCTCGATCTTCGCTGTCCGGTGTGTTGGATAGAAATAGGTCCTCTACAAGAAGTAAAATAGAAAGAGTTGTATAATATACAGAAATGATTATTAAAATTTAAAAATAAATAAATTTTTACCTTGAAGTTGGCCAACCAAAAGGCCTTCCTATTTGCGGGAGTATCTGAGTAGTTAATCCAAGACCCACCATAGTTCTGCCTCAAAAATAACCCCAGCTGTCTCTGTACTGCAGGAGGCCGATATCTATACAATAATAAATTTCATGAATATATATGTACATATAATCATTTGAGAAATATATATTAACTAATTAACTTACTTTGTAGGCCCATCCGTCTAAACATCCATACGCATCTCGTCCGGGGGAGCGCATGGAGGGTCGCTCTCACCTCCTGCCTGACCAGGATCAGTCTGATCGTCGTCCTCCATATGCACGACGTCGGCTCTTCCCATGGAGCCGTCGGCAGGAGGAATGCTGGACGCAGAAGGAATGCTGGACGCGGGAGGAATGCTGGACGACGAGGGAGGAGTCGCCAACCTGCTGGAACTGCCATGTCCCGGTAATGGACCGGGAACAGAACGATACACTGGCATACTCGAAGATGAGGATGAGGGTACGAAATCTGCATCCCCAACCTGACGCACATGGGACTGTCTAACATAATATCCTCCACATCGTCCGGGTCTAGTCATACCTGATAATAACATATAACAATAAAACAAATATACATATTTATATGACAGACATCACAGATTTTTGAAAAATATCATAGTCACAGATAAAAGTGTCACTAAAGTGTCACAGATTTATATGATAAAAGTGTCACTAAAGTTTCAAATATGATGATAAAACAAACGTACAGATTTAATCCTCATCTGAAAATTCATCTTGTTCGTTTAGCTCATCATCTTCTTATTCTTCTTCTTTTTCTTCTTCTTCTTCTTTCTCCTCTACATCTTCACTTTCATCTGCATCTTCCTCTTCAGATAATTCTACTTCTTCTACACAATTAGATGTGTAATAAGGAACTTCCGTCGTGTCCACTTCTATAATATTTGTTACAAGAGGTAGTTCATCCTCTTGATAAGCTATATCGTCAATCTCAAAGGTATTTCTAGCTTTAGTCTTGCATACTGTCCACCAGCCCGACCTTGTTGCTCTCCGTTTAGGATAACTTTTGAAGTATACGAGTTGAGCCTGACTTGATAGGACAAATGATTCATAGGCTTTATATCGACGCCAATAGTTTATATCCACAAGACCGTGCTTGTCTACTTTCCAACCTTGACCTTCAATCGGATTGAACCAATCACACCTGAATAACACAATCTTAGCAGGATCTATTCTATAATTATATGTCAGCTCCACAATCTCCCGTAGGATGCCATAGAAATTGTTGCCCGTATCAACATCTTTGTAGTTCGAAGATCTGATACACAAACAGCTATTTTTGGTGGAATCGAGATCCACAAAGTTGTCTCTGATCGGGCAAGTTGTTGACTTGAACCTAAACCCATTCACACAGTAGCTTGACCATATTTTTTAGCATAAATTAGTCCCTTGGCTAGCGTTCTAATAGACTCATTCTCAAGTCTTGCGTATGGACGATCGACCTAAAAACCATAAAAAAGAAATTAAGCTCATTCTCAAGTGCATATACAGAAAGGTAATTACAGAGTTCTCAAGTCTTACATATGCACTCAACTATGATGGAAAATAATGCCTCATTTCTTGTTCTAGTTCTTCTTCTGTTATGTGTGGCCTACCTGACCTCAAATCATCATTAAATATGCTAAAAATAACATCGTTCAATTAATGTAATAGTATAGTAATCAACACTATTAAAATAATATAGATGTATTAATTATTTATCCCTCCAGCTTCTCTAATTTATCATCGTCGCAGTTGAGTAATACATATACCTGAGCAGCCCTTAGCTCATCATCGTTCAGATATCTCTTCTTTATTTTATCCGATGGCTTTCCTGGAGCATTGAATACCTTCAGTATTGTATCATTACATTTATGATCTCTGTCGTCGTTTCTGGAAGCTCTTATTCTATTAGTTGTAACATGTGGCTTGAAATACATCGAACAAAAGTTTGTAATCTCCTCGAGAACATGCTTCACAAATAGAACCCTCGATCCGTGCCTTATTTTTTACCTTTCTTTTTAGGTGATTCAAATGTCGCTCGAACGGGTACATCCATCGATATTCGACGGGTCCACCAACATGTGCCTCATAGGAAAGATGAATCAGCAAATGCTCCATAGAGTCGAAGAATCCAGGAGGAAACACCCTCTCTAGCTTGTACAGTATTACCGCAATGTCCTTTTCTTGCTTTTCTAGACGATCAACGAGCAATTTCTTAGAACAAAGATCCCTAAAGAATATGCTAAGCTCCGTCAATGGATCCCAAACTGCCTGCGGTAAGAATTTCTAAAATGCAATCGGAATTAACCTTTCCATGAATACGTGACAATCGTGGCTCTTTATACCCGTCAATTTATTTTTCTTCGGATTGACACATCTTCTCAGATTTGACACATATCCATCTATCACTGTATTAATTATGTTATCAAACACATTCTTCTCAATATGCATGACATCAAGATTATGTCTGATCAGATTGGTACTCCAATATGGCAGATCCCAGAATATGCTCCTCTTTGTCCAGTTATGATCTCTACCAAATCCATCGTACTTGTACCCAGTTGTAGGATCTTCGATAGCACTTGGAAAATCTCTAACATCCTCCCATATCGTGGCTCCATACCACCTTGGCGGTGGATCACCCTTCTCTACAACGCCGGCACGGAATGCATTCATGTTCCTTCTGAACGGATGATCTTTTGGCAGAAATTGTCGATGACAATCAAAAAAGCACGGTTTTTCTCTGTGTTTCAAGCGGAAAGCCTTAGTATGATCCATGCAATACGGACATGAGAGACGGCCATGAGTGCTCCATCCAGATAACGTTCCATAGGCCGGAAAGTCGTTGATGGTCCACATAAGGGTTGTCTTCATCTGAAAATTCTGCTTCCTGGAAACATCGTAGTGTTAACGCCTACTTCCTATAACTGATTCAACTCATCTATCAAATTTTGTAAGTACACATCAATGTTCCTCTTGGAATTGTTCGAACCAGGAATTATAACGGTTCGAAACATGTACTGTATCTTCATGCACATCCAAGGCGATAGGTTATACGGATTGACAATCATAGGCCAGCACGAATACTGGGTTCCCGAAAGATCAAAAGGAGTAAAACCGTCAGAAGATAGCCCCAACCTGACATTACGCGGATCTGAAGCAAAATTAGGACACACTCGATCAAAGTGCTTCTACGCTTCTCCATCGGATGGGTGATCCAACACTCCGTCAATCTGTTCTCGCGTGTGCCAACTCATATTTTCGGCCGTCTCTTTTACCATAAATAATCTTTGCAACCGCGGCGTTAAAGGCAAGTAGTGCATTGAATCGGTCAGACTTCTTGCACCGGTAGACCTTCATGTACTAGTTGTCTTATAGCGATCTGTACCACAAAATCTGCACACATATGCGTCCTTGTCATCTTTGTAGTACAACATGAACCCATTACGACAAGAATCAATTTTCTCGTATCCCATCTAGAGCGATCTCACCATCCTCTTAGACCGGTAGAAGTCTTTAGGTAACTTAGCACCCGCCAGCAAGATCTCTATAATCAACTCTAACACTCGGTTGTAGCATTCTTGTAACATGTTAAAATCTGACTTAATGCTCAACAGTCTTGTAACCACCTCCAATGGTGAATGATCCTCACAACCAGGATACAATGGAGTCCTTGCATTCCCCAGCAACTCCATGAACTTTGCAGCATCGACATTGGGTGCATCCTCAGCTGCATCATGAACGAAACTAGGCCCCACAGCATCGAAAACCATGTTCATGCACCCGTCGTCGTATGCATGATTATCTGAAACAAAATTAGGTCCCGCATGCATATACGTCTCAACATAAGGCTCCGGCTCTGATGCTAAAGACACAAGTTCTCCGTGTGCGGTCCACTGATAGTAATTAGGCATGAAACCCCTCGAGTACAAATGATATGTCACTTCCACGTCTGGATAATATTTTATGTTATGATATTTCATACACGGACACTTAATTTTGGTACCGTCCATGTACTGAGGGAACGCCTTGGCAAACTGCAGGAACTGCTCTACTCCCGCTATGTATTCATCTCGTACACCGTACATATCATCAGGATGACGATTGTACATCCATGAACGACACAGCAAGTAGTAATTCATATCCATTTGGAAATAATTCTGCAAAGATGGACACACAATTATCCAATAGGCACAAATTTGTTTCATAAATACCTACACAAATTGGACACCTGGACACGAACCACTTGGCACAGAGGTGGGGGCAACCACTGACAAGTCCCCCTCAAGTTTCGTGTCGGCTGGATGCATGTCGGACATGAAATCGCACGTGCACTGGATTTGGACCGTGCGTACACAATCGTAAATTCGACTCTGATACGCCTTGGTATCTTAGACACACGACTTGTGGACCCAATTCAAGGTGATAGACACGAAACCCTACCCCTACTCTCCACGTGGACACGAACACGTGGCCAATGGCACACTTTGTCGTATCCAATTCGACCCGACCCTATTGCACGATACTGGTTTTCTGTTATTCTCTGTTTGGATACCTTCGTGTCCAATGTTTGGACACCTTTGTGTCCAATGTTTGGACCCGACCCCAACAGCACTTTTCGGATATTATGCCGCTCTTACTGTCACACTTATCGCCGTCCTCAATCGATTGTTGATGTTGAGATACGAACTTTCCTAGCAAACACATTACATTATTGATAACTGTAAGTTAATAGGCTTGTAATTTGTGGATAAATGCTTCAACAATTGGTTATAATTTTATTTGAGAAGATACTTTACAGCTATCCATAGGTTGCCTGAGCCACAACTTATTTTGGTTGTCCTTGATCCTTGTTATAGGGTGGTCTTGGGAGTCACATGCGACTCCCGACCAAATCTTGCAGGTCACGTTACAGGGGTTGTCCAAGTCTAAAATTTTATCAAACTTACCCATGGATCGGCCCTGCTTCTATCCGCAATAGCATATCTTATATATGCTTTGCAACTAATTAAACAAAATTCTGCCATGTTCAAATCCTTTTCCGTTACGTCAAAATTTTAATCTTGTGGTGAGAATAGAAAATATCCAGCAGTATATTTTCTTAATCCATGAACGTATCGAAAATATTCTCAAAATTATAATCTTATGGTGAGAATTTCTTGTGGTGAGAATACAAAATTTTAATCTTGCAACTAATTATACAAATATGACAATTTTTGAGACAAATATAATTTAATCTATCTCAATATCTCATCAGTTCTTCCATACTCGACAATATAAAACATTACAACATGTTGGCATTTGGGACATGAATCCCCAAAACTATATATATATATATATATATATATATATATATATATATATATATATATATATATATATATATATATATATATATATATATATATCCCCAAAAAAAAAAAAAAAAATGCCAACACTAGATATATATATATATATATATATATATATATATATATATATATATATATATATATATATATATCCCCAAAACTAGATAAAAGCATTGATTTTACAGCAAGTGTCACATCACAACTATCAAGATATTTTTTGTCAAGAATTTTATAAAATTGTCAATTGAGCAAATGCCAAATTTGGACCCCTCATTCCCTCTGATACGAGCCAGGTAAAGACAACAGAACAGAACCCCCTCCCCATCAGAATATGGCCCAATTTGCAATCTTAGTTAGCACATGGTGTCATCACATTTGCAGCCCTAGTTAGGGTTAGGGTTCTCGTGTAACCTAGGGCTAGGGTTAGGGTTCTCGTGTCTGTGTCGTATGTGCCCATATTTGTGTCCGTGTCTCGATAGCTAGGGTTAGGGTTAGGGTTTACCTGAAGAGGGCGGCTCGGTCGGAGGAGGGAGGCGGCGAGGAGGGGGGCTTCGTCGTCGGAGGGAGGTGGCAAGGCGGGGGGCTTCGTCGGAGGACAGCTTCATCGGAGGAGAGACTGAAAAATTTTGGGTTTGATTTTTGAGAGAGGGAGAAGGGGAAAATGAAAGTTTTGAACGGGATATATTAAAACATTAGCGACGTCAGATTTAGACATCGCTGAACGTCGCTAAAGAGCGACATAACTTAAGTCACATCGCTAAACGTCGCGATTCAGCGACGTACTTTATCTCTTGTCGCGAAACGTTGCTGTTCAGCAACGTTTTGCGATGTCAATAACAGGAGTCGCTATATTCAATAGTTAGCGACGTTAATTTATTCCGTCGCTAAATTCTGTCGCTAATAAAGCATATTTTAGTAGTGTCTGCCTTGCCACGACTCACACCACAACCACCTATCCTCGTCTCGCCCGGTCGACTCTGACCCCCGACGACATCCTCCTCTCCACCCTCTGTCCATCACCACCCTCTCTCCTGTAATCTCCACGGTCGGACACCCGTCGGAGCCGAGGTCAACCACCATCACCACCACTTGCCCCCGCATCCACCAGCCACGTCCCATCACAACCCACACCGACTCAGTCACCCACCACAGTCGTCTTCCCGATCCCGGCCCCTTTTCGACCTCGGCCATCCAACAACCGGCCACAACTCCGCATCACACCACCTCCGCATCGCCGTCTAAACCTACCAAAGCAGCGCCATCACCACCCCAGTTCTCCGGCAATCGCCCAAATCGTTCCCCGTCACCACCACCACACGGACACAGAAGAAAAATTTGGAAACCCTTACCTCGCCTCCGGTCGCCGAAGTCCTCCTGTGTGCGGCAGCCCTGAGCACCTCGCCCGTACCCACGGCGAGACTGCGCCCCACTCCTGGCCGAGCGTCGAACCACCCTGCTGTAGCCTCCTTCGGCCGCGACCCGTGCTGACCGGTGCCAGGTCAGCGCCTCACCGCTACCGCCGAACGTCCCTCCAGAGCCGACGTTGGACTTCACCATCGCTCTGTCTTCGTGCAGCCCCGCTCCGGTGAGACCATCTCGTCCGTCTCCGTCCGACAAGACGGCTTCCCCAGATCTGGCACCGCCGGTTCAGTAACCGTGCCTGCCAGCGTCGTCGGAAACTGCCGCCCTTTCCGTCGTCCGATGGTAACCCCTTCCCTTCTCTTCTCTCCCTCTGTCGCCTTTCTCTTCTCTACTTTAGTTGCTTCTTCACTTCACAAATTTTGGGATTTTGCTTATAGAGAGAGAGAGAGAGAGCAGCTGATATATACTTTTTTTTGCTTTTGTTGTTACTTTATTATAAATGGGTCATTGTTATTAGTATTTTATTTAAATTTTGCACAAATAACATAATATATATTATTTGTATTATTTTCTATATGGGTATAAGTTTTATTATTATTACCATTATATATATATATATATATATATATATATATATATATATATATAACCTATTTAAAATAATAACAATAATAATTTCTAGGTTTTCAAATATTTGCTTAACGATAACTTTACCGTAAAAATATAATTTTCAAATTGTAAAAACGATTTCCTAGTACTTTCGAATGGTCATCTAAATTATTTTTAATTAATAAGATAAATTTTTTCTAGCTAAAATAATTTTGACAAGACTTAGAGTTTTAGCCTAAAATATTTAAACTTAAAGTTAACCGTAAATCATGCGTCATAATATAAAAACTTAAGATATTTCTCAAACTGATTTCATATCCCTAATAAATCATAACTATTTCACAATTTCAAAAATCATTAAAAAAAATTTGTTTTCTCGATCTAGCTATCATCCTGTGTATACCACTTTGTAATATCAAAATAAAATTCCAACTATCCCTTGAAGGTGGTAATATGCTACTATCCAACTCGGAATAAACTAATCCTTAAAAATCATACTTTTAGGAAAAATGCCTTTATAACTCAAATAAGACCTCAATGTATACTAATTGTCACTGTAATCTTCCTAACCATGTGTTTGACATATGAGCATATAATAGTGTAGTCATCTTTCTAACCATGTTTAAGCACAAGATGATAGGGTGTTGGTAGAAAGAGTTCAAGCAAGATGCAAAAATCAAGGGAGACAACGAGAGTTTAGAATTTGGAAATCAATGTAGTGATCAAGTATGTGAATGAGATTCCTAGACTCTAATCCTATATTGCAGGCTCACATCGGTACAGTTACGTAACCGAAGTGACAAACTCGACCTGCATGGGCCACCACAAAAATATGTCACACCCCAGTCCCAAAATACTTAGGACCAAGCACGTATCCATACCAGCTATATACATACGAAGTACGCCCCAACATATGGAAACCTTATATGTATACATAAGCTGTAAAATGCAGTAACCCAAGACTAAATCTCATCCACAATGAAAAGAATAATAATATAAAATTAACTTGAATAATTATGGTTCAATCGTTGGACGGAGACAATAATAATAATAATAATAATAATAATAATAATAATAATAATAATAGTAATAATAATAATAATAATAATAATAATAATACTGATAATAATGATAATAACAGTAATAATAAAACTAATATAATAATAATAATAATACTAATAATGATAATAATATTAATACTAATAATATGATACATTAAATAAGAGCTACTCTTAATTAGGAAGGAGAGAGAGAGAGAGGAAGAGGAAAAAGTTAGAGAGTGGGGAAGGGTGAGACTCACAGAGGGGTTTCGGTGGCACGCGACCTCGACGGAGTCCGGGGCGGCGAGCGGCAAGGCGTTGCCGCAATAGGAGGGAGGCGGCGAGACGGGGTCCACACCGGTACTCGTAGCTTGACGAAGAGGAGATTGGGCGGCTCCGGTGTCGGTGGTCCTACGCGCGGTGGCACGCACGGCGGGGAGGATCCACGGTGGAGAGCGCCGCAGCGGAGGCGGCGACTGTCGGACCTGGGCGAGGGCCCTATTCTGATGGCACACGACCGATCTGGCCGACGGCGGCTCCATGCACGGAGGGCGTGCTCCCGTGGGTGGCGCAGCGAGGAGGGGGTCTCCTGGTAGCTGCTGTTCTGAGGCTCGCGGAGTCGGCGAGGATGCCGGAGTTGGCAGCGGTCGCAGAGGAGAGAGAGGCGCGGAGAGGTGGGCACTGGTGATCGGGGTCGCGGCGAAGGTGGGGTTTCTTCCCCCTCCTCCTTTCCTTTGTGATGGTGGTGATGGTTTCCTTTAGGGTTTTGGTGGTTGGGGGTTGTTTGCCGGAGGAATGGCGGGGTGGCCGTTGGCAGTTGTCGAGGGTGATGTCGGTGATGGTAGTGGCTACTTTGTTTTCGGTAGTGGTGATGTTCGTGGAGGGGGTAGCTGTGGTGATGTCCTGGTTGAGGGAGCGGGTGTTCGAATGCTGGTGGTAGCAGTAGGTACGACGGGAAGGTGATGGCGATGGACGTGGTGGGAAGGTATGGAGGTGGGTCGGACTCCGTAGGTGCGGGTGGTGAGAGATGGAGGTGGAGATGGAGTTGCTGGCATGGTGATGGTTCGGATTAGGGTTAGGGTTGGGTCATGGTGATTGCGTGTCCTGTGTGACACGGAGAATGAAGGGAGATGGTGTCCGGTGTGTCGGACACGGGTGATAATATTGTATATGTAAAAATATATATATATAGTGGATGTAAATGGCGACACAGACACGATGCACAACACCTTTGTGGAGAGAATTTTTGTGGCATAATTGGTGGATGAGTACCTCTCCTTATATAGGAGGTAGGAATTCCCAGTTGGATGAGGATTAAGATTTATTTAACCCAATTAGATAATTCAATTTAAATCATTAAAATCAAATCTAAATTCAAATTCAATTCCAATTTAAATCTAGATAATCTAAACTCAATTTAAATATAAATTCTATCTTTAAACTATTTAAATTATATCCATAAAATCAAATCGAGATTTAAAATGGCCACCATAATTTCAAAATATATTTTCCAAAAATAGCAATAATGATAATTTCTAAAATAATAAATATTTTTAAATATCTTTTTGAATAATAAATATTAATATCAATAAATTTGAAAATGGAATTATATATATGAATTTAAATTCATGTACCTCATGTGCAAGGAATATTTGCATAAAAATAGTTTTCTAAATTACCACTATTAAATAAGCTAGCCTTTTATAAATAAATAAAAGTAATAAGTTTTGGCCATATTGATACAATACTTTTCACAACATTAAGTAAAATACAAATACAAATAATTATTATATATATTATTTTGAAACTATAAAAATAGAAAAATATTTTTCTAAAAATATGTACGCTCGCACATATTCGTACTCGTCGAGCAATTACAAAAAACGAAATTTCGCGCGCGACATACAATGCAACTATGCGACGTATAAATACAAAATAAAAAAATCAGTACCAAATTTATTAAAAAAATAGTACAAATTTAGGAGTTTTACATCCTACCCAACTTATAAGAATTTTGTCCTCGAAATTTATGAGTAGTTAGGGTAGGTATGGTCGAAGGGAATGGAAAGAGTTTAGCGGATAAGAATCATGACTTAAATCCTCGGGCGAGAAGTTCAAGGCATAAGATGGGATATTTAGATAATTCTAGTAAAAAAAAATCAACAGCTTGAAGATGGTTAATGCATGACAACCCCTGAGTGTTTAAATCAATAACGCTACCATTATCCTATAGACTTGCAATCTTGTCAATAGGCAATAACTTCCTTATCTCAAACCTCGATTATGATCACGTTCGTTTCGAGTCACTTGTGGTTTTCAATTTCGTTAAATTTTTGAATTCGTCGTTATCCTTTTATCACTAATCTTCAAAAATATTTTTTCTTCCAATTGATATTCTACCGAACTTCGCAAAACATACGTTCCTAAGTTTGAGATTTATGAACAAAATTTAGATGTCGACCAATATATGCCTTCGATATCTCCTAATGCTTGCTTTTAATTTAAATTTTTAGATTCAATCAATCTCTAGCAATTATTTTCCTCAAACCAATTTCAAAGATTTTTCGAAATAATCTAGTCAACGTTTACTCAATTTAGTTGCAGAAAAACCAAGGTTACTTCAATATGAAATTACGTCCAAAATCTTAAAATTTGCTAAGTCCAAAATAATCCCTAATATTCTTCTTCCCACATATTTTTTCCTCAAGCAAATTTTCCATGCAAAATTTTCTTTTAAGAAATAACATTAAAATTTCTTCACTCCATTCAATCATGAGTAAATCAATCTCACCTTAATATGACCTTTATAATAGACAAATTTTTAAGTCCTATATCCCATGATAAAAATAGGTCCAAAACTTTTGATTTTTTCTTCTCCAATATTTTCATATTGGTCTATATTTCCTCAAGCTATAATCTCCTCAAAATTCAAATTTAATAACCTTTAATCCCTTCAGTCGATGGCCAAATCAAGTTCTTCCTAGTAGGACATTCACATTTAATTGAACAAAATTCTTTCAAGCACAAAACGTAAGATTCATTTCTAGTATGTTTGATTAATCGCAACCTTTTTGTCAATCTCAAGCATATTATCACTTGAATATAAAAATCTAATGTCACTTCTCTTAATTCCATCTAATTCCATTTTTTAACTCATTTCTCCAGATTATACACTCATTTTATTTATCTATACTAATCTCCTTTATGGCCTTCCGATTCTAACTCATTTTTAACCAAAGGGGTCATGCTAAACTTTCCATCTTCACATATAAGAAACAAGGTTTGCATGACTAACAGTGTAGTAAAAATAAGATCCTTGAAGAGAGAAGAAAAACAATCAGGAGGAGAATATAGTCAGGTTCAACGGTCACGATAAGGGTTTGGATTATAAATACAGATTATTGCACGAAAATAAAAAAATTATGGTCTAAGCAAATAAGATAAGGCACGAAATAAAAAATAAAAGGCACAGGTTAGCAATCAACATAGAGCACAAGCTAAGCATTTAAGGAATTAAGTGGGTCATAATCATTATTTAGTCGAAAGTCTTGAGTCTTGGTTGAATCTCTTTCTGTGGTCATGAGTCGACATCATGGTAAAGGTTACAGTTTAGTCTTTTTGACCGAAATTCATATCCAAAAAATAGAGTACAAGGTGTGTTTTAGTGGCACGTGATATACCTACATGAAGGTAGGCTCGTCTAGGTCTTGTGTATGGAATTTGTTGGAAGAAAAAGTCTATTGTTGTGCTCCAAATATCAAAGTCATGATAGGGAACACCAAATGATCAAAATAGGAAGTTGGTTCTCATGTTGTACTAATTAATGCACAAAAAGAATACAGTTAAAGCACGAAATAAAGATAATTAAGAAATCTCGTAGATCAAGTTAAAATAAGTTAGGGATACGGCTTCTAGAGAGAAAATTGTCCCATAGATAAGGGTATGGTCAAGGGAATGATTCTAATCATTTCTAAGTTTCAAACAATTAGATGGTCACGATAAAAGATCTAGATTTGAGGGAAGGTCGAGTGGGTCAAGATAAAGATATAGTGATACGGTTTGGTCAATGACTAACTATACTTGTGTATATGTCATATAATAATCATAGGTGATATGGCAACCTATTATGGAATACTTGTATCTCATTAGGGTGACCTTGCTTGTTTCTTGGTCCTTCACCAATATATGATCTAATCTAAAAAATTTAAGTTCCTCGAAAGTTTCTCAATAAAATTCTCAAGATACTCCATCAAAATTTCTAATTATCTTAGGCTGCTAAGTTTAAATCAAAATTTAAATATCTAATCAATCTCTAAATAGTCCTTGTATATCGCAATTGGAACATACTTTTTTCACAAAAATTAAATATCTATAATCAAGGCTTTAAACTCAAAATCTAAATAACTTTATAAATCATAGATCATATGACACAAATTTGAAATTTGAATTTTTTTCCCTTCAAAGTCGATTTCATATCTTCCAAAATATTTTAAACAAAAATTTTACCATAATCTCTTCAAACTCAAAATTAAAGAAACTTATAAATCGTACGATGCAATTTAAAACCTCAAGCTCTCTATCCCTTCTAAACTTCCGCCTTCTCTAGTCGTCTACAAAAATCATAATTTAAACTCTTTAAATAATCTCAAGATAAACTTTATCATATTACCATCCAAACTTAAAGTTAACCGTAAATCATGCGTCGCAATATAAAAACTTAAGATATTTCTCAAATCGATTTCATATCCCTAGTAAATCATAACTATTTCACAATTTCAAAAATCATAAAAAAATTTATTTTCTCGATCTAGCTATCCTCCTGCGTATACCACTTTGTAATATCAAAATAAAATTCCAACTATCCCTTGAAGGCGGTAATATGCTACTACCCAACTCAGAATAAACTAATCCTTAAAAATTATACTTTTAGAAAAGATGTCTTTATAACTCAAATAAGACCTCAATGTATACTAATTGTCACTGTAATCTTCCTAACCATGTGTTTGACCTATGAGCATATAATAGTGTAGTCATCTTTCTAACCATGTTTAAGCACAAGATGATAGGGTGTTAGTAGAAAGAGTTCAAGCAAGATGCAAAAATCAAGGAAGACAACGAGAGTTTAGAATTTGGAAACCAATGAAGGTGATCAAGTATGTGGATAAGATTCCTAGACTATAATCCTATATTGCAGGCTCACATCGGTACAATTACGTAACCGAAGTGATAAGCTCGACCTGCATGGGCCACCACAAAAATATGTCATACCCCAGTCCCAAAATACTTAGGACCAAGTACTTGTCCATGCCAGCTGTATACATACGAAGTACGCTCCAACGTATGAAAACCTTGTATGTATAAATAAGCTGTGAAATACAGTAACCCAAGACTAAATCTCATCCACAATGAAAAGAATAATAATATAAAATCAACTTGAATAATTATGGTTCAATCGTTGGGCGGAGACAAATCCACTACCAACAAATTTTAATAGGAAATAAATATACAAGGATAGTAATTTGGTAGAGCGAAGGGGATGACGATCCAAGAGCAATATCTGAAAGAATAGAGCGCAAGTCATGGCCTTAGCTAGAGCACCTGCAGAAATCACAAGACACACCTGGAGAAATCACCGGGTCCTCAGAGGGACGTAATAAGATACAGGAAGAACATACCATATAAATACTGAATATAAATTATGCCACAATCAAAGAAAGTGACAAGACATAAATAAGGTAACATAATCGTACTAAAGTGATCATACAGTTGAGAAATAATCCTTCGACGCATGAGCCCTGGCTATAAATGGGATCTGATATGGTCCTCGCTTGGGCACCAGTGACCTAAGCGCATGACGTTGAAAAACGACAGTGGCCAACCTGAGAGGCTAATCATACCCGTATCTCCAGCGGAGCTTTCGGATTGCAAGGGAAGTGCAATCGAAGCCCATACGTCAGGTATTGTTCTCCCCATCCAATGTACCTATCTATGTCGGATCCACGACCATGTTTCTCTACTAACTGCTAAGTCTCCTAATATGCCTCTATTAGCACCCTAACGCATGCACATGGGGGATCAGCCCACACGAAAGAACCTCTACATGCTACTCATCTGACACATCCTCGTGGTACAACTGTATCAAGGTATATGCAATATACTACAAACGGTAGTCTCTTAACTCTAAGTCCATATGCAATCAAAGGATAATAACAAAGTACATCTAATATCACTGAGCAGACAGTAACTCAAGAACTGTAAGAACTAGAAATAAATGAACAGTGATAGTAATAAAATACAAACTGAATATAAACAGTATAATGGCAAGATATCTTGCCTGGTGTGTCGCCTGGTGGTGCGATGTTACGACAAGTTCCGAGTTGTCCGATAGCCGAGGTCGATGCGTATGGGTCTGAATCACAAGAATATAGAAGTGTATGATTAGACACGATCAAATAATAGAATTTGCTAAAATAAATATATACACTATTTTTGAAAAATATAATATTTAAAATCTAGGTCTTATTAGTCAAAATATGTTTTTAGGAAAAAAATACTTTAAAATCTAGAAATTCGTTTTAGGTTAAGCTCGAAGTTTGTAAAGATACATTTATGGTAGATAGCCATATCTTCATTAGACAGCGATATCGTGAAATCTAGAAAAATTATTTGTAAAGATTGGTTTTGTCAAAATACACTATTTAGGTACAAAACTATTTATAAAAGAAAAATATAATAATAATAATAATAATAATAATAATAATAATAATAATGATACTGATAATAATGATAGTAAAAGTAATAATAATACTAATATAATAATAATACTAATAATGATAATAATATTAATACTAATAATATGATATATTAAATAAGAGATACCCTTAATTAGGAAGGTGAGAGAGAGAGAGAGGAAGAGGAAAAGAGTTAGAGAGTGGGGAAGGGTGAGACACACAGAGGGGTTTCAGTGGCACGCGACCTCGACGAAGTCCGGGGTAGCGAGCGACAAGGCGTTGCCGCAATAGGAGGGAGGCCGCGAGAGGGGGTCTACGCCGGTACTGGTAGCTCGACGGAGAGGAGATTGGGCTGCTCCGACGCCGGTGGCCCTGCGCCGATGGCAAGCATGACGGGGAGGATCTACGGCGAAGAGCGCCGCAGCGGAGGCAGCAGCTGCCGGACCTGGGCGAGGGCCCTACTCTGATGGCACGCAGCCGATCTGGCCGACGGCGGCTCCACGCACGGAGGGCGTGCTCCCGTGGGCGGTGCAGCGAGGAAGGAAGTCTCCTGGCAGCTGCTATTCCGACGGCCAACTCGCACGCGTGGAGGGAGACGGACGCGCAGAGGCTCGCGGAGTCGACGAGGATGCCGGTGTCGACGGCGGTCGCAGAGGAGAGAGGGGCGCGGAGAGGTGGGCGCTCGCGATCGGGGTTACGACGAAGATGAGGGTTTCTTTCCCCTCCTCCTTTCCTTCGTGATGGTGGTGATGGTTTTCTTTAGGGTTTTTGTGGTTGGGGGTTGTTTGCCGGAGGAACGACGGGGTGGCCGTTGGCAGTTGTCGAGGGTGATATCGGTGATGGTAGTGGCTACTTTGTTGTCGGTGGTGGTGATGTTCATGGCAGGGGTGGCTGTGGTGAAGTCCTTGTTGATGGAGCGGGTGCTCGGATGCTGGTGGTAGCGGTAGGTACGGCGGGGTGGTGATGGCGATGGACGTGGTGGGAAGGTATGGAGGTGGGTTGGACTCCGTAGGTGCGGGTGGTGAGAGATGGAGGTGGAGATGGAGTTGCTGGCATGGTGATGGTTCGGATTAGGGTTAGGGTTGGGTCATGGTGATTGCGTGTCCTGTGTGACACGGAGAATGAAGGGAGATGGTGTCCGGTGTGTAAAATATATATATAGTGGTTGGAAATGGCGACACAGACATGATGCACAACACTTTTGTGGAGAGAATTTTTATGGCATAATTAGTGGATGAGTACCTCTCCTTATATAGGAGGTAGGAATTTCCAGTTGGAACAGGATTAGGATTTATTTAAACCCAATTAGATAATTCAATTTAAATCAATAAAATCAAATCTAAATTCAAATTCAATTCCAATTTAAATCTAGATAATCTAAACTCAATTTAAATATAAATTCTATCTTTAAACTATTTAAATTAATTCATAAAATCAAATCGAGATTTAAAATGGCCACCATAATTTCCAAATATATTTTCCAAAAATACCAATAATAATAATTTCAAAAATAATAAATATTTTTAAATATTTTTTTGAATAATAAATATTAATATCAATAAATTTGAAAATAGAATTATATATATGAATTCAAATTCATGTACCTCAGGTGCAAGGAATATTTGCATAAAAATAATTTTCTAAATTACCACTATTAAATAAGCTAGCCTTTTATAAACAAATAAAAGTAATAAGTTTTGGCCATATTGATACGATACTTTTCACAACGTTAAGTAAAATACAAATACAAATAATTATTATATATATTATTTTGAAACTATAAAAATAGAAAAATATTTTTCTAAAAATATGTACGCTTGCACATATTCGTACTCGTCGAGCAATTACGAAAAATGAAATTTTCCGCACGATGTACAATGCAACTACACGACGTATAAATACAAAATAAAAAAATCAGTACCAAATTTATTAAAAAATAGTAGAAATTTAGGGATTTTATATATAAATAGCCTTGAACCCCTTCATTCAAGATTGATGCTTTGAGCCTAAAATTTTTCTAACCACCAAAGCTTTTCCACAAACAACTCTACAAAGTTTTTATTTGCCATCCACAAGTTGTGTTAGAGTTATTGAGTTAAAAAGTGAGATCTTCATCTTGTTGTATAAGGAGATCAAAACGTATTGTGAAAGGTTGAAGTTGGAGAGTCTTCGGATCCAAACTTTCGATTGAAGTCGGGGAGGCCTTCGGACTAATGCTCTAGTATAAGAAGTTGATGAGTCTTCGTATAAAAACTCATGTTGTACTATTTACGATAATAGTAGATTAAAGCTGAAGAGAGTTCCGGGACTGAAGTGTCCCTTGGGTGGATACAAGGATACATTGAGTGTCGGTATTATTTTTCTTCTTCTCTTGTACTTATATTTTTAAATTTTTCATTCGCTTGTGCTAAGTGCTGATTAGTTAGCCTGACCCAATTCACCCCCCTCTAGGGTTCCTACAATTGATATCAGAGCAAGGACTCTATTGTTAGGCTTAACATCCTTAGAGTATATCCTTTTAATTTTTCTATGGCATCATATTCCTCCTCCTTCGATAAAGAGGATTTTACTTCTAGTAGCATGGACAATCATGTTTCTTCTAAATATAAGAACTACTCTAAGTGGAAGCCATGGCTAACCAATCCTTAGAGATTCTTGATGACCTTCATTCTACAAATGATGAACTTTCATAAAAGGTTATTCATTTAGAAGAATCTAATGAGTTTTTGAGAAATGAAAACAATGATCTAAACTTGATTCTCAAAACTTATCTTGTGTTTATTTAAAGAGTTTGAATGAGGTTTTAATTTTGAAAATCAAATATCTTACCTCATCAATAGAAGATCTTAAGAGGCAAACACATGAGCTAAATCATTTGCATGATTCTTCTATTGACTCTTTAAAAAAATAAAATGATGATTTTATTTCTAGAATTGCTTTATTTGAAAAGAGAATTATGCTTTAAATGCTAAATTTGATTCTCTTACTTGTTTGCATGATGATTTGCTATTAGAACATGATATTCGTAAGACCAATTCTATGCATGCTCACTTTAGAGATATTCATTATAATAGTATGTCACATGTTCATAATCATGCTCATTCGGATACATGAGCACACACTAGTATTAGGTGCTTCTATTGCTCTCACATTGAATACATGTGTCTAACTTATCCTATTTGTAGGAGTTTTTCTACCAATGCTAGAGTAAATATTATATGGGTCCCCTAAGCTAACAAATGTGGATCCATATTTGGATACCAAAGTCTTCATCCAATATTGTAGGTGGAGCTTCTTGTATCGGAACATAGCACCGAGGAGCGTGTTGGTAGTTGCAAATCTCAAAGGTCATCTTCCAAGCAGTTGCACCAATACAAGTGTGGCCACTAGAGCCACTTTAGTAACAAGATAAACGATTCTCTTTAAATGGTTTATATTCATAGTATCTAGCATGTTTCTCTTGATATCTTGCTACTAGCTCACATTGATATCCTTTAGTTGCTTATTATATAAATCAATGTGAGATATAATACTAGCATGCTTAGTTAATTTTTTTTTTTTTATCTAGCATGACTAGTTACTTAGCTTAAATGATTAGTTCACACTATGTAGTTTATCACTCATTTTCTATTAGTGTGACACATTTATATATGCATGCTCGTTATTCTTAATCTTTATTTATAAAGCATGCATATCACTCTAGTCTATAGGAGCTTGGTTTTGATTTGAGTTAATATGATTTTAACTCTCCGTCTTTAAAGTTTTTGAGATAGTTACTTCTTGCCGATTTGTATTTAATATGTCATATTTATCTTAATCGGTATTTGTGAATATGTGTTTAGCACAAGCTTCTTATCACTTGACAAGTATACACTTATACTTCCATTTTAACCTTGTGCTTACATAATATATTCATTATTGATTCTCATGTTTTATTTTGATTAAACCTCTTATGAATCAATTATGTCTTTGCCTAATAAAGCTTAGTTTTACGTGTTTTGAATTTGTGATAGTTTTTCAAACATTCATTAAGGATACATGACTATATTCATTAAATTTCCATTTATATATAGATCATATATTTCTTATATTGATATATATTTTTGTATAAATATCTTTATGTGAGCATATGAGTTAAGCTCAAGTTTTATATTGTTTTGAAGAGTATTTAATTATACTTGCTTCAAACTTGTGCTTATTTTATACTTTAGCTATTGATTCCTTTGATCAAATTTGTGCATCTCTTCTTGAATAGCTTCTTCCTTAAGCCTTCTTTTGATGATATCTTCTTGGATTTTTTTTTTGTTGACTTTATGCATACATGTCTTTTAATTGATTTTTAATCTTTTCATGTATGCCTATTTGTGATATATATATATATATATATATATATATATATATATATATATATATATATATATATAAATGATTTCTAACTTTTGATATTTATTTGTTTTACTTCTTCAAGTTAGAATGTTGAGAGAAAATGTTTATTAGTGTCTTGCTCGTGACTATTTATGAAAGTTTTTTAAGGATCACATAATTTTGTGCTTTATCTTGCTTGTTAATTTTACCTCCTTAATTAGTGCACACTTTCTAGTCTATATCTTTATAGGGGTGTAAATCGGACGGACGGACACGGACAGTCCACTATCCGTGTTCGGTCCGTAAATAAAAATGAGTTCGGACGAACGAACACAGACATTCCACTGTTCGAGTTTGGACCGGACGGACACGGACAACCATTGTTCGTTAATTCAATCGGACGGTCCGCGGACAAAATAAATATATTGTCAAAGCTGTTATTTTATCAAAATACTTCGATAGTTGGTACAAAAAATAAAGTTGAAAGAAAAGACAATTGAAGTTTATAGAATAAAACAAACAATGGTAAAAGATTAATGAAAATTAAGACTGAACAGCCAAAAATTGATGCAAAACCAAAATGATACGACATAATTGATGCAAAACTAAAATGAGTCTCCACTATCGGACGGTCCGCGGACAAATTCGGACCGGACATGGACATGACCGTGTCCGGATCCGATTTTTAAACGGACCAAAAAAAATGTCCAAGCTCTGTTCGTTAATTCAATCGGACGGCCACGGTCGAACCATTTATCAAGCCGGACACGTACGGACAACGGACTACTTTGTCCATTTTACAGCCCTATATCTTTATATTTTACTATGGTGCACTATGAAAGCTTTTTTAAAAAAATATGTCTCTTACTATCTTTAGCTTTTAATTAGCTTTCTTGATCTTAATGATCTTTCTTTGCTCATTCCTTGGGTATATGTTTCTTTTAAATTATTATTGTCCAATGATATTTTTGTAGCACATGAAAATACATGTAATTGATACATCATATTTCTTATGTCTTTAACTACTATTGTAACGCTCCAGTCCCAAAATACGTAGGACTAGGAACATAGACATGCCAGCTGTATTCATACGAAGTACACTCCAATATATGGAAACCTCGTATGAATACATAAGCTTTAAAATATAGTAGAACCATAACTAATCTCATCCACACAAAATAAATAAATAAAAGATATCATATAATGATATTAATTATCTTGATATAATATGTTGGGCGGAGACAAATCCACTAACAACAAGTAAAGAAAAAATACATGAGAAAATAAATGAGTTTTTGGTGAGCGAAGCGAAGATGATCCAAGCGCAATCATCCTCGAAGAAATGGAGATGGTCACGGCTAGAGATAAAGCACCTGCGAAAGACAAGAGCACACACCTGACGAGATAACCAGGTCCTCAGAGGGATGTAACAAGACACATAATATCATGTCATAATAACTGTGATATATAATATAAAGAAAGAAATATGTATGCAATCAGGTGCCTAACCAGTCTACAGTGATAATACAATAAGAACAAACCTTTGACGCATGGACCGGATCAGAAATATCAGAAATCAGGACCGTATCCTCTACTGGAGATAACCGACAATCAGGATCGTACCTTCCACTGGAGATAACCGGCTATCAGGACCATACCTTCCATTAGAGATAACCAGCAATCAGGACAGTGCATATATGACCCATAAATTAAGGAACTGTTCTTCCCACCCAATGCCTGTTATGTTGTATCCACAACATAAAACCTCTATTAACCGCTAAGTCGAACTAAGCATGCAACCTCTATTAGCGGTTATTCCTATCGCACGGCTTATACGTACCGGTGGCCAGCTTGTCACGCATGTTCGAGTTCTACATGCGACTCACGACTCCGTGGTAAAAATGTGTCAAGGCCTATGAATACAACACACAAATGGTGGTCCCTTAAATCTAAGTTTGAATTACATAATAATAATAAGTACAGAAAATATAACTACACCGTAAAAATCTATCTACTCATGACGGTGTAGCACAGTTTATTTTGCAAAAAAAATAATGAATAAATGCATGAATATGAGTTAAAGAAAAATAAACAGCTAATGGCAAGTTGTCTTGCCTGGTAGGATGCCTGGTGTACTGCAATGATCAATGTGGCACAAATTGTGACTTCGGTGCAACAACTATGCATGGTGACCTCTGACGGTGGCACGGACAGTTCCATTGGATCCAGAATGGTCAAATTAGTTAGGGTGGACATAAGGTAGGCTTGAATTGACGAGGGAACATGAATAATGGGATTGGTTATGGGCAGGAGGAGGTTCAAAATAAAAAGGATAATAATTATATACAATTTTTAGAAAACTATTTAAACTAAAAAGTATATTTTAGTAGTAAAAATAGTTTTTATATAAATATATGAAAAATATAAAATAAGATCGCCTTTAGGCAAAAAAAAATTGTACATTTGTAAAAATAATTTGTCAATAGCTATCTCTATTTTTATTAGATAAATATAAAACCTAAAGAAATGTATTAGGCTAAAATACTCCAAAGTGGTCAAAATGATTTTTAGGTAGTAAACTATATTTCATTAATTACAATATATCCTAGATAAATATTTAAAATGCTAAAACCTTTAGACCAAAACTACATATATTCATATAAATCGAGAAGGATGTTTTAGTGTTAAAACTTAACTTTGAATTTAGCTAGAAGTATTTATACGAATACAAATCATAATATTAACAAAACAATAAAATAAAGATAATAGTAATACTGATAATAATAGAGAAATAATAATAATAATAATAATAATAATAATAATAATAATAATAATAATAATAATAATAATAGTAATAATAGTAATAATAATAATAATAATAATAATAATCATGATAATAATAGAGAAATAATAATAATAATAATAATAATAATAATAATAATAATAAACTCAAAAAATACTGTATATATATATATATAAATCCTAATTAGGACCTACTACTAAAATAAAGTACAATAAAAAAAAAGAAAACAAAAGGGCCAACTCAAAATTTCACATATCTGAGCTTCTCTTAACCCATCAAAATAATAATAATAATAATAATAATAATAATAATAAAAAGTAACAGAGGAGTGAAAGAGAGGACGAGAGAGATGAGAGAGAGGGAAAAGGGACGATCGGGAGGGAGAGAGTCGGGGAAGCGGTCGGGAGCGGCTGCGAGCGGGAGGGAGGCGGTGGCGGAGTGGAAAGGGGAGGCGCAGCGTGCGGCGGGAGGTGGATCGAGGAGGAGGAGAGAGATCGGGAGGCTGTTCCACCGACGGTGGAGGCTGATGTCTCGGCGAAGGGGTTTCCGGTCGGAGCTGCCGGCCGAGAGAGGCGGCGGCGGTCGCGTGCTGCGACGAGGGCGGCTGCGACACGGCGGATGGAAGGAACGGGCGGTACGGTGGCTCCCAGCGAGCGGAGGCTCGACCAAGGACGGCACGACTTCCAGCGCTGGCGTCGAGGCGTGGCACCTCTCGCAGAGAGTCGGGGGTCCGGCACTGGCGTGCTGAGGAGGTAAGGCATGGTGGTGTGTTTGTTATTTTATTTTTTTGCTTTTGGGGTTTCGGGTGATGACCGGGGTGGCTACCGGTGGTAGTTAGTGTGGTGATGGCGACGTCATTGTGGTGGCGGCGTCGATGTGGTGGCGGCGATGGCCACGACGAAGGTGGGTTCATGGTGATGGCGATGGTAGTGTCTAAAGAGGAGGAGCTGGTGAGGGTGAGGTTGTGGTTGGCCTAGGAATCGACAAGGAGGACATGGAGCAGGCGTGGGTCGCTGCGGTCATTGCCGTCATGGCCGCGGGGACTTTGGATGGTGGTGGGGTGATGATGGTGCTCGGGTGAGGGTGATGGCGATGGTACGGAAAGACGACGTCGGGTCGAACAGCGTGGCTGCGGGAATGGTCGAGCTAGGTTAGGGTTTGGGTTAGGGATTGTGTCGAAGTGTATCAGACACATAAAATTGTAGGATTTTGATTGTATGGCTATATTGGGGTTGTCCGGCACGAGAGAAAAATGTAAATATAAAATTAGAATAAGATTATGGACGGGAGAGGACATGGACACGATGCATGCACTATTATGGAGAGAAATTTTTGTGGATGTGAGGAATTTATGGAGAAGTACCTGCCTATTTATAGGATGTGGAAATTCCCAGTTGGATAAGGATTAGGAATATTTAAAACCCAATTAGATAATTCTCTACTTAATTTAAATAATTTTAAAAACAATTCAAATCAATTCCAAATTCAATCCAAATTAAGTATAGATAAATCTAAATCCATACATTCAAATTTGTAAATCATCATAATTAATTTTAACAAATATCAAACATTTTAAAATATATTTTTATGAACACTAAAATTATAATAATAATTAATTTCGAAAATTATATTATTATTTAAAAATAAACCAATAAAATATTTATGAAATATATATGTATGTACGCAAATATTATCAATAATTGTTATAAACGAAAGGCTTTGTATAAATAAAATAATGAGCTTGAAATTTTGGTACGATAGCTAAACTAATTATTATATATATTATTTTGAAACTATAAAAATAGAAAAAAAATATTTTTCTAAAATATGTACGCTCGCACATATTCCCACTCGTCGAGCAATTACGAAAAATAAAATTTCGCGCGCGATGTACAATGCAACTACGCGACGTACAATATACAAAATAAAAAATTGGTATCAAATTTATAAAAAAATATAGTAGAAATTTAGGAGTTTTACAACTATAGTTTGAACTTTTGTGTTGAGATTTTTAATTTCTAGATAATACACTTATTTCATAGTGGCTATAATATTTTGAAATCTCTAGATCGATATATTATTTCATTCTCTTCGGTTAATCTCAATACTTGACCAAAAGATTTGTTTTATTGTGTTTTCATGAACATCTCTTTTGTCCTTTGCTTGATGAGAGTCTAATTCATTTATTTGTTATCTAATGTTCTTATCCTTGCTTGGTAAAGAGTCTATAAATTATTTTGTTCTTTCAAAATGTATTACCCTCATTGTGAACTCTAAGCTTAAGAAAGTATCTTTAGTGTTAGTGACTTAAGAGTTACTGAGCACATTTATCTTGTTAATGGCATCCTCATTAATCTTAATTAGTTATGTAGCTTGCTTATTTTTGATATATTGTTAAGCTATATAATTTGGTTCACTTTCACTCATCTAGCTATTATTTTTTTCTTTTCAATCTATATATGATATGCTAGTTTACATAAACAAGATTTGTGATTTTCCTATATGTAATTTATATCCTATTTTAGATACATATGTTTGTTCTCTAAAACTAGTTTTACAAATTCTTGATTAGATCTTGTTTCTTTTGGAGGTTTGTGATTTCTTTCTTTAAGTCTCATTCCATATTAGTTATTAGCAAGTATCTCTTAAATTTCTCTCACCTTTGATTCATGATTTCATCATATTATCATTTATATTTCTTTCTGATTATATTTGCAATCATTTAAATGAGAATGACTCTTTTCCATATTTTTTATTGATTTATGAGATTTTATTATAAATATGGATTTAGGATTTTTTTTTTTTGAGATTTGTTGGATCATGTTTAATTTGTTTATTTTTATTGATAAAAGATCCTAATGGTTGAGTAGTCCTATATTATCTTATTATGTGATTATCATGCTAATTTATTACTCTATTTTGACTACTCATGAATTGCCACATATAGGCCTTTGCTATTTGAACTTTATGGGTTATTTATTTACTATTAGCAAGGTTTGTATTTTATCCGTTGATGGGTACATATATGGTAAAACATATCTAGTCATTGCAAAGTAATAAATTGGTTGATTCTTTCTTAATTAGATAATCATGGACATGATATTTGAGTTTTATTTTTATTTTATTTTTGAGCTATATTGTGATTATCATCATGATTGTTTTAATTGACCTTATTTCTTTTTATGATAATTTTTTGGTCAAAAGGTAACATACATTGATCTATCATATTTAAATATGAGATTCTTCTATATAGGCGAATGTATGTCATTTTTTTGATTAAATGTGCTTAATTGGAATATTCTTTTGATCTTTCATCTTTAGTGGCTATTAATTGAATATCTCTTCTTGACTAAAGATGATATTATTCATTTTATGACGATTTTATAGCATTTGCATTGAGCAAGGGGAAGAAATCTATAGTTGATTTACCCATATATCTTGTAGTTATCTATTTTATGCTACAAGTGCTTTGGAACTAGATACGCATATTTTGAGGGTGAGCAAATTAATTGGTCCAATTTATTTATACCATTTAATATGTCGTATACCTAGTTCATCATGGACCCATATTTTCTTTGTTTCCATACCTTAGTGATTGAGGTCATGATACATTTATTTTGTGAAGGGTTTATGAGAGTATATGCAATTATCTTCATCATATTATCTCTCTAATTTATATGGGTTATAAATAAGTCATCTTGTTAATATTAACTTTCATATCTTATCTTGATGACTATTGTGCTTTCATTGTTTTGGCTTTCCTTGTATACTTAATTGAATTGGCTTTTCTTGTTGAGGACTTACCCAAAATTTATAATTTTATCTATATTGGTAATACTTTGAGGGGGAGCATTCAAGTCGACTGAAGTTTCCTTTATCAACTATTTTTCTTCTTTACCTTCATATTTATCTAAAGGGTATTCATATAGCATGATAAGATAATCGAGTTCAAATGCATGAATTTGGATAAGAAAATAGATTTGCAAATAATGAGATCATTTATATAAATTGCTCTATTTTACATTGATCATTCCTTTATTTTGTTCCACTATTTATCTGTGGACAATTGTGACTAGCATGGTTTCATTGATCAATGTTTCAAGTTTATGTATTTCGATTGGTATCAAGTTTATATATTTTAATATCTCAATTGGTATATTTCTTATTTGATATCTATTATTTACAATTATCGAATCCTCATGGCTTTTGACTGAAATCATGTACTTCATAATTCTCTTACAAATCTAAAGTAATATTTAATATCATATTATGTTTTGGATTTCATGTTGGTAAACTATCTATTGATTATTTTTAATTTTTTTAGTTTTACCAACTATATTGTGTTTTGACAAGCTATTTTCTATTTAGTACACTACATTTGGTATGTAGTTTCTATACTTGTCTTTACACAATTTTTCTATTGTTCCTCATTTAGTATATCTTGATCATGATTGTCTATGTCTTTCTCATGCTCTGATTTATGTACTTAAGATTGATTTTATTTTATCTCTTAGTACAGGGGAGGTTATTTTTGATCATGTCAAAGGGAGAGAAGTAAGTTTAAGTGGGGTAGAAGTAATCTAAGTGGTATGTTTTTAGTGATATTACTTATGTCTTTTGTATATTAGTGATACATGCATCTATTGTATCCATACTAAACTTAACCAATTTGACATAATAAAAAAGGAAAAGATTGTTGGTCCAATGATTCTATCACATTTTTGAATATGATTAATCTGTTAAGTTTAGCATTTCATTATCAGTAATCTTCATACTATCACTATAGCATTTCTACTTATACTTATACCTCTGGTGATATATGTTTATTATTTTACATATTAGTGATGTGAGTTTTCATTATATCTATCTTAAATTTAATTGAGTTGCCAAAATCAAAACTATGTTTTGATTATGGTTATTCAATTAAGTTTAACATTATGATATCACTAATATTTATGCTATCACTATAGCTCTTATACTTAAATTTAGCATTGTCCTACTATACTTTATCTTATCATACTTGCTATAATATATATTGCTTTGTTCGTCTAACAAGTACATACAGAAAAATAATAAGCAAGATCAATGTGGATATATACAATGAAAAAATCATGGTGGGTCAAAGACGATGGTATTCCACAAGATTTCTCTGAACCGACTGACGATATCTCCAGAGCCACACACCCGGAGGTTCTGCTGTCCGGTCAACGGACGGAGGTCGAGGGGACAGCACCCCTCCCCCCGTTAGGGGTTCAGGGGCGAAGTCCCCGAAAGGTATTCAGTTTTCACAAACTAAGTATCTTTGGACAGTTGCCGCCAAGGGAAAAAGTCAACACCTATCAAAGGAAGAAGCCAAACCATGTCATCATCATTTTAAGATTCTGAAGAAACTTGTACCTGTCTAAGTATATCTGGAGTCTGTAATAAGTCTTAGGAATATTTGTAAACACAAGAAATGGATGGAAAAATTGAAAGCTAGGGTAAAAAATAACCCAGGACAATCTTGGGAATCCTGACGTATGATCCAGCGGATCTCCGCAAAAATCCGGAAAAAATCCAAATGGACTCACATAATACCTTCTGTGATTGTTTGAATTATTCGACAAAAAATTGCAGAATTCTGACGGATTTTCTTCATGTTACCGTTTGCATTCCAACGGTCGGATTTTATCAAAGATTGATTCCAACGACTATATTTATAGCCGTTGGACTGTGCAGGCGGATAATCCAGTGGACTTCTATAGAAATTCGATAGATTATCCGTCACCCTGCTGAAAGTTGCATTATTGTACTTTCTTTTGCTTTGGTTATAAATAGCCTTGAACGCTTTCATTCAAGATTGATCTTTGAGACTAAAAAATTTCTAAACCACCAAAGCTTATCCACAAATAATTCTACAAAGTTTTCATTTGTCATCCACAAATTGTGTTAGAATTATTGAGTTGAAAAGTGAGATCTTCATCTGGTTTTATAAGGAGATCAAAACCTATTGTGAATGTTTGAAGTTAGAGAGTCTTCGGATCCAAACTCTCGGTTGAAGTCGAAGAGGCCCTCGGACTAAAGCTCTCGTGTAAGAAGTTGGTGAGCCTTCGTATGAAAACTCACGTTGTATTATTTGCAATAATAGTGAATTAAAGCCGAAGAGAGTTTCGGAACTGGAGTGCCCCTTTGGAGGATATCATGATACATTGGATGTCGGTATTGTTTGCTTCTTCTCTTGCACTTATATATTTAAATTGTCCATTAGCTTGTGCTAAGTGCTTGATTAGTGAACCTCACCCTATTCACCCCCCTCTAGGGTTCCTACAGGTGTGGCATGTTGGAGTCTAGTCTGGATTTGGTAACAACATATTTGTGGAATTCAAATCTAATTAAATATTTAATTTGATTAGATTTGGATGTTCATAATTGGTGTTGTGCTATTTTAGATATAATATGATTCTTTAGAAAATTCTATTATGATCTAAAACAGATAATTGATGGGCTATTTTAGGTGTAATATGATTCTTATTTGAGGGCTTCCTATTTAAGAAATCATATTATGACCGAAAATATGATTTTTCTCATCCTATATATATGGGTGAGGGCGGAGGCACAAAGCACAACACAAAGTAAAGATTCGGGGTGCTAGTCCGTAAGGAAATCTAAGAGAAAGTCCATATTTTGTGTGAAACCCGAAAAATCTTGGAATTAGTAATTGTTAGATTTGTAGCATAATCTTAGTCTTAGTTTTATTATTATTATTATTATTATTATTATTATTATTATTATTATTATTATTATTATTATTATTAGTCGGATTAGGAAAATATTATTTTTAAAATTAATCATTGGATTTTGATTGTGGCCCTGTCCCCGATCCCGTGCCCGGAGTCCAACCCCGAGTCCGGACACCGACCCCAAACACGAACCAGATCCCGTTTTTCGAACCCACCCTTTGTTTTCCCATTAAAACACACACACACACACACACACACACACACACACACACACACACACACACACACACACACACATATATATATATATATATATTTATTTATTTTTATTTTATTTTTTATTTTTTTTTATATAGGTATATATATATATATATATATATATATATATATATATATATATATATATATATATATATATATATATATATATATACCTATGGTTGGTTTAATAATTATTATTATTATTAAAAAAACTAAAATTTTGCTCCCTACGACCTGACCTGGTCTCCCCACGACCAGGCCACTCCTCTTATTTCTTCCATCAGCACTCTCTCCTCCACAATTCCCATTCTTCTCCCTCTTATTCTTCTAACAACTCCTCCTTCTTTATTAACCCAACAACTCACCACCACCACTCCCACCAGCACTCTCTTACACCCCCACTTCCCCATCCCTTCCCCAAGCTCCGCCCAAGACCCCGTCGGCCGCCTCCGCCCTAGCCTCGTGCTGCTTACCGAGGCCGCGTCCAACTCCCGCGCCCAGTCAGACCCGAGCGCCGCCTCCCGCGACCGCTTTCCCCAGTCACCGGCCGCCTACCGTGCCCGGCCGTCCGGCCTAAGCCCTCCGCCCGTCCAGCCAGCGCCCCAGCGGTCTCCCGCCGACTTCCTCCGGCCAGATCCCGCCTGCACACGCCTTCCGAGGCCGCCCCTGCGCACTGTTCCGTGTGGCTTCCGTGCACCGGATCCCAGCACCCCGACGACCCCCATTCTTGTTCGGCCATCGCCCCCGCCCGTCCGGCCAGCACTTTTTTGCCGGCCAGATCCTCCCCGGTGACCCCCGAGTCCTCGTGCAGCCGGCCAGCGCCTTACCGGCGTGACCCCGAGCTCTGTCGGCTCCGCCCTAGCACTGCCCCGAGTTCTGCAGCGCTTTTTCGAGCCGATTTTCCGCTGTCCGCAGATTTTATTCTTCTAATATTTTTATCTCAGAGCTCTTGCCGAGCATTTGAGGTATAACTTCGTGTCCCCGTGTCCCTCCCGTAGATAGTCTGTGATGATGCGGTCCCGATCCCGTTTCGGGAATCGGTATTTTTATTGTTGCCTTTGGGTGATACGTGGATTATCGGTTACGTTGCGGCATATTTTTCTATGTTTGGATATATTGTGCTGTGGTTGGCTTTTAGGTTGGATATTCATTTTTGGGTTGGTGATCCCTGGTTTGGGATATTTATTCGTGTTGTGATTGGCATCCTCCCAGGATTGGGTTGTCCCCATTACAGAGAAGATGCTGTCCAAATTCTCAGGAAATATTTTAAAAAGGAATTTCTTTATAAAATTAGCAATTTGAATAAAACCTATTTTTCCAAAGAAAATCGGTCTTTGCAAAATGATTTATATATTGGATTTTGTTGGATTTTGTTGGTTTTTGGATTTTATGGATTTTGTATCCCCTGTTAGGCGACGATCGCATCGGTCGGATGAGCCTCGACGAAACGCAAACTCTATAGGGTTTCCTGTACGTTGAGGCGTTAGCCAGCAATATGAGATTGCACGACCAAGTCTGAGACTCTTTAATTATTAATTTAATTATAATTTATTTTTGAACTGGTACTGCTTTTAGTATTAATGGTGCAGGGCCTCGACCTACTTTTTGGACCGTTCGCGGCACTCAGAGCTCGCCTTAGATTATTTAATTTATGTAAAATTTTGTAAGGGCATAAGCCCAGTTTTTCCTTTATTTTTCTGTGACCCTGTATTGTGTAGCGTAGCTTTTTCTTATTTTCTGGAATGTTGATTTTGTCGTTAAACACGTAGAATATAAAATGGATATATATATTTTATAAAGAAAATTAATAAGTTTTCTCATAATAAATAATCTAGTAATTTAGCAATTCACATGTTTTCTCATTTAAAAGAAAAAGCCTAGTTTTATATAGATTAAAATACAAAGTTTTACCAAATTAACCCAGTAATTGCTATTTTTCCCAATTAATCAGTAACCTACTTATTCAATTAAAATGATAACGAACGTAGATTGCGACGTTAGACAATTTTTGGTAGATTAATTAATAACTTAAAATCTGACTAGGGCCTACTTCTAGAGATTGTAACTAGCACACCTAGAATGGTTTCATTATGGTTCTAACTCAAGGTTCTCAACTGTAGGATCTCGGAGACGTACTTGACTTCCTCCTCGGTACCGATATTTCCGATCCAGTCAATCAACAGAGGCAAGTTACGGTTATATTTTCTTGTATTTTATTTAGTAATTGTCAAGTTGCATGTTAAACCACATTGCTACACGGAACCCTCTCCTAGGGTTCAAATATTGATTGATATTGATTGTGGGAATATTGGTAGAATAGTGTAACGTTTATGACCAATACCCTTCATATTGCATAATTGTGCGAGCTTACCCCTCTTACACACAGGGATAAGCCGTATCGCGTCGCTAGGATGCTATTGTACAACCCAAGCCGGTCATAGACGTTTACACATTCAAATCACATTATTTTAAGAGATGAATTGTTAAATTGCTGAAAAATATTGTTTCAACTGTTTAGCCTGCACTTTTCCATTATTACTTGAAATGTGAGATACATATTCGTACTTGCTCCCTCCTGACTGGAGACCAACATTTTTAGGTGACAATGAGGATGCTGAGCTATTGTACAATAGCTACTATGACCCGGTATTGTACCCTGTGGTGTTGCCAGAGTTTTCCTTGGAGGACGCAGAACCAGAGGCTGATGAGCCGACTGTCTAGCTAGTTATTTTTCTGTTTTCTAGTTTTATTGTATTAGAGTTTGTTAATTTGAATTCAGCACTTTATTTCAGTTCTTTCATTTCCAGTTGTACTTTTCAATTGTTGAATAAAAAGTTTTTAAAATTTTTGTGTATTCAAGTTGTGACAAATGTATAGATGTTGTTGTGAATACCTGCATATAGAACAGCTTATTGCCGCCGTCTCACAACGGTGCAGGCTGGACATGATCCGGTTCGACCCAATAATTTGGGATCGGATCGTGACATGTTTTTAGTGGTGGCCCATGCAGGTCAGAAACAACAACTTAGAAAAATATATCTAGAAACAATTAGAACACTAGAACATTGATTTGTCACAACATAGGTCCGAATTATATATATATATATAAATATTTTTGTTTGATTATAGACTGGTAGGATACCTTGTTTATATATTGCATCCTAAACCTTTCAGAGTATGGCCAAAGGAAAGACCACCCGTTCCGGTCCTGCTGAAGATGGGGTATCATCTACCAATCACACCCTACCTCCTCAAGCACGCCGGGACCCTCCTCCCTTGCAGCCGACTGACCGTCCCCATGCTTCACCAGCACCCCGCCCCGTTTACGCTACTACAACGCAAACGATAGAACCTGCACTTCCCCGGACTGAGCCGCAGTCTCCTGCGGTAGTGCCCGTACCAGCTGCCCCACCAGTACCGGTGGACCCCACTGAGCTCGTAGGCCTGCTACGAGGAGTACTGGAGGCCCAGAAAGCCCAAATAGAAGCTTATTGTGACCAAACCATAGCCCAAGCTGAAGCCCATCGTGAGCAGACCGCGATCATGAGAGAAGGCATGGAGAATGCCCACAACGTGGCTATGGCTGCCCTCGAAAGAGGAGGAACAGCTCAATCGGAACTAAGGCCTGCTAAGGTAAACATAAATCTAAGGGTTAATTTATGTATTATTAAGGCCATTCAATTTGATAAGAGACATTATTATGTGAAGGTCGGTACTATCGAGAACTTTAAGAAGCAGGACCCTCGACCTTTCAAAGGAACCGAGGGAATCATCTATGTCTATGAATGGCTCGACAACATCGAGCGTCTCCTCATCGTCGCTCGACTACCCAACGACCTCTATGTCAAAGCAGTAGGACTCCAGCTGCGAGATGTAGCAAGCACCTGATATCGGAATGAGCCCCGACTCCAGGACAAGCAGCTTGATTGGGACACCTTCAAGAGGTTGTTCCACAGGAAGTTCTTTCCAACATCAGATTTACGGAAGATGGAAAGACAGTTCCAGGATCTGAAGCAAGGGAACATGACGGTTGGAGAGTATGCGGCAGTGTTCGGCCGACTTAGCCGCTTTGTCAAGAACTTGGTTGCCGGCCCCGCGGATCGTGCTGAGAGATTCAGGTATGGACTAAGGAAAGAAATTCGCACTCATGTGTTCGCAGGCGGCACCAAGACGTTCTAGAAGATTCTGATACGAGCCCAGGATGTAGAGTAGAGCTAGCCTTCTCATTCAAAAAGGGAGTATCCTGGAACTAGCAACTTCCAGGGTAACCAGAAGAGGCCCAACCACAACAACAACAACAACAACAACAACAGGCCTTCTCACTACCACCACCAGCACCATCAGGCAAGGACCAGTAACAGAGCGCCTCAGAAGTAGATCCCTGTCTGTGACTTCTGCAAGAGGCCAGGACATCAGGCAAACATCTGCAGGAAGAAATTGGGACATTGTCTAGTTTGTGGGTCTGCCACCCACCAAGTGAGGGACTGCCCCACAGCATTCACCCGGACCGGAGCAACTCAGCAAAGAGCTCCTCTACCAACCCAGCAACAACGGTTCGGGCAACATCAGCAGAAGACCGGACGAGCTTTTGCCATAGCAGCAGATGAGCAAGAACTAAAGCAGGAATCCATCGCTGATGTCATCACAGGTTCTATTTATGTGTTTTCACATCCTGCTCTAGCTTTATTTGATTCGGGTGCATCACACAGTTTCATATCATCAAAATTTATTTCTGCACACCACCTAGATACGGGATTTAGTAAGATGATAAGTAGAGTTATGGACGGTGGTGGACCCATACCCATCACCGAGACTTGTAACTGTTCCATACCTATCTCAGACCATAAATTTTTAATACCCTTACTTGTGATGCCCTTACCCAACTATGATGTAGTCCTAAGGATGGACTAGTTAAGTGAACAACATGCACTGATAGATTGTCACAGAGGATGTGTAATCTTCAGCCCACCAGGAGACCCGAAGTTTGAAATATCTCGAGCTTCGGAAGACATGAAGAGTGTTACCTACTCCTCTATCATCGAAGAACCCGGGCCTCCTTACCAAATCATAGCAGAATTCATGGACGTCTTTCCAGATAGTCTTCCAGGATTGCCGCCTGACCGAGGTATGGAATTCGCCATCGACCTAGTTCCCGGCTCTTTCCCTATTTCTTGGGAATGCTACAGAGTCAACCCCAAGGAGACAAAAGAGATGAAGGACCAGATTGACGAACTGAAGGCCCAGAGATTTATCAGAGATGGAGCTTCATCCTGGGGAGTGCCATTTTTGTTCGTGCCCAAGAAGGATGGAACCGTACGGATGTGCATCGATTACCGGGTGCTGAACAACATCACCATCAAGAACAAGTACCCTCTGCCCCGGATCGATGACCTGTTTGATCAACTTAGTAGAGCTAAGGTATTTTCGAAGATAGATCTCAGGTCTGGCTACCATCAAATCAAGGTCAGAGGATATTCTAAAGACGGCGTTCAACCCCAAATATGGGCAATATGAATTTTTGGTCATGCCGTTTGGACTGACGAATGCCTCTGCGATATTCATGAACCTTATGAACAAGGTCTTTCATGAATATTTGGATCAGTTTTTTGTTGTTTTCATTGATGACATTCGGATCTACTCGTAGACTGAAGAAGAGCATGAAGAACACCTGAGGAAAGTTCTGGAAACTTTAAGGAAGGAGAAGCTCTATGGTAAGCTATCTAAATGTGAATTCGTCTTAGACAAAGTGGATTTTCTTGGCCATGTTGTCACAGGAGAAGGAATTTCGGTGGATCCAATGAAGATAGCTGATATTGAGAAGTTGACTGCACCAAGCTCAGTTGCAGAAATCAGAAGTTTCTTGGGCTTAGTTGGCTACTACCTGAAGTTTATAAAGGATTTCTCCAGGATTGCTGAACCGATGACGAAGCTCACCAGGAAGAATGAAGAATTTGTTTGGTCTGAAGCTTGCCAGTCAGCATTTGAGGAACTGAAGAAGAGGCTTACAACGGCGCCGATACTTGCGCTACCCTCAGGTACCGGCGGTTTCTCAATTTACAGTGATGCTTCTGGTAAAGGATTGGGATGTGTTCTTCAACAACACGGGAAAGTAATTGCTTACGCATCTAGGCAATTACGGACTCAAGTGAAGAACTATCCCACGCATGATTTGGAGCTTGCAGCGGTTATATTTGTAATGAAGCTGTGGAAGCACTACCTTTATGGAGAGAGAGTAGAAACATTTGCAGACCACAAAAGTTAAATATGTTTTCACTCAGAAGGAGCTGAACATGCGACAGAGACAATGGCTGGAGCTGATGAAGGATTTCGACATCAACCTGCAGTATCATCCGGGTAAGGCTAATATTGTTGCAGATGCACTTAGTCGATACCCGATGGCAGTGTTCTTAACCAAGGAGCGGCATTTGCTGGAAGACAAGGAAAAGCTTGGACTGGAGATTGTACTGCCCGAAGAAGAAATAAAGAAACTGGAAAAAGAAGCTATTGTACCAGGAGCTGATTCATCAATGATGCAGTTGCAAGTGCGTTCAAGTCTAATGGACAGAGTTAAGAAGACACAATTCCAAGACGATACGCTTTACAAACTTAGAGATCAGGTGTTGGCCGGAACACTTGAAGGATTCTCAATCGCCAGCGACGGAGCACTGAAGCATGGTACAAGACTTTGCGTACCAACTGGCGAACTGAGGAACGAACTGATACAATAAGCGTACCAGTCGTAGTATTCCATACATCCAGGAGCCAACAAAATGTATCAGGATATGCGTACTATAGTGTGGTGGTACGGAATGAAGAAGGATGTATCCAGGTATGTAGCTAGATGTTTTATTTGTCAACAAGTGAAAGCTAGCAGACAGAGACCAGCAGGACTATTGCAGCCGCTAGATATCCCGAAGTGGAAATGGGAACACTTGACGATGGACTTTGTGTCAGGATTACCTCGATCCCAAGGAGAGAAGGATGCCATTTGGTTATCGTGGATCGACTGACAAAGTCAGTCCACTTTATTCCTTTCAAGGTGGGTCTATCCACCGAGAAGTTGGCGGTACTGTACATTCGGCACATCTACCGGATTCATGGAGTTCCGGTAAGTATCGTATCTGACAGGGATATAAGATTCACCTCTCACTTCTGGAAGAGCTTGTATGATAGTTTGGGAACGCAACTAAAGTTCAACATCGCCTACCATCCCCAGATTGACGGACAATCGGAGAGAACAATTCAGACGCTAGAAGACATGCTGCGATCCTACGTCTTAGAATTTGGTGGGTCTTAGAAAGACCATCTGTACTTGGTAGAGTTCTCCTACAACAACAGCTACCAAGCTAGTTTCCGTATGACTACGTTCGAGGCACTTTATGGATGGCGTTGCCGTACCCTACTTGCATGGGATGACGTTGGAGAAAGGGTATTGCTTGGACCTCAGATGGTGACCGATGCAGCTGAGAAGGTAAAGATGATTAGGGACAAGCTCAGAATTGCCCAGGACAGACAGAAGCATTGGGCAGATAGCAGCCGACGGTCGTTGGAGTTTGAAGAAGGTGACACTGTGTTCATGAAGATCTCCCCTACCAGAGGAACCATCCGTTTTGACAGAGCAGGAAAGCTAAGCCCCAGGTATATTGGTCCTTTTGAAGTACTGAACAAGATTGGAGAAGTAGCTTATCGGGTGGCTCTACCCCCAAGTCTCGAAGGCGTCCACAACGTCTTTCATGTTTCGCAGATGAGACGCTACATCCCGGACCCGAGCCACATCTTAGACCATTCAAAGCTGGAAATTGGACCCAGCCTCACAGTACCAGAGAAGCCAGTGGCGATATTAGACAGAGGAGAAAAGAGAACCATGAATTCTGTGACGACGATAGTCAGAGTTATGTGGCGGCACAACTCACCAGGCGAGTCTAACTGGGAGCGAAAAGACAAGATACGGAAGCAGTATCTGTATCTGTTTGAGACTTGAGGTAACCCCTAACCTTGCCTTTAATTTCGAGGACGAAATTCTCTAAGGAGGGAAGGTTGTGAAACCCGAAAAATCTTGGAATTAGTAATTGTTTGATTTGTAGCATAATCTTAGTCTTAGTTCTATTATTATTTTTATTATTATTATTATTATTATTATTATTATTATTATTATTATTATTATTAATATTGTTATTATTATGATTAGTCGGATTAGGAAAATATTATTTTTAAAATTAATCATTGGATTTTAATTGTGGTCTTGTCCCCGATCCCGTGCCCGGAGTCCAACCCCGAGTCCGGACACCGACCCTGAACTCGAACCAGACCCCGTTTTCCGAACCCACCCTTGGTTTTCCCATTACAGCCTGGAATTACATATATATATATATATATATATATATTCACATATACCTATGGTTGGTTCAATAATTATTATTATTATTATTAAAAAATAAAACTAAAATTCCCCTTCCTACGACCTGACCTCGTCTCCCCACGACCATGCCACTCTCCTTATTTCTCCCATCAGCACTCTCTCCTCCACAATTCCCATTCTTCTCCCTCTTATTCTTCTAATAACTTCTCCTTCTTTATTAACCCAACAACTCACCACCACCACTCCCACCACCACTCTCTCATACCCCCACTTCTCCATCCCTTCCACAAGCTCCGCCCAAGACCCCGTCGGCCGCCTCCGCCCTAGCCTCGCGCTGCTCACCAAGGCCGTTCCCAACTTTTGCGCCCGGTCAGACCCGAGTGCCGCCTCCCGCGGCCGCTTTCCCCAGCCGCCGGCCGCCTCCCGTGCCCGGCTGTCCGGCCAGCGCCCTCCGCCCGTCCAGCCAGCATCCCAGCGGCCTTCTGCCGACTTCCTTCGGCCAGATCCCGCCCGCGCGCGCCTCCCGAGGCCGCCTCTGTGCGCTGTTCCGTGCGGCTCCTGAGTACCGGATTCCAGCACCCCGGCGACCCCCATTCCCGACCGGCCAGCGCTGTCCCGCCGGCCAGATTCGCCCTGGTAACCCCGAGTCCACGTGCAGCCGGCCAGCGCCTTCCCTGCGTGACCCCGAGCTCTGTCGGCTCTGCCCTAGCACTGCCCCAAGTTTCACAACACTTTTTCGAGCCGGTTTTCCGCTGTCCACGGATTTCATTCTTTTAATATTTTCATCTAAGAGCTCTAGCCGAGCATTTGAGGTATAACTTCGTGTCCTCGTGTCCCTCCCGTAGATAGTCTGTGATGACTGGTCCCGATCCCGTTTCGGGAATCGATATTTTTATTGTTACTTTTGGGTGATACGTAGTTTATCGGTTACGTCGCGGCATATTTTTTTATGTTTGGATATATTGTGCTGTGGTTGGCTTTTGGGTTGGATATTCATTTTTGGGTTGGTGATCCATGGTTTGGGATATTTATTCGTGTTCCGATTGGCATCCTCCCAGGATTGGGTTGTCCCAATTACAGAGGAGATGCTGCCCAAATTTTCAGGAAATATTTTAAAGAGGAATTTTTTTTATAAAATTAGCAATTTGAATAAAACCTATTTTTCCAAAAAAACTGGTCTTTGCAAAATGATTTATAGATTAGATTTTGTTGGTTTTTGGATTTTATGGATTTTGTATCCCCTGTTAGGTGACGACCACATCGGTCAGATGAGCCTCGACGAAACGTAAATGCTACAGGGTTTTCTGTACATTGAGGCGTTAGCCAGCAACATGAGATTACACGACGAAGTCTGAGACTCTTTAATTATTAATTTAATTATAATTTATTTTAGAACTGGTACTGCTTTTAGTATTTATGGTGCAGGGCCTCGGCCTACTATTTGGACCGTTCACGGCACTCAGAGCTCGCCTTAGGATTATTTAATTTATGTAAAATTTTGTAAGGGCATAAGCCCAGTTTTTCCTTTATTTTTCTGTGACCCTGCATTGTGTAGCGTAGCTTTTTCTCATTTTTCTGGAATATTGATTTCGCCATTAAATGCGTAGAATATAAAATAGATATATATATATATATATATATATATATATATATATATATATATTATAAAGAAAATTAATAAGTTTTCTCATAATAAATAATCTAGTAATTTAGCAATTCACATGTTTTCTTATTTAAAAGA
Organism: Iris pallida; assembly: GCA_029216955.1. Lineage (NCBI taxonomy): Eukaryota > Viridiplantae > Streptophyta > Magnoliopsida > Asparagales > Iridaceae > Iris > Iris pallida. Next base: position 13,978,592 of record JANAVB010031818.1, on the reverse strand, counting down.
AAAAGCCTAGTTTTATATAGATATATTTAAAATACAAAGTTTTGCCAAATTAACCGATAATTGCTATTTTTCCCAATTAATCAGTAACCGACTTATTCAATTAAAATGATAACGAACGTAGATTACGACGTTAGACAATTTCCGGTAGATTAATTAATAACTTAAAACCTGACTAGGGTCTGCTTCTAGAGATTGTAACTAGCACACCTAGAATGGTTTCATTATGGTTCTAAGTTAAGGTTCTCAACTATAGGATCTCGGAGACATACTTGACTTCCTCTTCGGTACCGACATTTTCGATCCAGTCAATCAACAGAGGCAAGTTACGGTTATGTTTTCTTGTATTTTATTTAGTAATTGTCAAGTTGCATGTTAAACTACATTGCTACACGGAACCCTCTCCTAGGGTTCAAATATTGATTGATATTGATTGTGGAGATATTGGAGGAATAGTGTAATATTTATGACCAATACCCCTCATATTGTATAATTGTGCGAGCTTACCCCTCTTACACACGGGGATAAGCCGTATCGCGTCGCTAGGATGCAATTGTACAACCCAGGCTGGTCATAGACGTTTACACATTCAAATCATATTATTTTAAGAGATAAATTGTTAAATTGCTGAAAAATATTGTTTCAACTGTTTAGCCTGCACTTTTCCATTATTACTTGAAATATGAGATACATATTCGTACTTGCTCTCTCCTGACTGGAGACCAACATTTTTAGGTGACATTGATGATGCTGAGCTATTGTACAATAGCTACTATGACCCGGTATTGTACCCTGTGGTGTTGCCAGAGTCCCCCTTAGAGGATGCAGAACCAGAGGCTGATGAGCCGATTGTCTAGCTAGTTGTTTTCCTGTTTTCTAGTTTTATTGTATTGGAGTTTGTTAATTTGAATTCAGCACTTTATTTCAGTTCTTTCATTTCCAGTTGTACTTTTCAATAGTTGAATAAAAAGTTTTTAAAATTTTTGTATATTCAAGTTGTGACAAATGAATAGATGTTGTTGTGAATACCTGCATATAGAACAGCTTACTGCCGCCGTCTCACAATGGTGCAGGCTGGGCATGATCCGGTTGACCCAATAATTTGGGATCGGATCGTGACATTTTGGTCTTAGGAATTTGCCATCCAAGAGAGAAAAAAGAAGAAAATCTAATCGAGGAGTCGTCAACTTCGGTCAGGGATATTACTAGGGATTGGTGAGTGATCTCAATTGTAATCTTCTATTTTTATTCTTGAGAGTGGTGAGGGGGTTGAACCTATTAGGGCAAATGGTTCAGCGTGAGTTCTATCAATCTTCTAATTTTATCTGAGTTATTAATGGTTGGGATTTGTCTAGGTGATGTACGTTACCGCCATATACTTGTCTTCATCTTATGTCTGGTGTCTGTTAGACGGAGGTTGGTTTTTATCATGTGGGTTGGCAAATGCTTTCGTATATGCCCAATAATTGGTATTAGTGCGAGGTTCATTCTAGTCTGATACCCAACATGGAGCCCTAAGGGAAGCATGGAATTATCTGCTAGGTAGGAAGGCTTCTATTTTGTCAAATTAGGCATGAGAGAGTATGTTGACCGCATTCTGCAAGGTGGTCCTTGGACATTAGTTGGACGACTTATTATTCTTAAAGAGTGGCAGTCGGGCTCTAAATGCGAGCGTGACCTCCTTTCAACGGTGCCTATTTGGGTTCATTTTCCTGGTCTTCCGATATCGTACTGGTAAGCATCGATGCTTCTGAAACTGGCAAGCTTGATAGGAACACCTATAAGAGGTGATGATGCTACACTTAATCGGATAAGTCTATTATATGCAAGAATATTTGTAGAAATAGAAGCAAGTAAACCTCTACCATGGATACTCGAATATGACACTCCTACAGAAGAGGTTTAAACCCAACATAGAGTATAAATGGGTTCCCCCGCTATGTAGCCTGCACATGTTTTGGGCATCTTAGTCAGCACTGCAAAATTGGAGAGGAGGTGGAGGGCCCTAGTCCAGGTGCGGGACAGGAAAGCGGTCAACGTGATAGTAAAATAGGATTGCATGATATGGAGATGTGTGAGAGCTATACATGGTAGGAGTGGAGGAGGTAAGAGGATAGAAACTGGCACTGGTGGTGCCTTGTGTTTTTGAGGAGATCAGAGGTGCCTTGGGATCAGACGAGTCCACTACTAACAACTTCCTTGCACTTATTGTGCCTCATAAGGGTTTACTTTCCAAGGACAATAGAGTACGTCGGTAAGGATGACAATGCGAGGATGGCAGCAGGTAGTAAAGGGACCGCGGAAGGTGTGTCTGTGACGGGTTCAGGTAATTCAAGCAGGAAACGCCATGGGAGAGCACGCGAGATGATCTATCTATGTCACAATATCATATTTCTAGGACGGATGGGGCGATATTGGTTCATGATAATCCAGACTGGTCATTATTGGTTCGTCATGTGGAAGGGGCAGTAGCTGGTAAGACAATGGAGGTTGATTTGCATGTGGCGGATCTTGACAGCCCCTCTGGTGTTAGAACCAATAGAGTGCATGGGAAAACTACATGTAATTAATGTCTGTAATTGCTTGGAAGGTACGAGGTGCATGTTCGATTGGGAGATAGAAGGAGATTAGTGAGATGGTTTGAAGAAATAACTACTCTATTTGCGCTTTACTTGAGACTAAAATCAAGTCGGACAGGATCCTAACTCGCAGAAGTTCAGGGAAGTGGGCATATGTACATAATCTGCATATCTGCACTATGGCACGCATATGGGTGCGGTGGGACAAAAGCTGTTGGGACGGTCAAGTATTATGTAATTTAGAACAAATTACTGCTTTTAGTTTCACCAATAAAGGGGGTCTTCGATTTGTTTTGTGTGCTGTGTATGGTTATAATGATCGGAGGCTTCGTGAAAGGCTATGGCAAGATCTGTACTCTATTTACATAGTAGAGGGGACTATGGGTCTTCCTATGGTGGTTGTAGGTGACTTTAATGCTATTTTGTATGGACAAGAAAAAATTGGTGGGCGGGTTATCCCTGATTCCGTGCTCTATTATTTTCAAAGATTCTTGGTGTAGTCGGGATTGCGAGGATTGGAACGGATAGGGCACATATGGACCTGGAACAATAAAGCTATTTGTAATTGGGTTGTGTGCCAATTGGATTGAGCTTTGGGGAATAGATTATGCTTTGATAAATTCCCTAACACTGGTGCAGAAGGGTTGGCAGCTGGCACCAATAATCACTCTACCATCTATTTTAGTTTACTGCAACAGAAGGAGCAAAGGCCGCATCCGTTCAGGTATAATAATGCCTGGCATGATGGAGGGATATGCAGAAGTTGTGAGGACAGGACTGCAGATGGGGGTTGACGAAAATCCCCAGTTCAGACTGACGAGACGCTTGCAGACAATCAAATGGGGACTGAAGGAATGGAACAAGAGTAGGCCTAAGTCGAAGCTTGCGAGGCAGGAGGTGGACCTCCAGGAGGTGCAACGGCTTCTTCAGGCGGGCATGATGAACCCGCGACTTGCTGCCCGGGAGAGAGCTCGTGCAGGAGGTTGGGAGTCTTCGTACTACTGAGAAGATTGAATTGGCCCAGCGTACCAAATGTTCATGGCTCCGTAAAGGGGACAGAAGCACAAAGTTCTTTTATGATGTCATTCAGGTGTGTCAGCATCTGAGTAACATAAGTAAGCTTCTTGAAGGTAATGGTACCGAAATTACACCTCCAACGGATATCCACTCAGAAGCCATCAGGTATTACTCAAATTTGTATAACCAACCTGATTACTTGAGTAATTCCATCGTTTGTCTGTAAGAAAATTGTTACAGAATTGGAAAATGAAGCATTGCTGGCACCGGTTACACTGGGGAAGATAGAAGAAATTGTAAAAGCTGCTGACCCCAAGGCTCCTGGGCTTGATGGATTTGGGAGTAAAAATTTCAAGCTTTACTGATAGGAACTGAAAGAGGAGATTCTTGAGATAGTTAGTGATTTCTTCCGACATGGTAGGTTACTACGTGAAATGAACCATACATTCATTAAACTAGTGCCAAAAAAGGAGGAGGCCTCAGCTTTAGCATATTTTCGACCAATTGCGTGCTGTAATTTTCTGTATAAAATTATCACGCATCTCATGTGTTGCCGTATGGAACTGATTATGCAAGAGTTGATTTTAGCAAACCAAGCTACATTTGTTTGAGGTCGGGCCATAGCTAAAAATAGCCTATTGGGACATGAAATGGTGTGGGAGTTCAACCAGCCGGGTGGTCCAAAGGCTTGTATAAAATTAGACTTGCGGAAAGCTTAAGACATGGTGAATAGGGATTTCTTATGTCATATTATGAAGGCTATGGGATTTACGAATGTATGGGTCGCTATGGTCTGAGAATGAACGACAGCCATATTTTCTGTATTTATCCGAGGCCAACCACATGGATTCTTCAGGAGCAATAGGGGGCTGTGTCACGGGGATCCCTTATCGCCATTTTTGTTCACACTGCTTATGAAGTATATCACTTGCCTGATGGATATTGCGGTATGCAGACAGTAGATTGTGCCATTATTTCTGCAGGTAAAATCGCATATCTCACACCTTATTTATGCTGATAATTTGCTCATTTTTTTGGTACCATCACTAGCCAGACTGTATGCAGTAAACAATGTGATAAAGGAGTTTGGGATGGTGTCAGAACTTCGGCTCAATAAGGACAAGAGTATAATCTATTTCAGCAAATTATGTCCAGACAAGGAGGGGCGGACCGAGAGACTTGGTGTTGCCAGAGGAGATCTACCTGTTAGATATCTAGGACTTCCACTGTCAGTAAACTATGCACGGGAGGCGAAGTACAGCAGTATTGTGGAGTTTACGCAAAGAAGGTTGGAGCGGTGGTAGGCACAAACACTATCATTCGGGGACAGGATCGAGCTAGTTTGGACCCGTTATTCAGTCAATAGCAAACTTTTGGCTTCAGTCCATTATACTATATATGGCAACGATCAAACGCCTGGAGAAGATGTGTACGACATTTATCTGGAAGGGTAGAATACAGGCGATAGCCTGGAAGACACTATGTCGACCGCAAGATGAGGGAGGGGTTGGCCTTCATCCTTTGGGGCTACTGCGGAAAGTGGCTGGCATTAAGTTGGTATGGAGCTTCCTAAACGGAGATTCGTTATAGGCATAATGGATGCGGGGTCGATATTTCAAGACTGATAACTTTTGGGATTACACTTCGAATAACAACGAGTCGGTCACTTTCAAACATTTACTCACAGAAGAGTGCTTAAATAGGGCATAACCCGGGTGCTCAAAGACGGTCATGAGACGGATATGTTGTTAGATCCGTGAATACACCACGAGGCGCTACTCCAGCGAGTGGGAGTGCATGCAATAAATGAGGCATACAACAAGGAGACGGTGGCGTCCGTCATTCGCGATGGCGAATGGGCGGTGGAGGGACACAGATATGCTCAGGTGCTCCAAAACCAATTTTCCAAGTAATGATCGACGGCAGTTTCTGGGCGGATAGGTGGAAATTTGATGGGACATCGACAGACGAGTTTGGGTGTAAGGCAACGATCAAATTGATTCGAGGAGTGCTAAAAAATAGGATGTTGCTGACATGGTATGGGTGTCGGGTTGTGCTAAGAAGATGCAACTATGTTTGTATCGCCTGCTACATGGGCGATTATTTACGAAGGACATACTGCATAGGTTTGGTGTTCAAACGTGTCTTGTGTGGGCGGGAGAATAAAAATATGCAACATCTATTTTTGTCTGTTGTTTTACCCAAAGCATATTGAGGGAGCAGGAGTTGAACTACAACTGCGAAATGGTGGCAGAATGGAGTTTCTTATTATTGCTCAGGATATTATGGCAGCCAAATGAAGGGGAGGACAGTGGTATAGAGAGGCTCGACTGCGACTGGCAGCTTCAGTGTGTCATGTCTAGAGGGAACGGAATAATCGTATATATGAATGGCTGAAGACAGGTTGAATTGGAATTATGCAAAATATAGAATATGATGTACGTTGGTTAGGGTTGCCAAAGGGCAACCAAAGTTAGTTTCATTTTGTAACATGTGATGTAAATCAATTTTCGATCAATAGAATTACCTTCTTTCAATATATATATATATATATATATATATATATATATATATATATATATATATATATATATAATTTTTTCTTCTACGAATCTTGTAGGGGCTTGAGCCCTCGCTCCTCTGACCTCTGGATCCTCCTTTGTCTAAGACAATATTTTTTATTTTGTCGCAAGTTGACACCACCGCTAACTTTTCACACACACACACACACACACACACATATATATATGTGGAATCAGGTAAATTATTTTTGGAATCGCTCCCACTGGGATTCGAACTCCTGACCACTCGGGCCACATGCATCTCTCTTAACCACTAGGCTAGAGGTCATTTGCTATATATATATATATATATATATATATATATATATATATATATATATATATATATATGTACATTCATTTTTTATCATATTTTTTAATATATTGTCTCTCATTCATATTAGCATTCTCATTCATTCTATAGCATGTTGCAATTCTAGGTGGACATGCTTAAAGAGAAGCTCGGGTTCGATGAGGCATTCAACTACAAGGAAGAGCCAGATCTGAACTCTGCACTCAGAAGGTCAGTCTTTATCAGCTTCCCATAAAACTGTCTATTGAAAGATGTTGAAGCACTTTTGTGTTCTGTATATTAGGTACTTTTTCGAAAAGATAGACGTATACTTCGACAACATTGGAGCAGAGATGCTGGAGGCCGCATTCGCCAACATGAACTGTAGCGCCCCACTTTCGATAGGCGACGGACTTTATAATATGCTTGCGCCGAGTCGGATCGGCCGGGAACTTAGATGGCCATCTGACTCGATCGCTAAGCTTGGTAAACGATAACACCTTGCGGCATCGATCAAATCAATTTGGACGGACGTTACGAGAATCAATCCAACTAATGGAACGACTTCTGTTGGAATAAGTCCTGGATGCAGCTGGCTGCGTCTCAGCGAGTGAGCTCTATATAAGAGTCCCTTCGACGGGACGGGACCGCTGTATGGTTTTCTTGGAGCTTTTGCCGCTGGGTTTTGATGAAGTGCTTTCGCGTCATTTTTTCTGGATGCAATCTTCAAATTTTGAAGCAAGGGGAAAAGAAGGAATTCTAACAAAGTGTTGGTGCCAATGCAGGAGCTCGCGTAACTAAAGCTTGACGTTGCGAAGCGCTTCGACGAACGGCACGAGCAAAGTAATCGGTGGGTGATTCGGTCCCTTCTTTTCTACTCTGTCCCGCAAACTAATTCCTTGCCTCGAATTCATTCAAATCGAACGATGCTTGCATGCCAATCCACTAAGGTCAAGAACTCAAAAAAACGTATTGATTTAGAGTAATCTACTCTAAAAAATTCAAGTTTATCACATAAACCAGAAAGTTTAAGGTTCTATTAAAAAATAGACTATTTTAAGTGCTGTAAAATAATATAAAATATCGATCGTGGGTTATGATGCCTCGAACAATTTGGTGCCTATGGGACGCTAAATCGGGAGTACGGCTTTGGAAAAAATGAATCATTGCATGAGTTGGGGGAAAATGATAATGTCATTCAATACTGTCCGTGCTATACAAAAATGTTTGCATATATTAAACTGTTCACGCATTGGTATGGTCATGGACAGCTTGTGCACAAGTTGATTTTCCTCTAATCGGTATCCAGGGCATCGAAATCGAATCGACCTAGGAGAAATGAATAATCGTGCTTCGGTACTGATACATTGCGGGACCGTCAGTCAGGCTTGCAACCTTGACTGAACGGGCCGAAATGCCGTTGAGATAGTCCCACATGATGTGTAACATCAATGACCGCGCATATAAGATAGTAGCATGATCACCTATTGTCTTATGCAGGTGTAAATATTATCTCCGTTTTCATGCAAGGACGAGCACGGCCGTGGTAAAAAATATGATAAACTGCTATGTTTTACTGTATGCCTTATTACTCAAAGATGGCTATAGAATATGAACTGAATTCATTTGGTTCTAATAGAAAGACAACTCTAAAGCATGCCTACCCTAACAATCAGAGTCGGTTTAGGTGAGTGGGTTCGTCCCGTCCACTTAGCAAGTGTGTTAATCCCCTCTCCCAATTTCCCCAGATACGACGGGCGCTCTAAGCTAAACTGAAGCTGAAGTGCGAAGAGGCATTTTGAAGCTCTTCCTATGCTGAAGTATTTTGAAGCCAATTCAATCGACAGCTTATGTATAAAGGGACGAATGCAATTCCAGACTCGTACGGCTTATTTTGAAGCTCTTCCTATGCTGAAGTATTTTGAAGCTCTTCCTATGCTTCGTCTTATATTCTGATGTGATTTATGAAGTTTTAACTTGGCATATTAATATGAAAAGCAACATAACATTATTGTCATGTACGAGTGTAATTCCAGACTCGTACGACATCACGCCTTAGCGAGGATGATCGAATCGACAAAAATAACACTGGAGACGAACGGTTTGTCGACTCTGGGCATGACAAATTGGTATCAGAGCACAGCTATGTTTCGTCGGATTTTTAAAAGATGTTTCATTGTTGGAATGTCTGTTGCGATGGCTCGATTGAATGCTTGTCGACATGCTGCATGAAATACAAGTTCCATACAGGTAAGCCCGTAGATATTTTTGAAAAATACTAACGGGTTTACACTGTTTTGTAGGAATGACTAAGCGATATAAGAAAAATCCTGACACAATAACCCAAACCGTGGATAGTACATCTAGCACAAAGAGTACTGGCCCTAGCGAGACGAAAATAGAGAAAATGCTACAGTTGATGGAACTGCAGCAGCAATAGCTTCAAATACAATTCGAAGCCCAATTTGATGCACAGCATAAGCAGATGAACGCCCTGACTTAGATAGTGAGCAAGATGGCGGGAAATACCAAGGCAATGGATGAGGAACCCAAGGAGAAGCAAGGTGATCAAAAAGAAGACGAGGAGGAAGAAGTCCTACCGCAAATGATAAACTCTTCTTCCATGCTCAAAGTAAAGGAGTTCCGCAAGCTAAACCTGTCGAAGTTCAACGGTCGAGCAGAGCACGATGTGATAGTGGGATGGCTCGCAGAAATAGAGGACTTATTTGATCTTCTCTGTATTGAAGGGTCCCAGAGGGTGGCCTGTGCGGCGCTGCAGTTACAACTGAGAGCACACGACTGCTGGGCGGCAAAGAAATAGGAGATCTGTGAAACCGATTCCAACACAAATATTTCCTGGAAAATGTTCAAGGCGGCCTTCCTTGAGCAGTACGTTCCTCGCGCCATCCGTCAACAGAAGGGGAATGAGTTCATGACGTTGAGGCAAGGAAATATGACTGTTGAAGATTATAATGCAAGCTTCTCAAAACTTATAAAATTTGCTGGCACCTTCCTACCCAACAAAGAAGAATGGTGCAAACATTATCAACAAGGCCTCAACGATGAATTACGTAGGGACGTCATGAACCAACGATACCGAACTTATCTGAATCCTATGAAGCCGCACTTGATAGTGAGCGGATCTTTGGCCGTATGTCACAAAGGGCCGTGCCTGTCGTTCGCAACAATTTTAACAAGCGTCCTAATGACCCCGGGGGATCGTGAGTATCAAAACGTCCGAACAGATTTAATGACCGAGGCCACGGCAGTTAACACTGCACCAGGTACAATAAGCGTGGGTACCGAAGCACCGATTGCATCATGAGATTTTGCTACAAGTGTGGCGAGATGGGCCATATATTTACATTCTGTCCAAAAAATGTTCAGAATCGACCCAACCCACCAAGGAACGTTCCGAATCCGCATAAAGCGCTGATACTGCAAGGCGCAAATGCGGTTTCCGTCAACCCGCAGAATCAACGCCACGGAGCCCAAGGCCGAGTTTATGCCTTAACTTGGGACGAGGCATTTGCGTCCGATACTGTTGTAACAGGTATATTTGTCATGACCCACACCCGAATATACGGTACAAATACATGGGCCACGTCCAGCCTACGTCGCAGTATCGGCGGTAGAGCGCTGTCAAGTACCCAATAAATATACACTACATCTAGAAGGTCCATGAACTACAAATGTACTCAATCATAACTCAACATCTAAAGAAGATAAGACATGAAAGATAACTAAGGCACAAGAACAATTAGAAACTACTAGAAGGAATCATAAGACAGGAAAATAAAGAAGGAACAACAAGACAAACTAAGGATAACTACCAGGTAACTCACATAGAAGAATAGTGAGATCCACCTCAGCTAGCAATATCATGAAATCTAATACTGAGGGCAAACTACTCCTAAAATTTTGTCAATATATCCAGTCAGGATGGAACGAGCACAAATCTCAAATAACAGTTCTAATTAGACGATATTGAAAATGTAGCAGTAAATAGAGAGAATATACAAGGAATCACGAAATATACATGTGAGTATCATGGCAAGGTAAGCTGTAAATCTAGAGCTAGAACAAGGCAAGTAAAATTGATCATGGCATGTACAAGAATCAAGAATCATCTATCTAGGTGTGTGAGCACTAGCTACAATATGTGGCGGGCTTGGGACATTGTACAATAGTAACAGGCCTGGCTAACCATACGTGGGGTGTATGATCAACACTCATAATCAATAGGTGCACAAGGGGTGCACAATAGGCTTTGACCACATATCTACACTAATACTCCCCGTCCCCCGACTAGTATAGTGGATCCAACCATGACACATCATGACGCACGATTCTCTGAGAGGATAGCTAGCCTTCGCAGGAATCGTGTCTATACAATGCACAAGGAACAAGAAAGACTTGCACAATATATACCAAGGAATACCAGGAATTACATCTCATGACGGGATCCAGTCAAATACCAATCCGTGTGAACTATGTGTCAAGAGAACAAGAATATATACACTATACACAAGAAACATAGACGATATCATAAAATAGAAATATTATCAGAGAATGTACTCGCCTGTGATATGATGGATAAGTCGACTGAGTCCAAGAACAGTGCCTCAAGGTCCTATAGATGGAATATTGTATCAATATAAGGGTTTGGAAGTAAAATCGAGTCATACTAAGTCAAACTAGATCAAGGCACGTCAAAGCAAGTCAAACTAGGTCAATCTAAGTCAATGGTTTACTTATAGTAGACTTTCGGTCAACTGGTCAACTCTGGTCAACTCTAGGTCAAACTTGACTAATGTTGACTAACATTTGACTTTGGGTCAACTGGTCAACTTCGGTCAAGTTCTAATCAATTTTAGGCTACGGTTGACTTTCGGTTGACTTTTGGTCAAAATAGTCAACTGTGGTCAACCAAGGTCAAAACTAGTCTAACCTAGGTCAAATGTTGGCTCTACTTCGACGTTCAGTCAAAGTAGTCGACCAAGGTCAACATAGTAAAAGCTAGTCTTTATAAACATCTACAAGGAAAACATATCAATTTCAGTGATGATGAAATCACTGGAATCGACGGAACTCAAAATACAACAAAAAGGAGAAAGATTATAATAATAGGATAAAAACCTACAGATGTTGTCGGATGGTGAAACAACCATTACCAACGTGTCTAGAATGGTCGAAATAGCTAGAATAGTCTGCCCATAAGTCCAATTTGGACACATGGGCAAAAAGATAATTTCGAGTCAAAACGGTGTCCGTGTCGGACCCGCTTTGCACCAAAAAACATGCCAAAATGAAAGTACACTAAACCTAACAAATTATATGTTCATGAATCTAGAATGACGAAACGAACCCAACGATATATTCAGAATTGGATTTCGTTGACCCGATCTCAGATTGGTCCGTTGACCAGGACATTGAAATTTCGATTTGTACAGAAAAGCATGTCGGAGTCAATATCCTCAAAACTCAGCAAATTATATATCAGTTAGTCCAGAATGATGATACAAACTCAACGGTATATCCAGAATTGGATTCCGATGAGCCGACGTCAAAAAGTCCCGTTGACCCGGACTGTGGGGCTCGCTTTGCACCGAAATACGTGCCAGGGCCCACGTCCTCCAAATCTAACAAATTTTATATGAAAACATGCCAGAACGATGCCACGAGTCTACTGGTGGTGTCAAAAATTGAATTCGGAGTCCCGGGTGCAAAAATAGAATTTTACAACTTGGAAATTACGAATTCAGACGACCAACTTTGGCGTCGAATTCAACCAATCAAACGTGCTCACTATGAAATAAAACTTAAGGGGTAGGAAGAGGGTTATACCAGCTACGCATAGGAACTAGTGGCACGCCGGAGCTGTGATAGAGGAGATACGAACCGACGAAGTTGGCTCCACAAAACTGTCCAAAAATAACACAATTTAAAGCGACAAATTTGTGGTCGGTTTTGATGTATCAAACGATAAAATTAACGGACGAAAATTGAGGGGAGTGAAGAGCTATATTCCGATATTGAGACAGAGCAAAGAAATTGCCGATCCAACGGTCAGATTTCTCGAAAAATGTGTGCGAAGTTGCTGCGATAGAACGCCATTTCCGGATCTATTTCGAGCTCGCGTCGACGGAAACCCGTGCCAAACACACAAAATGCCTCGACGGTGCGTCCCGGAGGACGGTGGCCGCCACGGAGAGGTCGTCGGAGGATTCACCCAGCAAGGGGGGCTCGTCGACGACGGCGGCGGTCGCGGCGGTGCGCGACTGCCGGTGCGCGTGCGCTACTGTGCGCACGCGGCTGCTGCAAGTAGCTCGCGTTGCTGCTGTTGCGTGGATGTGCAGCTGGCCGTGTGGAGGGGGCTCGTCGGCCTGGCATAGCGGCGCAGCCATGTGCACGGCGAGGGTAGTGGCTGCGGGTGGCGTGTTGTGGTTGTGGGTGAGGGTGGTGGTGATGGAATGGTGATGGTGATGTTAGATGATGGTGGTGGAGTAGCGGAGAGTATGAGGAGGAGAGGGAGGAGGCTGGAGTGGTGGTTGTGCACGGAAGGAGGAGATGGTGGCGACGCTCGGCCAGGGAAGAGGAGGAGATGAAGTCGGCCATGGGAGCTGCTGTCGTGTATTAGAAAGAGAAGTATTAGGAAAGAGAGAGAAAGAGAGAATATGTGTGTGTGTGTGTGTATAATAAATATGTATATAAAAAGTGAGAGAGATATTTAGAGAGAGAAAGTAGAGAGAGGGGGGTAGGCTGCTCGTACAGGAGGGGGGTTGAGTGCTGATGGTGATGGAGGAGTGGGTGATGTGTGTGTGTGTGAATGTAATAAAAGGGGGGAAGAAAGAGAGATATTATATATATATATATATATATATATATATATATATATATATATATATTATGTACATATTTGAATGGAAAGAGAAATAGATATTTGTATGTAAAGAGAGATATTTTTGAGTAGAAGAAAATGAGAAAATATCAGTGGGATGTATAGGTAGACATGGTAGGTTCACACCAGTTTGGGTTGGGTGTTGGGTCAAGTTTGGACAGGCTCGGGACCAAGATTTAATTAAAATAACAAATTTAAACCAATTAAAATCATTGATAAAATGGGAGTACAAGGGAGGTCAATTGGTGGCACGCAAGTGGCACATGCATAGTAGACCCAGGGCCATATATTGGGTCAAGCAGATTGGACCGATGTCGGGTCCGAAAATTAAATTGGAAATTAAGTCACAAATTACGGCAACGATAAATTGGTCTAAATTGACCCGAAAGTTGCGCGAAGCAAATGGAGCACAAGGGCAAGTTCGAGTGGGACATGATATATCAAATTGAAGATAATCTCGTCTACTACAAATTTTAAGAAGAAAGTTTCCAGAGACTGGCATCCCTGATGCTCTAGAAATCCAAGTCAAGTTAAAGAGCATTTAATGAGCAAAATTAATTAAATCAAAATAAATTATCGAAAAATAATTCATTTAGAAAATTCAAAAATTAATTCCAAAATTTCAGGGGGCTTACATCCTACCCACCTTATAAAAATTTTGTCCTCGAAATTAAAATCATCCAATAGTTTAAGCTAAAACCTGCAACTGCTATGGCTACAGTACTCAATCTGCTACCTTTGTGATCACCTATGTTGTTTCTCTCTACAATCATTTGGTTCAGGTTCAACATGCTTCTTCCATAAAAATTATGTTATTTTACCCCCTTAGAATCTTCATATCAATAAGAATCTTTACATATACTCTAAAATATAGGTCATCCTCGAGATACGTATATTTTATATATATATATATATATATATATATATATATATATATATATATATATATATATATATATATATATATCAACAATGATTGACCATCAACCAAAATTCTAATCTCAATATCAATTTGTTTGTTTCCTTATCCAGTCCTAAGTATCTTTATCCACTTAATCACAAGCTCCATAAAATTATACATTCAAAACATATCTTGGCATTGAGCCTTCTCTCTTTTACTCAATAACTCCTGAATATAAACCCTCAAATTCAAACTCTTAATTCATTTACCGAATTATTTATTACCTATGTACATATGTCCATGTTTTTTTCTGCTATCTTTCGATCTTGCATGCAATATTATCTCCTTATATTTCATTCCATATATCACTACAACAAATAGGACAGACAATAACAGTTTATCTATAGTGTTCAAGCCTCCCTGCTATAGAATGTCATCATCAATAGCGTTCCTTCTGCAGTGCTACTAAAATAGAATACAATAGCAGTTTATCTATAGCGTTCGAGCCTCCCTGCTATTATAATATAATAATCCATAGCGTTCATATTGAAGTTCTATAAACGTTCATACAATAGCAGTTTATCTATAGCGTTGAAGTCTCCCTGCTATTAGAATGTCATTATCAATAGCGTTCATTATGCAGTGCTGCTAACAGAACTTTATATAGGGTGTTATGAACGTTGTTAAAGGTATAGTTTTTTCTGAACGTTGCTTTGTCCATATGTCTAGGGGTGAGCATTATTCGGTTTTTGGACCGAAATTCGAACCGAACCTAATCGAATAAGAGATTTGGTTCAGTTTGAAAAAAATTGGTTCGATTTCGGTTTCAAAAATACTAAAATTTCTTATTCGATTTCGGTTTAATCCCACTAACCTTTCAGAAATTTTATCTAAAATTCCTCTCCCTAGTAAACCGAATAAGAAAATTTAGTAATATATATACGAAATATATCTTTGTACATTTAGTTACTATATATATTGACAACAAAAAATTATAAATAAATTGAAATATTGGTTAAACCAAATAAACTGAAAATTGAACAGATTTATTCCGTTCGGTTTGATTCGGTACGGGATATTTCGGTTGGTTTCATTTTTTGTTATTCGATTTTCGGTCGAATTCGGTATTTGGTAATTCGGTTCGGTTAACTGAGTTAATCGAATGCTCACAATTGAACTATCTACTGTTCCAATCATGGGAGAAGCAACACAGTTTTCTATTTTATATTAAAAAAATAAGTTATAGGAGCTATTCAGTTTTGCTGTATAATTTATAGCTTTCTCGATAGCGGGCGACCCTGTCCGTTGGATTTTTAGAAATTAAATCGGTACCGTCCATAGCAAAATGATGTGTCTTATGTTTGAAAATGAAAACTCATTTACGGCATACATTTTTGCGTGTTGTAATTAGAGACTCATTTACGACATGCATTTTTGTGTATTGTAATTGAAGACCCATATTCCAGGTAAAAAATGATAAAAAAATAAAAATAATAACTGAGAAAACAACAACAAAAATATTTTTAAAAAAATCATTCTTAAAAAAAACTATTGAACTTTTTTCAAAAAAAAAGCAAAAAAACAATAAATAAATAAATAAGAAAGCTTTTTTGAAAAAAAATAATAGTATACAAAATTATATTCTTAAGGGATATAATTTTGTGTATAAAATATTTATTGAAATATACCCTATTTTTGAAAATAAATTTTTATAACATAAATTAAATATAAAAATAAAACGTTTATCCTAAATTTGTGCAAAAAGAAAAGATGATAACAGAAAGTTTAAAATTTAAATTTTCATACAACTTTTTATTTTCCTCTTAAAGATCCTTCCATAAATTTTCACTTTTAGTTTTCCACTTAACCTTTTTTCTATGACCGCACAAATTTTCACTTTTAGTTGTGTCCCTTGGATCCTCATCCAAGGGCTAGGCCCAATTCCCAAATCAAACACCTCTAATTAACTATCTTCATCTTTCTAGCTTCCTTAAGAAGAGAAAGGCAGTAGTTCGAAATAAAGCAGCAGTCAGGAGGGGTTTGCGATCCCTAGCGGGGGTTTGGTGCGCTTGAGAAGCCGACGAGACATAGAGAATATGATGGAGAGGATGCGGAAGGAGAGGCAAAGGACTATGGAGGCGTTGGCTGAGAGGCATGTCGTGTCACAACCTCCATTAAGAATTAAATATTTTAATGGTTGGATTATAATGGATCAATGATTCTCCCATTTGGACCCGAATCTCCGGCTATAAATCTTCCCATCTACAGACCATTTCATTTCCCCCTTCCCCAGAAACCCTAGCTTCCCTCCTCCCTCCACGAAACCCCAAAATCATAGGGTTTTACTCCCCCTCCTCTCAATTTTTGTTTGCAGACGCCTCGAAACCCTAACTTTACGAACCCTAATTTTCGTTCCGGACACGAAGGTGAGCTCTCCTGCCTCTCTTTTCCCGATTTGAAGCATTTCTTGTTGATTTGATGGATTCAAGTTAAAATTCTTGTTTCTGTTTGGTGGGTTCAGACATGGGAGAAGCGAAGGACAACGATGCCTACGAGGAGGAGCTTCTCGATTACGAAGAGGACGAGGAGAAGGCCTCTAATTCTACGGCGGCCAAGGCCACCGGCGAAACGACGAAGAAGTAAGATTGATTTTTTTTATTTTCTTCGATTTTTTTGTTGCTTAATTATTTTTTATTTTTTTGATTTTCTTCGAATTTTATTGTGTCGACATTGTTTTTTGACATATTCCTAGCTTATTTTAGAAAAGGTTCTTTATTGCATTGGCTGAGACAGAGACCTCAATTTCATTATCGGGCTTGGTATATAGTGGTGGTAGTATCAGATCAACAAGCCAAAACAAATCAATATCGACCGAAACCGTAAACCTTGAAATGAAGGTGTTCATGGGTTCCCCTCAAAGTTAACCAACCCCTCCATTGAGAATGTATCAACAGGCATTAGAGCCAAATCTTATGGGCTCATCCACATATCTTATGGTACACGATAATGAAAAGGAATCATTTGTCAAAGTAATAAAAGGACATGAAAGTTGGTCGGTCATAAGGGGAGATGAATTTTATAAGGGGAGGTGAATTTTATGGTTTTGAATATTCTTATGGATTTGTTTTGCTATTTAGGTTATTGACTTTGTTCTGAAAATGAGTTTGTTTTAGGACTTGTTATCCAAGTTATTGATACGAAGTTATTCCTACGGTCTAGTGGTTGTTTGTTGATAACAATTTTTGATTCATTTGTATATATTCCTCCCATTGCATGAGATAATCAGTGTTCTAAATGGCAGCATCTAGACGGTAGGCGGTCTCTCTCCGTACCGTTTTTCGGTAGACAGTAAAGTAGGCAGCCAACGGAGATTGGCAGCATAGGCGAAGGTGAGACGGCATAGGCGGACGCCTAGGCGTAGCAGTACCTAACAAGATATTTTAGTCATAAAAGTTATTTAGGCATTATGGACCTATGGTTCACTTTTACAAAACTAAAACTTAAATTTTCGTTCTACAACTTAGTTATGCATGGAACACCCTTAAAATATGCATATTATGCAAAAAAAAAATGTAAAATAGTAAAAAAAATTCAAAATGTATCGATCGCTTAGGCGGCACCAGGCGGTGCCTAGACGGCATAGGCGGTAGGCGGAGTCTCTCTGTCGTGCACCCTTCTACCGCCGTTTAGAATCTTGGAGATAATGAGAAGTATATTATAAAGAAAACTTGGGCTTCTGTTAGTGGAGATCTGAGTCCCAAAGGAACAAAAAACAGGGGTTTGTGGGTTCCCCTCGAAGGCTGGAAGCAAAGCCACCCCCGATACAAATACTTATCAGAATCTATCATCCAACATATAGAATATGGTGCTGAATAGATCTAAGAGTTTCCCTAATCAGTATTGTTGCTACATAAATAAGGTATATTGTACAGTGCCCTACTTGATCATGTGACACACCTTCGATCTACTTTTAGTTTAGCTCCATATCTATGACAAAATTAATTTCTGACACCATATAATAATTTAGTAGAAGAGAACATTTCTCATTATGCACTATCTTCTAAATTGTAATTTATATGATTTTAGATTCTATATTTCTCCTGTATGCCAGGAACCCGCATAGACCCAAAAAGTACAATAAGGGAGTACCTCAGTCTTTTACTTTCTAAGTGAAACTACCTCCACCCATACCAAGTCTATCATGAGCCTTCACATGCATAGGCATACAATGGAAGCCCTCGTATATAAAATATTCAGTCCTCTGTATGGGCAATTAAACTATTTTTGCTTCCAATGAACTTGACCTCGGCAAGCTGCCTATATATGTATGACTCATCATTTTTCATTGTTGTAGCATGCACCAAAACTAGTCTTTCACAACTGACTCTTTCCTAACATTTATAACACAGGCTAGATGGTTCTACAAACTACTAATTGCTCTACTGCATGCTGTATATGCCTTGTTCTAACACTTCTGATATCAAATAGAAAAAAGCTATTTTGGTGGCCCATTTGTCTGCATGGCACTTTTCTATTGACTTCCCTATTAACGTGGAGTCCACGCCGATGACCTGCCAATGGAAGAGTGTCACGTGGTGGACGACCCGCCCGCGAGCCAAATAGCAGGGTTATATCAAATTTCATATACTATATTAGAATTTTTATATAATACTTCATTCCTCGTGCAGAATAGCTAATTGTTAAGTTTTTATATGTTCTAATTGTATTCTACTTGCCATCTGCAGCTGAGATAGCTATGTTCGATAGTTACATTGTTGTCTACAAGTTTATTCAGGACCTCCACTTTTTTGTTACCGGGGGAGATGAGGAAAATGAGCTCATCTTAGCAACAGTTCTCCATGGTTTCTTTGATGCAGTGGGCCTTCTTCTCAAGTCTTATTTGTTGCAGTTACCTTTGCTTTCCGTTTTAACTTGGTCGTCCTAACAACTAAAATGTGTTGCTTCCTTCAGGAACAATGTAGATAAAAGGACCGCACTCAAAAATTTGGATATGATCCTTTTATGCCTTGATGAGATTATTGATGGGGGGTAAGTTGTTAATTTTCGTTGATTTTGATCATTGTTTAGTTGGAATTACAAACTTTTGAGTTACGGACACGAGGACACGATGTTCAGGAACTTTCTGAAGCTGGACTTACACACATGCTTATCTGAGTTCATTGTTTGCTGGTATTGCAGGATAATTTTGGAAACTGAAGGAAGTGTTATTGCTGTAAAAGTTGCTTCTAGTGGTGGTTTGGATGGGGCAACATCCTTGTCTGAGCAGGTCAAATTTTCTCCATCACATAACAAACCATGTTTGCTGATTATGTAGGATTTACTCAGCAGGTTAGCTAATAATCTCAGTCGTGGCTAAAACTACAAACTGCACACTTCTTCAATAATCTGAACTTATAATCTACTGTTTACTCACTACCAAAATAAGTCAAATCAGCGACGTATTTAGCGACTCCGTGAAATTTCGTCGCTAATGTTTGGGGTTTTAGCGACGTCAACAAAAGACGTCGCTGTTTGTCGCCAACAGCGACTAATAGCGACGTCTAGCGTCTTTATTTTGTTCAATGGGGTAGTGTGTCGCAAGTTCGTCGGTACGCGTCGCTGATATAGCGACGTTTTGTGACGCATTTTAAGTTGCGTCGCTATTTATTATATATCAGCGACGTTTAGCGACGTCCTAGGCGGACGTCGCTAAACGTTTCATATAGCCAACGAGGGCTTCCATTTCGATCATTTCACAAATTTTTCCCCCTAAATTTGGGCGCGCTCCTCCTCCGCGATGCTCCTCCGGCGATTTCCCTCCTCCTCCGCGGCGCTCCTCCGGCGATCTCCCTCCTCCTTCCTCAGGTAGCTCCTCCTTCTCCTCCTTCTCCTCCTCCTCCTTCCTCTGGTAGCTCCTTCCCACTTTCTCTTCGTCTTCAAGCTCTCTCTCTCTCGCTTCTAGTTCGTGTCCACGAGAGCGTGGACTCGCTGCGAGAGACACGAGACTGACAGTGGGCTCGTTGCGGGGGACATGAGAGCATGGACACCTATTTTGTTGGTTTGGATACGTCGTGTCCCACTGTGTGGACACGAGATTCACAGTATGACACCTATATACTGAAAAATCTCATTTTTTTGGGCATATCAACTGTCAATTTGATGTCCACGAGAGCGTGGACTCGCTGCGGGGGATACGAGACTGACAGTGGACTTGTTGCGGGGGACACGAGAGCGTGGACTTGCTTCTAGTTCGTGTGACACCTATTTTGTTGGTTTGGACACGTCGTGTCCCACTGTGTGGACACGAGATTCACAGTGTGACACCTATATACTGAAAAAACTCATTTTTTTGGGCATATCAACTGTCAATTTGATGTTTTGGGTGGATTCGAATTCTAATTTAGGGTTCGAGCCCTATTTACTGATACTGGAAGTTTTTTTGGGCATTTTCAGGATTTTGAAATGATGAATAAATTGACTAATAATTATTATCGAGCCCTATAAAATTTCAGCTATGTCACGAAGGATGGATATACTAATCCTGTGAATGAGTTTTCTCCTAAGTATTCTCGACAGTTGAGTATGATTTAGCTCACAGACATTACTAAAATATGGGATAATTAGACTTTCTGTTCAATACCATATTTTAAATCCTAAATCTACGGTATGACATCGTGATCAGGACATAGTCCCTGCAGCCATTCGACTGGCGAGGCAGAAAAACTATGTAGCCGTAGATAAAGTTGACTGTCCTCCGACCCTCATCCCTCGGCAATGATGATACGACAACCTATCACTATATCTTATATATATAGTAGTAGATGACGTCTTAGTATTACATTATGTGAGTTCATCTTGATTCTGTTACATTCTTCAGATACTACATACGATAAGAACATATACTACACCATATGTACAGAACATAGATGATTCACACTAATGTATGCTAGAATGAATTTTAGGATTGTGTTCTGAGCCATCCGTTCTGCTACTTGGCAAAAAAATAAATTTATTGTACTTTATCTGCTTTCAAAAATGTACTTAAATTACATGATGGTTCCTTTAGTTAGCTTGCTTATGTTATAATTATATTAGCTTGCTTACCAGATGGCACCCATGACCCGAGGAGCGGCACGTCGTTTGAGGGAAACAGTGAATGCTGAGGTGGCTCCTCCTACAGTTAAGGAGGAAGTGGCACCGGTTGCTAGTGAGACCGGGAGTTCTATTCATCTAGCACCGGTAGCTAGTGAGACCGAGAGTTCTCTTCATACAGTCCTTGCAAGGGACGACATCTCTCCTCGTGCCAAAAATCTAGCTTTTTCAAGGTGGATGCGTGAACGTATCACTGAGCGTTTGCGTGAGCAGCGTGGTTCTCATTAGCTATTAGTACTTATTTGTATTGGACTATTGGTATTGGGTTATTTTTGTATTAGACTATTTGTATTGGACTACATATATGAATTAGAACTGTGTCAATCTCTAGATTATATTGGACTATGACATGGTGATCAGGACATAGTCCCTGCAGCCATTCGACTGGCGAGGCAGAAACTATGTATCCGTAGATAAAGTCGACTGTCCTCCGACCCTCATCTCTCGGCAATGATGATACGACAACCCAACCGGAGAGGATACTCTGAGAGATCCATCTGAGAGGGACGTATACTCTGAGAGATCACCTTTACAAGAATTATATCAGTAGTAGGATCGAGTGTTGGAGGAGATATTATCAAAGTATACGTCCTACTCAGATTGGTCTCTCACCGTTACTATTTTTCCTGACAGCATGGTAGATGTGCTCCGTCCACAGATTCTTGATCCGAGCCAAAACTTTGTCCCGGAGATCAAGTGGACATCTTTGGTGTAGAGCTCGAGTGAGAGGTTCCTGACAGCATGGTGGCCTCCTTTGTTAAAGTATCCGTGCTCATCCCACATTGGTTGTGGGACGAGCACAGAAACTTTAACAAAGGAGACCACCATGCTGTCAGGAACATCTCATTCGAGCTCTATACAAAGGATGTCCACTTGAGCTCCGGGACAAAGTTTTGGCTCGGAGCAAGAATCTGTGGACGGAGCACATCCATGCTGTCAGGAAAAAATAGTAACGGTGAGAGATCCATCTGAGTAGGACGTATACTTTGATAATATCTCCTCCAACACTCGATCCTACTACTGATATAATTCTTGTAAAGGTGATCTCTCAGAGTATACGTCCCTCTCAGATAGATCTCTCAGAATATCCTCTCCGGTTGGGTTGTGTTCTGAGCCATCCGTTCTCAAAGAGGGTCCTATTTTGGATTCTATATTTTGTATTTTGGTTTCTGTATTTTGTATTTTGGTTTCTGTATTTTGTATTTTGGTTTCTGTATTTTGTATTTTGGTTTCTGTATTTTGTATTTTGGTTTCTGTATTTTGGCTCCAGCTCCATTTGCATTAATCTACGGTACGACATGGTGATCAGGACATAGTCTCTGCAGCCATTCGACTGGCGAGACAGAAACTATGTAGTCGTAGATAAAGTTGACTGTCCTTTGACCCTCATCCCTCGGCAATGATGATACGACAACCTATCAGAATCCTCGACTCTCTTTCGCTTCTTGGATATTGACCCAGCTTCCAATCTCTCATTTCCCTCCGGGTCTACTCTACTCCCAATCTCTTCCTCTTTTATACACGGATCTACAGAATCAATATCATCCAAGGAAGGCAAAACTGAATCAGCATTGTCTTCCGAATCGTCCTCATCAAGGCATAACGGGCTGCTCAGCATGCCCAGCTTCTTCAACTTCTCGCTGGCTGCAGAGTCAAAATGGGAACGGGTCCTCTTTACCGGCCCGGAGCTCTGACTCGCACTGGTCGTCGCGCTACTGGTTTCCTCTCCTCCTCTGACGCGGGTCATAAGAAAAGAAATTTTGTACCTCTTCTTCACATAAACATCATTGCCACCTTGTACTCGAGCCTCCTCATCTGTAACGCTATCCAAGGCACCGAGAAGTCGGATAGCGTCACAGATAAGGAGGCTTGTGTACAAGGCGACAATAATGTTTATGTGAAGAAGAGGTACGAAATTTCTTTTCTTATGACCCGCGTCAGAGGAGGAGAGAAAATCAGTAGCGCGGCGACGAGTGCGAGTCAGAGCTCCAGGCCGGCAAAGAGGACCCGTTCCCATTTCGACTCTGCAGCCAGCGAGAAGTTGAAGAAGCTGGGCACGCTGAGCAGCCCGTTATACCTTGATGAGGACGATTCGGAAGACAATGTTGATTCAGTTTTGCCTTCTCCTCTCCTCCACCATGGCTATGGAACCATCTGCTCCTCCCTACTTTCCTTCTTCTTATTTGACTCTGTCAGCCACATATGATATCCAGCTCAAGTGTAGAGTCGGGGGAGAAGAAGTGGACATGAAGAGGAGGAGAAGCAGCACAGCCGGCGGCATGACCCGGAGGAAGTACAGAGGTTTTCTTCAACATACGTATGAGAACTATAAGGATATATATTTTCACAATATGTCATCTTGTCAAAGATCCTTAATGTGACAACCATGTTACCGTGATGTCGGAAGACTAACATGTCATAATTTTCTAAGCCGTGTATTTTTACATAATCCTTCCAACTCTTTCCTCCTATGTCGTAATCTTGCATTATTACATAGAACTGAAATCCGGTTGGAGGATTATGTCAAAATACACGGCTTATAAAATTATGACATGTTAGTTTTCCGACACCGTGGTAACATGGTTGTCACATTAAGGGTCTTTGACAAGGTGATATGTTGTGAAAAGATATATCCTTATAGTTCTCCTACGTATGTTGAAGAAAACCTCTGTACTTCCTCCGGGTCATGCCGCCAGCTGTGCTGCTTCCCCTCCTCTTCATGTCCACTTCTTCTCCCCCGACTCTACACTTGAGCTGGATATCATATGTGGCTGAGAGAGTCAAATAAGAAGAAGGAAAGTAGGGAGGAGAAGATGGGTCCATAGCCATGGTGGAGGAGAGGAGAAGGCAAAACTAAATCAGCATTGTCTTTCGGATCGTCCTCATCAAGGTATAACGGGCTGCTCAGCGTGCCCGGCTTCTTCAACTTCTCGCTGGCTGCAGAGTCGAAATGGGAACGGGTCCTCTTTGCCGGCCCGGAGCTCTGACTCGCACTCGTCGCCGCGCTACTGGTTTCCTCTCCTCCTCTGACGCGGGTCATACTCGAGCCTCCTCATCTGTGACGCTATCCGACTTCTCGGTGCCTACATTGTCACCGCCGACTCATTCGACTCCTTCTTCGATGACTCTGAGAAGTTGGATATCATAAGAAGAAGGGAAGTAGGGAGGAGCAGATAGGTTCAGAGCCATGGTGGAGGAGAGGAGAAGGAAAATACTTGATCAGAACTTGAGGTGGAAAAGTTGTGACGTTGATAGCGTGAGGGAGGGAGAGGGTAGAAAAGATCTTCTCCTCCGACTCTACACTTGAGGTGGATATCATATTTTAGTTTCTGTATTTTGGCTCCAGCTCTATTTGTATTAATCTACGGTACGACATGGTGATCAGGACATAGTCCCTGCAGCCATTCGACTGGCGAGGCAGAAACTATGTAGCCGTAGATAAAGTTGACTGTTCTCCGACTTCGGCAATGATGATACGACAACCTATCACTATATCTTATATAGTAGTAGATGACATCTTAGTATTACATTATATGAGTTCATCTTGATTCTGTTACATTCTTCAGATACTACATACGATAAGAACATATACTACACCATATGTATAGAACATAGATGATTCACACTAATGTATGCTAGAATGAATTTTGGGTTGTGTTCTGAGCCATTCCTTCCCATACTTGGCAGTTAAGTTGTGGACCATTATGTTGGACATTGTTGTTACAAATTTTCATATATCTGTGTTGATTGATGAGATTGTGTTTTAAACGTGTTCGTGATTGTGTGTATCTGTGTTGTTTGATACTGTGTTCGTGATACATACTGTTGTTGCTGTAACAAATGGTGTGGGGGATGCTGCAAATGCTGCAGGAAATGCTGCAGGGAATGCTGCAAATGCTGTATTTTTTTTTATTTTTTTTTAATATTAGCGACGTTCAGCGACGATTACCGACGGTCAGCGACGAAAGAAACGTCGCTAATTACGTCGCTAACTGTAAGTAAAATCGTCGCTGATCGTCGGTAAACGTCGGTAACGTAGCGACGTAGAAAAGTCGCAGAACGTCGCCATATCGCTTTCATGCCAGGTCAGCATCGATGCGAGAGAGAGTCGCTCAACGTCGCTAGTTTACGTCGCTATATTATGACGTTTTATGTCGCTGGCAGTCGCTATATTAGCGACGTTGACACGTCGCTAAAGCTCGTCGCAATAGCGACGTATGGCGACGTTTCCTTGTTTAGCGACTAGGTTAATCCCGACTACTTGAAAATGTCGCTAATGACGTCGCTAATAGTAATTAGCGACGTAATTTTCCTTTTTAGCGACGTCTTTACGCGTCGCTGAATTGACAGATTTTAGTAGTGACTGAACACTAAATCGTCTGATCTGATGCACATTGGAGAGTAAATATCTGCACATAATACCTTACTGAACTTTACCTATAGAAAACCTATTTTCCACTACACAACAGATATGGGAAACTGAAATCTTTGGTCTGTACTGATAAGTCTTTAGTATAGACCACATTTAGCAATATCAGCTTCATCTATATGAAAAAATACACGCATTCAGTTGGAACTTATTAATCCTTTCAAGCTTTCAGTCAAAAAACGAGAAGAAGAGTTGAGAACACTTACAATTACAACAGAATAAATAAACACATAAGACTCAATTAGTGCACTGGTAAGGCATCACTTTTCCTATCCCAATAATTTACTTTTCATCAATTATCTGGATCGGCTCGAGATGGTTTTTTTCTTTACACTAATGATTTTTCCCTATTTTTATATAGGTTGGATGAAGGAAGAGGATGCTTTCTGAGGAGTTTTGGTTATGGATAGGCTAGAAGGGAGCTAAATGTTAAATAGTCAACATTTTGGGATATATGTAGCTGACTACACTGTTAATATTTAATTTTTGGACATATGTTTGGTACTACTTCGTTGTTCTACATGGAGAAATTAAGGATTTTAAATATTTGGTACTACTTCGTTGTTCTACATATATTAAACAGTGAAATTAATGAATTTACTTATGTTCGGAATTCATTCTGTGATGGATTCGCATTTAAATTTTTGAATACCTGTATTTTGTGTAACTGTGGCATTATCTACAATAGTATTCTGATGTGCTGCATTCTGCAAATTTTTGAATACAGAATTTTGACTCTGCAATAGCATTCTGACATGCTATTGTTGTACATATAATAGCAGGAAAGAAATGCTATAAAAAGCAGATATATATCGAAACGCTATTAACAAACAATAACATACAGGAACAAAATTAAAAATAAACAGGGTTCAGGAAAGCCATAACACATTTATAGCATTAACAAATGTTATTAATGAACTATAGCGTTCGTAAAGGCTATGTAAACTTTATAGCATTTGTAAGTGCTATAACATGTCTATAGCGTTCACGAACGCTACAATATATTAATAGCGTTCATGAATGCTATTAAAGTTGTCACGACCCACATCCTAGAGTAAGGGCACGGGACGTGGGTACGTCCAGCCTACGCCGCAGTGTCGGCGGTAGAATGCTGTCCTAGGTCAAACATCTAACAATATAAAGGTACCTGTACAATATATACTCTCCGAATGGAGGTGACATAGCAGATACAGTCTTAATCACAACTAAGGTAGAGCAAGATAAAAGATAGGTAAAACATAAAATCCAAATGAGATACAGCAGATAGAAGTCTAAGTGTCTAAGATACACAAACCCAAAAAATATCTCAAAGCTCAATACAATAATCCATAGAATAAATGCAACTCAATACAACTGAAATAACTAACTATACAACCTCTACTGTGTCTCCTCTAGGCTAGCAGGCAACCTCCAGGCTATCTGTAAAATTTATCAACAGGTCCAGTTAGGACAGGAACGAGCACAATCTCATCTAGAAAACCCAAGTAAATGACAGAGAACTATAAAGCAGTTATAGACAGTTGTATTGAGGAACATGGCAGTTTATGTTCAGGTGATGGTAAGAAAGACAGATATAGTACAAGAAAAGTAAGTAACTAAACAAGAGGAGAATCATGGCAATAAAGACTGTAAATAGAAACTAGCTGAACCAGGGTAACATGATATAAGTCCAGACAGTAAATATAAACATGTGTAAGACCAACGTAAATCCAGACAACATGAATCTGATACCAGGTAATTCTAGTACAAGATGAGTCCGGTATGAGATGATTCCAGTTAGTGATCAAAGATTCCAGGGTGAGTCCAAACTATACTCTAATAGTGTGTTTTAAAATACCGAGATTGACATATAAACGACTATAGGTAATCCGGCACATCACACACTCGACCGGGTGTGAGATGGCTATCATTCCAGTAGATTCCAGCATGTGGGATAATTCCAGAATTGGGGTACGTCTACATGTCTTACTCAAGTATTTTCCCTCCCAACAAGTACAAGTGGATCCAGAATACGACACGAGAATCGAGATGAGTCCAGCCAAACGTGATGATACCAGCAAGTGATTCCAGGGTGATTCCAGTAGGTGATTCCAGTAATAGAAGCCAAACATGATGATACCAGTGATAGAGGCCAGACAATATGGTATGTGTGTCGTATACATGAATCCAAAAATATCCATACGTGTTGTAACAGAGAATCACATACAACTAACTAGAACTGAAGTACAGTAATTGACAAATAAATGAGAGAACTATCAGAGAATGTACTCGCCTGATGTCTGAATGTCCAAAGTAAATATATTGTCCGATGAGAGGTGTCTAGCTCCTAATCAGAACAGCACAAGTCACAACAAGTCCAAAATGACAATATGAAGTTCTACTATGCATTCTACATGATTCTAGGTCAATCTAGACCAAAGTCAACTCTTGGTCAACTTGGTCAACCCTGAAAGTCAAACCTAGGTTAACTATGGTCAAAATAGGTCTAACAAGTCTAAATTAGGTCAAACAAGTTATTCTAGATCTAAACAAACTAAGTATATGCAAATCAAGTATCCAAGATAGCTACTAACTCATAGCCTAAGTCACTTGCTAAACCAAGCACAAAAACTAAACCATAAGCTAACAAGGCACACAAACTTAGTCATATAATGTATATATACTATTCACATTCACGTATTCATATACATAGATATATATAGGAAAGCTATATATATAGGCACATACATATATATATATATATATATATATATATATATATATATATATATATATATATATATATATATATATATTTATATATATATATATAAAAATATATATATATATATATATATATATTTTATATATATATATATATATATATATATATATATATATATATATATATAAAGAGAGGTAAAAGAGTAAGTGAGTATGTGTGTGTTTGGCATGTGCGTGAAAGGATATGTGTTAATGTTCTAAAATTTAGTGATAGGTAGGTGTATGTGACATGGGATACATAATGTCAAAGGGTGTATGAATACATATGTGTAAAAGGTTATAGGTTAACTCAGTTTATAGAAATACATACATACATACATACATACTTACCTTGTATACATGCATACATATATATCATGTATATTATATTTACATGATACATACATATATACTTGTGTTATAATATACTTACATTCATGCATATTAGATACTTGTATTTATATTAATATATTGCAAACATTCATTTCATTCATGCATCTATGCATTACCTACATATTCTATACATATGCATACATTATATATTCATATCATTTCATACATTAACATAGAGACATACAAACATACACACATCATATATTTTATACCTTGCATTACCTTACATATCATGTTATATATTATCATTCATTCCTTTCATATATTATATTCTATATTACCTATATACATGTATTTCCTCCATTCATTCATGCTTGCATCATATACTCTACATTACCATACATGTTATCATTATATATTGCATTACAATATTTATACATTATGCATTCATATCTATCATTACATATATATCTTGTATTCATATCTAGCATTCATTATATACTTTCATGCATACATTGTATATCATTCTTTCATTCATGCATTGCTTATATGCATTATATTAATAGCATTCCTACATGCTTGCATTCAACCATATATATAAATTAATGTAAAGAAAATATATATCATATATATATCATTTTATTCATCTAACATATCATGCATTACATACTCTATATTCATTTAATATCCATACTACATAGGCTCATAGGCTACACAAAATACATATATCGTATAGTCACTCTTCTACTTAAAACCAATACTGTACCAATTGGGCACTCATTAAATTCTAGGATTAAATTATGTTGTAGCTCTTCGTGTTAGCTTTCTGAAACTTTAAACGGTTTACATTTTTATGTCCGAAAGCTCCCGGAATCGCAAAAATACCGAAACACGTTCGTCTTTCGTACAGCTGACACTCAAATAATTCTACAGAAAGTTACACAAAAAATTTGGCTTAATAAAATATATATTTTGAAAGCTAACTTCGATACGGTTCTTACAAAAAAAGGGGAGATAAATCGGAGTTCTAATCTAAAAGTTATGACATTTCTAAGTTGCCATTGCTACTAAAAAAGTGGATAAAAATTATGATGAAATTAGGTAGTTTGAGACAAAAGAAACACAAGTATATAACATAATATATCAAGAACTCACTCTCTACACTAATATATATATATATATATATATATATATATATATATATATATATATATATATATATATAAAATATATATATATATATATTTTTTATATATATATTTTTAAAAAAATATATATATAAAATATATATATATATATATATATATATATATATATATATATAAGACACTATAGAACACATCTCCAATACAAAATGTCACGACCCGTACCCTAGTGTTAGGGCACGAGAACATAACAACGCCCAGCCTACGCCGCAGTGTCGGCGGTAGAACGCTGTCCCAGGTCTCAATGCATCTAACAGTATAAGACTAAACAGTTTATACTCTCCGAATGGGGGTAACATAGTAGATACAGACTCAATCACATCTAAGGTAGAGCATGATAAGGATAGATAAAACATGAAATCCAAAAGAGATACAGGAGATAGAAGTCTAAGTGTCTAAGATACATAAACCCAGAAATACATCTCAAAACTCAAATACAGATACAGTAATCCACAAAGTAAATACAACTCCAGACAAAATGAAATAACTACCTAAACAACCCCTACTGTGTCTCCTCTAGGCTAGCAGGCAATCCCAGGCCATCTGTAAAATTTATCAACAGGTCCAGTCAGGACAGGAGCGAGCACATTATATCTCAACAGTTCATAGCAGGTTAGAAAATATAATCATGCAGTAAAGTAAGATACAGGTACTGAAAGAAATGCTGTATGTAAACAGAGAGAGAGAGAGCTGTAATAGAAATATCTACTATAAATAGAGAACTAGCATGTGACTAGTGAGTCAGAGTACAATATAGACATGTAAATGACATAGGAGATTCTGATGCTACACTATGGAAGAGATTCTGATGCTACACTACTTAGGTATTATTCACATGTCCATTTCTACTCCTCCGTACCCCCAATCAATACATAAGGATCCAGCCAGGTTATGTTATATGATGCTATGTAACAGCCCCCGAAGGTGATAGACCCCGAAGGTGATAGACCCCGAAGGTGATACATAGTAGTCCCATAAATAGGATAAGGATTCTAGGAAGACTCTACGATCATAAGAGTATATGTCATAAGTGATCAAAGAACCAATGAAGCATAGTGATACGCCATGTAAGTAAAAAATACAGAACATGTAGTACCCGATGCTCCCTAAGGATAACATCTCAAGAAAGGATCCATATAGTACCAATCTGTGTGACCAACGTGACAGTACAAGTAAAGTAATCTACTACAGGAAATAATTCTAAGCAGGATATGAAATGATCAGAGAATGTACTCGCCTGATATCTGAATGTCCAAGGTAAAGATACTGTCCGAAGAGAGGTGTCTGGCTCCTAATTAGAACAGCACAAGTCACAATATGTCCAGAAGGGTAATATAAAGCACTACAATACATTCTACATGAATCTAGGTCAAACTAGGCCAAAGTCAACCCTTGGTCAACTCTGGTCAACTGCACTAGTCAAACTAGGTCATGTCCTAACCCAGCAAAGTCTTACTAAGCCTAACCAAGACTATCCTAGCAAGCACACATCAATACAAGGATATACAAGCCAACATACACCCAACTCTATATAGCATGCAATTATTCAATACTCAAATAGGAAAGAATTCACATTGAATATACACTAGGTAATCTATTACTTTAAGTTATATATGTCTACACATATATACACATGCATATATTGGTATTCAACTTTAGGTCTATAATCATGGCATTTCAAATGGTTATATAAACTTATATATTACAACACAATATGCTAACATATATATAATATACATACAAAGCTAAGTTAACTATATTCATAAATACTTATTTAAGAGGCTATGTGTGTGTAGGTGAACATGGCAAAGGGGCAAGTGAGGGTTAAATGGGTATACATAGTGTATACATATCAAAGAGTGTCAAAGTGTAAGTGAACAAAGTGTCAAGTGTGATAGTGTCAACATAGTGTAAGGGATACATGAGGTAATATAGGATTTGTGTTAACATAGAACATTACATCTTATTAACTTGTATATTGCATACATTACATCTATTATTATATTACATTCATGCTTGCATTCATTCATCATTCATTTATTCTCTTGCACTACTATATGCACCATACATTACATACTATGGAACCTACATATTCATTACAAGCCATACTTATATATGCTTACATTAGATAGGATACTTATACCTCATACATTATTTATTTAAACATTTACTCATGCTTGCATTCTCTATTTAATTACATAATGTATATATATTAACATGGGTTAAAATCAAATAGAACATTATATTACACACAAGGGTGCACAAAATGCACATGTCGTTGATTATTAGTAACTCCTACTAATAATCAATACTGTACCATCTCAGCATGAATTAAAATCTAGAATTAAATTATGTTATATATCTATGTGTTAGCTTTCCGAAACTTCAAACGGATCGTATTTTCGTTTCCGAAAACTCCCGGAATCGCAAAAACACCGAGAACGCGTTTGTCTTTTGTACAGCTAACACTCAAATAATTCTCCAGAAAGTTACATAAAGAATTAGGCCTATTAATACATGTTTTTGGAAATCTAACTCCAATACGCTTCTTTTAAAAAAAATGGAAGATTAAACCGAGCTTTGAGCTAGAAGTTATGACATTTCTAAGTTAGGGCTGAAATTAAAAACGTGGATAAAAATCATGACGAATTTAGGTAGTTTGAGACAAAAGAACACAAGTATATAAAATAATATATCAAGAACTCACTCTCTACACTAATATATATATATATATGAGACACTATAGAACACATCTCCAATACAAAAATATGAGATTAAACATGTAATAATTTATTCATACATAACAACAACACATAGTGTGTCCAAATTTGGGATTTTCCCACATGGACACAACCACAACACAAAGGACACTCCTATGACCTCCAAATGGACACAAAATGGACACAAATGGAGATACAACCATGGGGGTCATTCCTATGGGTTCAAAATAGACCTATATGCATGAGAAAATAAAAAGGAGAAGAGATTTATACCTCCCGGTAGATCGAATCGAAGAAAGCCTTCCCGGAGCGACACCGACACGTAGAGATTCTAAAAGGACACGAACGAGCTCCGAATCCTCCCAAACTTGGGTAGCTTCCTCCTTTGCTAGAATGGAGAAAGAAAGAAGAAGATTTGTGTGGTAAAATGGATGGATTTGGTGGAGAAATTGCTAGGGATTGCTCTCTAGGAATTTGGGGAAGAACAAGAGAGAGTGTGTGGATGAGAATAATGAAATGAACTTGAGCCTATCCTCTCCAAATGTGGCTGGCCATATGGGGATATTTGTCCTATTATGGTAAGGTCCAAAATGCCCCTACTAACCTATTCTATGAGTATTAGGAAAGGGCTAATTGGTTGGGGCTAAATTAGTCATTCTATAGTCTCTAATCACACTAACCTTATCCATAATAATTAGTCTAACCTCTAACTAAAATATTTCTATCATGTGGACTAAAATTAATATCATATGGGCCATACCTAACTAGTGTGTGGGTCCCACTAGAGTCAAACTACCCCCGGGTCCCCGTTTCAAGTCGGATTGAGTTGAAATTCGAACCCGACTCAAATAACCCCAAAACAATATCATAAATAATAAAATAATATCAAAATAATTCAAAGAGATCAAATACAAAAATATTCTTAGGCCAAAAATGATATTAAAATATTATAATCACATGGTTAGGCTCTAGGTCAAACAGTCTCTAGGATTTCACTAGCAAAACGTCAAAACCACAAGTCATTGATTTAAATAATTTTAAAATGATTTAAAATCACCAAAAATCATATCATGAATTAAATATCATTATTAAAATAATTATAAACACGAAATTTCAAAATTACCCTCATTTAGGAAACTGGGTGCTACAATTCTACCCACCTTAGAAAAATTTCGTCCTCGAAATTAAGATCGATAGTACTCCTTCTAGAGCCTCTAACCTACCCAATATCTAAGGTAACACTTCCTAACACTGGAATAATAAACGGACATCTAAAAAGTGTCAATCTAGGAATACCTCCAATACTGCTCTGTTGTACGGCGGTAATGGAACTTCAATAAAATATGGACTGGAACCTATATCCAAGGGACTGGACCTATTTTAAAGTGGTCTTAACTAAGGATGAAAATGAACTGATCATAGGCTATAGGTATGCTCAAACTATTATCTTTCTATTAACCATCTATTAATACATTCTATTACCATAGGAACGATGCATTACTAAGACATATAGGCCCCTATCTCTCATAACACATTTATACTCACCAAAAGACTAGTACATCCTATCAAGGCTGATACTATAATCTCTCCTAAATCTCCTAAGCTACATGTTTATAGACACACATCTCCACATCAAGGACTAACCCATATATATCTACAACTGATACTAATGGAGTGACGTCCCTATTTTCCAACAATCAAGGTCTAATTTTTTTTTTATCTAAATCATGCAATTTGAAGGAATAGTATACAAGGTCAGGACATACCGTAGCAGTTGGAAGTCTCACCTAGGTACACTAATCATTCTAGGTCAAAACAGTACTATGGTATCAACACACAAACAATCTAGGGTGTCCTAATTGGGAAGGTAAAGGAACAACAATTATCAAGGTTGTAGGGCTGTCTACCATCCTATATGAAAATTGGTCATTAACAAGCAACTAAGAAATTATTAAAAGGTTACTATTCCATAAAATGGCAAAAATTGAAAATTTAGGCACAACAAATCACAAATAGATTTTTGTCTTGACACGATCTAAGTTGATCAATTTTGGGATAAACGAGATTTGGGTAAGAAGGGAAATCAATAAAATCAAAGTATGAGCACGAGCATCCAATGATGGAGATTCGGGTCATGATTAAATTTAATTCGACTGAGTACGAATACGAGGTTCATAGGCGATGAAAAGATTTCAAGGAAAATTGTCAAAGCTGTCGCGAATGAGACTCTAGGGTCAAGTTTAACTATGTCTCTATTCTCGTAGATTGATACATGAAAAAGCGAACCAAAGTACAATAGGTTTATCAGACCATCATGTACCGGTTCTGATTAGACAATATGTTAGTGGGTGGCCATCCAATAAAATATGTCATGACCAAGCTCGAAAATAGATAAGCTTGCAAAACTAAGGCTAATTTAGCAGCATAAGATATAAGGGTGGTAATGATGAAAGGAATTACATAGTCCAAGTTTCTTAACCAACGGGTCAAGTAATCAGATAAGGTACAAGGTTAAGCATCTAAGGAAACAAGCAGAACACCATCACATGTCAGGTCGAAAGAATTGAGTCAAGGCTAGATTTCTAATTAAAATAAGAAGAATTTTAGTATAATGGTAGAGGTTATAGTTTAGCCAATTGACCAGAAAATCATATCAAGAAAATAGAGTACAAGAAGACGGGTTTTAGTGGGACATGATATACCTATACGAAGGTGAGCTCGTCTAGGTCTTGTATATAAGATTTGTTGGAGGGTAACAGTTAGTATTATATTCCGAATATCAAAGTCACGATAAGGAACGTCAAAGGATCTCAATTAGAAAGTGGGAGTTCAAGAGGTGATAATTAATGCACAAAAATAATGAAGATCGAGTTAGTCATCTGCTTCTGATACCCTTAAGTTCATCTGGTCATAACTTGCCAATCATATCTTTACCTCACCAGTCTTCATATAAAAATTTAACCTTTACTTAAACCCTTACCATGACTACCGTAGGCAATTCCCAATTTCCAAACATCACTCTTGAAGCACAGCCCTCACATTTAGGAATCAACATTAACCATTTATTTAAATTTTCAAGTTCTTTCACCTTGTCTTAAATTTGACCCAAAACCTCTAAATTCCGTTTACGAATTCCTTGAACTTGTTCAAATTGTTCTCCTCGTATTATTTAATTTAAATCTCTAGGCCTTACAAAACTTATCTTTCATCATAAAATCAACTTTCGTATTTTTTTCGACATACACCCTTGAATATTATTCTCCTAAAAATATTTCACAAAAATCTCTAAACTTCCATAACTTGTGCTCTCTCTATCCCTAGTCATTTCCTCGCAACATCTTGTTTAATATCCTTATTAAACACAATTAACTTCTCTTTTCCATTACTAACCTTCTACATAGCCTCAGAGTAAAAGTTTTCCCCAGAATCAATAACCAAGATTTTCTAAGTTCTCAAAACTAGGTTGACCTCTGATATCCTCATTAGTTTTGAATACACCTATAAACTATCTCATAACCCCAAAAATTTCTCTAAATGTAATTCTTTCCAGATTGGCAGTATACATCTCTTTATTCTATTCGAGACCTTTACCACATTTCTATCTCAAGTTTCCATATGGAACACTCCACATTTGATTTCCTTTAGATTATCATAAAATAACCAGTTACGTCTTCTCTGAGCTACATAATTTACGTCACTTCCTTAATATTCTCAGGCAAAATGATATGAAGATTCAAGAGTTGTCAAGGTATAGCTGACAGAATTATATACGAGACATGGAATTGATATAATCAGGACAGGTATATAAGACAAGGAATGATGGTAGTAAAAATATTGGCAGAAAAAGAATGATAATAGAATCTGTTCTGCTTATCTATTTAAAAGAAGGACCCATTTTTTTGAAACAAGAATTATAATACCAAATCCAAAATAAGGCCTAGCAAAATTATTGGTTTATTGTATTAAGAAGAAATAAATTTTTGTAAGAAGTTACACAAGGTTTATAAAAATAGCTAAAGCTACATCCTAAGTAAACAATGAGAAACAAAACAAAACAAAACAACAATAATTCCTTCTCTTTTTTTTGAATGACTGAAACAAAAGTAGCAAAAACATGTTCGAAAATATTTAAGGTACAATCTGATAATCATATGCGTCTATCCAAAATCATGGTACTCTAAATCCTCGTCATACTAGTGAGCAAGGCTACGATAATCACAGAGTCCTTGACTTATGCACATACCTCTAGAATCATGGTATTTAACATTTTCGCGATGCCGCTAGCTTGGCTGCGAAAATCTTAAATTTTCACACCCGAGAAATATATCCAAAATCAGACTATATGTCCTCACCATGCTGGCTAATGTGACTATAGAAGACAAGATTTCCATAACTTAGATGACCTAGCCCATATAATTTTATCTTGCCAAAAATTAAATTAAATCAACAATGAATACCAAAAAAAATTAAATTTATCAACGAACATCAAAATTCAGAAATGAACAAAATCCTTCAATCATATAACTACAAACTCGGATGCTATAGCTAACATCAAGATTCAAATTTCAACAATCTTCATCAAAATCAATAAATACAAACTCAAATTTAATAATAATCCATCAAAATCAAATTCAATAGCAGAAAGTAAAGATAAATCAAACCAAGGAAAAAAGAAAAGAGTTTTCAAATCGGAGTTAAACAAGATTCTCAAGGGTCGTCCCAGGAATCTCTCAAGGGATCCTAATTGTGATTGAGTATCTTCAAAAATATATCATAATCCTACTGCAGGCTGTAGTAGTACTCTAATTCGAATACTACTACACAAACTTGACCTGCATGGGCCACCACTAATAACGTGTCACGACCCGCACCCTAGAGTTAGGGCACGAGAACGTAACAACGCCCAGCCTACGCCGCAGTGTCGGCGGTAGAACGCTGTCCTAGGTCTCAATGCATCTAATAGTATAAGACTAAACAGTTTATACTCCCCGAATGGGGGTAACATAGCAGATATAGACTCAATCACATCTAAGGTAGAGCATGATATGGATAGATAAAACATGAAATCCAAAAGAGATACAGGAGATAGAAGTCTAAGTGTCTAAGATACATAAACACAGAAATACATCTCAAAACTCAAATACAGATACAATAATCCACAAAGTAAATACAACTCCAGACAAAATGAAATAACTACCTAAACAACCCCTACTGTGTCTCCTCTAGGCTAGCAGGCAATCCCAGGCCATCTGTAAAATTTATCAACAGGTCCAGTCAGGACAGGAGCGAGCACATTACATCTTAACAGTTCATAGCAGGTTAGAAAATATAATCATGCAGTAAAGTAAGATACAGGTACTGAAAGAAATGCTGTATATAAACAGAGAGAGAGCTGTAATAGAAATATCTACTATAAATAGAGAACTAGTATGTGACTAGTGAGTCAGAGTACAATATAGACATGTAAATGGCATAGGAGATTCTGATGCTACACTATGGAAGAGATTCTGATGCTACACTACTTGGGTATTATTCACATGTCTATTTCTACTCCTCCGTACCCCCAATCAATACACAAAGATCCAGCCAGGTTATGTTATATGATGCTATGTAACAGCCTCCGAAGGTGATAGATCCCGAAGGTGATAGACCCGAAGGTGATACATAGTAGTCCCATAAATGGGATAAGGATTCTAGGAAGATTCTACGATCATAAGAGTATATGTCGTAAGTGATCGAAGAACCAATGAAGCATAGTGATACGCCATGTAAGTGAAACGCACAGAATATGTAGTACCCGATGCTCCCTAAGGATAACATCTCAAGAAAGGATCCATATAGTACCAATCTGTGTGACCAACGTGACAGTACAAGTAAAGTAATCTACTGTAAAAAATAATTCTAAGCAGGATATGAAATGATCAGAGAATGTACTCGCCTGATATCTGAATGTCCAAGGTAAAGATACTGTCCGAAGAGAGGTGTCTGGCTCCTAATTAGAACAGCACAAGTCACAACATGTCCAGAAGGGTAATATAAAGTACTACAATACATTCTACATGAATCTAGGTCAAACTAGGCCAAAGTCAACCCTTGGTCAACTCTGGTCAACTGTACTAGTCAAACTAGGTCAAACTAGGTCATGTCCTAACCCAGCAAAGTCTTACTAGGCCTAACTAAGACTATTCTAGCAAGCACACATCAATACAAGGCTATACAAGCCAACATATACCCAACTCTATATAGCATGCAATTATTCAATACTACAAAAGGCAAGAATTCACATTGGATATACACTAGGTAATCTATTACTTTAAGTTATATATGTCTACACATATATACACATGCATATATTGGTATTCAACATTAGGTCTATAATCATGGCATTTCAAATGGTTATATAAACTTATATATTACAACACAATATGCTAACATATATATAATATACATACAAAGCTAAGTTAACTATATTCATAAATACTTATTTAAGAGGCTATGTGTGTGTAGGTGAACATGGCAAAGGGGCAAGTGAGGGTTAAATGGGCATACATAGTGTATACATATTAAAGAGTGTCAAAGTGTAAGTGAACAAAGTGTCAAGTGTGATAGTGTCAACATAGTGTAAGGGATACATGAGGTAATATAGGATTTGTGTTAATATAGAACATTACATCTCATTAACTTGTATATTGCATACATTATATCTATTATTACATTACATTCATGCTTGCATTCATTCATCATTCATTTATTCTCTTGCACTACTATATGCACCATATATTACATACTATGGAACCTACATATTCATTACAAGCCATACTTATACATGCTTACATTAGATAGGATACTTACACCTCATACATCATTTATTTAAACATTTACTCATGCTTGTATTCTCTATTTAATTACATAATGTATATATATTAACATGGGTTAAAATCAAATAGAACATTATATTACACACAAGGGTGCACAAAATGCATATGTCGAATAGTAACTCCTACTAATAATCAACACTATACCATCTCAGCATGAATTAAAATCTAGGATTAAAGTATGTTATAGATCTATGTGTTAGCTTTCCGAAACTTCAAACGGATCGCATTTTCGTTTATGGAAACTCCCGAAATCGCGAAAACACCGAGAACGCGTTTGTCTTTCGTACAGCTGACACTCAAATAATTCTCCAGAAAGTTACAGAAAGAATTAGGCCTATTAATACATGTTTTTAGAAAGCTAACTCCAATACGCTTCTTTTAAAAAAATGGAAGATTAAACCGAGCTTTGAGCTAGAAGTTATGATATTTCTAAGTTAGGGCTGAAATTAAAAACGTGGATAAAAATTATGACGGATTTAGGTAGTTTGAGACAAAAGAACACAAGTATATAAAATAATATATCAAGAACTCACTCTCTACACTAATATAAATATATGAGACACTATAGAACACATATCCAATACAAAAATATGAGATTAAACATGTAATAATTCATTCATACATAACAACAACACATAGTGTGTCCAAATTTGGGATTTTCCCACATGGACACAACCACAACACAAAGGACACTCCTATGACCTCCAAATGGACACGAAATGGACACAAATGGAGATACAACCATGGGAGTCATTCCTATGGGTTCAAAATAGACCTATACGCATGAGAAAATAAAAAGGAGAAGAGATTTATACCTCCCGGTAGATCGAATCGAAGAAAAGCCTTCCCGGAGCGACACCGACACGTAGAGATTCTAAAAGGACACGAACAAGCTCCGAATCCTTCCAAACTTGGGTAGCTTCCTCCTTGGCTAGAATGGAGAAAGAAAGAAGAAGATTTGGTGGTGTAATAAAAGGATTTGGTGGAGAAATTGCTAGGGATTGCTCTCAAGGAATTTGGGGAAGAACAAGAGAGAGAGTGTGGATGAGAATAATGAAATGAACTTGAGCCTATCCTCTCCAAAAGTGGCTGGCCATATGGGGATATTTGTCCTATTATGGTAAGGTCCAAATGCCCCCACTAACCTATTCTATGAGTATTAGGAAAGGGCTAATTGGTTGGGGCTAAATTAGTCATTCTAAAGTCTCTAATCACACTAACCTTATCCATAATAATTAGTCTAACCTCTAACTAAAATATTTCTATCATGTGGACTAAAATTAATATCATGTGGGCCATGCCTAACTAGTGTGTGGGTCCCACTAGAGTCAAACTACCCCCGGGTCTCCGTTTCAAGTCGGATTGAGTTGAAATTCGAACCCGACTCAAATAACCCCAAAATAATATCATAAATAATAAAATAATATCAAAATAATTCAAAGAGATCAAATGCAAAAATATTCTTAAGCCAAAAATGACATTAAAATATTATAATCACATGGTTAGGCTCTAGGTCAAACAGTCTCTAGGGTTTCACTAGCAAAACGTCAAAACCACAAGTCATTGATTTAAATAATTTTAAAATGATTTAAAATCACCAAAAATCATATCATGAATTAAATATTATTATTAAAATAATTATAAACACGA
Organism: Iris pallida; assembly: GCA_029216955.1. Lineage (NCBI taxonomy): Eukaryota > Viridiplantae > Streptophyta > Magnoliopsida > Asparagales > Iridaceae > Iris > Iris pallida. The sequence goes on along the minus strand of JANAVB010031818.1, from coordinate 13,937,235 downwards.
AATTTCAAAATTATCCTCATTTGGGAAACTGGGTGCTACACAAAAATATGAGATTAAATATGTAATAATTCATTCATAAATAACATCAACACATAGTGTGTCCAAATTTGGGGTTTTTTTTCCCACTAGGACACAATCACAACACAAAGGACACTCCTATTACCTCCAAATGGACACGAAATGGAGATACAACCATGGGGGTCATTCCTATGGGTTCAAATAGACCTATATGCATGAAAAAATAAAAAGAAGAAGGGATTTATACCTCCCGGTAGATCGAATCGAAGAAAAGCCTTCCCGGAGTGACACCGACACGTAGAGATTCCAAAAGGACACGAACGAGCTCCGAATCCTCCCAAACTTGGGTAGCTTCCTCCTTGGCTAGAATGGAGAAGGAAAGAAGAAGATTTGGTGGCGAAATGGAAGGATTTGGTGGAGAAATTGTTAGGGATTGCTCTCTAGAAATTTGGGGAAGAACAAGAGAGAGAGTGTGGATGAGAATAATGAAATGAACTTGAGCCTATCCTCTCCCAAAGTGGCTGGCCATATGGGACTATTTTTCCTATTATGGTAAGGTCCAAAATGCCCCCACTAACCTATTCTATTAGTATTAGGAAAGGGCTAATTGGTTGGGGCTAAATTAGTCATTCTAAAGTCTCTAATCACACTAACCTTATCCATAATAATTAGTCTAACCTCTAACTAAAATTAATATTATGTGGACTAAAATTAATATCATGTGGGCCATGCCTAACTAGTGTGTGGGTCCACTAAAGTCAACACTACTCCCGGGTCCCCGTTTCAAGTCGAATTGAGCTGAAATTCGAACCCGACTCAAATATCCCAAAACAATATCATATAATAAAATAAATTTTAAAAATACAAAATGACAAAATACCCTGTTTCTGAAAACTGGGGGTGACAAATTTGTCGAAATTAAAACCAAACAATAGTAAAATGTCAAATCACAAGTCATAATTTTAAATAGTTTAAAAATGATTAAAAATCACCAAAAATCATAATATAAAATAATAATCAGTAAATAATAATTATAATTACAAAATTTCAAAATTATCCTCATCTAGAAAACTGGGTGTTACAATCCTACCCACTTTATAAAAATTTCGTCCTCGAAATTAGATGATCGCACCCCCTTCTATGTCAAACATAGTCAAGGGTCAATCACTAGTCAATTTCTCAACATCCAAGAACTTGGTCATCAACTGGTCAACTACTTAGGGTTTTACCTATGCTAGCAATCTAGGTGTTGGCAACTAAAATTTAGCAAAAGAGAAACTCTATAATAGACTAGCTCTTAACTTCCCAATCCTATCAAGTCACCTAATAACTAAATACCTACAAGCTAAGCACATGAATACCAAATACCACGTATATATATGCTCAGAACAACACCCATCACATATACCCTAAGTATATCATCTATATATAATACATGACTGATCAACCAAGGGTTAAGGCAGACTAAACTTATAAGGGTCTGAAACAATGCTTAGAACTAGGCTAAGGATGAATGGTCTGAATCAAGGAGACATGGTATCTAGTGAAGGTATGCACACTGCCTATAAAGGTGATCAACACAAAGGAACTCAACACGAAGAGAACTTAACTAAAATGGAAAACTGAACCAAGTATAGGCTAAACACATGTTTATAACCCTATACAACAATGGACTATAGATACCAACTAACCTATATCCCATATGCCAATATCATCTGCAATCTGTTTATGCAATAGACCTCTCGGTCTTAGGTAAAACTACAACTATACTCAAAGGCAGGCTCTGGTCATGGGTGCCTCACTGGAAAAGGTAAGGAAAAGTAGTAATAATCATCAAGGCTGTAAGGCATACTAACACCCTATGTGTAACTGGTTGGTATTATAGATAACAGGAGAATTATCTGCAATGGGTTACTATTCTAACACCAATGCTAACTATCACCTCTAGGGTACAGACACTCTACAAGTCTTCATACCATTATACTATGAAGGAACTACCTATGAATAATCTCTACAAAACTAAATATCCCTACTCCTAAGTCATTTATAACAATCAAAAGGGTATGATATTTAAACCTTCTCAAGATACAATCTGTTAATCATATGCGTTTGTCCAAAATTATGTTGTCCAGAGTCTTCATCATGCTAGTGAGCAAGGCTACGATAATCACAGAGTCCTTGACTAAGGTACGTACCTCTAGGTTCATAGTATTTAAATTTTTGCACTGCCGCATGCGACGGCGAAAACCTTAAATTCCCATACCCAAGAATACATCCAAAATCTGACTATATGTCCTCACTATGCCAACTAACACACTATCGAGGATTCTTGATCCCATAATTTAGGCGACCTAGCCCTATGATTTTCTCAGAAGAAAAAACACAACAAAAGAGTAACATGACAAAATTAATCAATCAACAAGGAGATGGAATCGGATTTCAAGGTAATTATAAAAGATAATTGCGGAAATAGAATTGAGAAGAACGAAACTTGCAGCAAGATCTCCAGCAGTCTGTGCATCCTTGACTGTCTTGACGATAGCTCGCCCTGTTGGTTTCCTCCAGCCTGATGCTGATACTGCACAAATCTCTGCTGCTGATGCTGCATGAATCGTTGCTACTGAGAGAAACCGGAAACAAAGGGAAAAGTCTCTGTACAGACGGAGGTGCACCTCCAATATAGCAGAAACGCCAACCTGAGTCGGCACAACAGAAGCTGCGGTCTCGAGGCCCTGATGAACAGGACGAGAGGTGGCCAGCCTCTCGATAGTATCCTCCGAACCGAAGCGATGAGATCGTGTCTTCATAGCCATCATGAAGACAGATCAAAACAAGAAGCAATTTCTGAGAATGAAGCAAAAATTCAAAGGAGAACAGTTTATATTCAAGGGAAGTCAATAAGCAACAATTTTAGACAAAAAATCGGATTAAGAGTTTTTCCTAATGTGATTGAGTACCTCCAAAAATATTATAATCCTACTGCAGGCTGTAGTGATACTCTAGTTCGAATACCACTACATAAACTCGACCTTCATGGACCACCACTAAAAACGTGTCACGACCCACATCCTAGAGTAAGGGCACGGGACGTGGGTACATCTAGCCTACGCCGCAGTGTCGGCGGAAGAACGCTGTCCTAGGTCAACATCTAACAATATAAAGGTACATGTACAATATACTCTCCGAATGGAGGTGACATAGCAGATACAGTCTTAATCACAACTATGGTAGAGCAAGATAAAAGATAGGTAAAACATAAAATCCAAATGAGATACAGCAGATAGAAGTCTAAGTGTCTAAGATACACAAACCCAGAAAACATCTCAAAGCTCAATACAATAATCCATAGAATAAATACAACTCAATACAACTGAAATAACTAACTATACAACCTCTACTGTGTCTCCTCTAGGCTAGCAGGCAACCTCCAAGCTATCTGTAAAATTTATCACAGGTCCAGTCAGGACAAGAACGAGCACAATCTCATCTAGAAAACCCAAGTAAATGACAAGAACTATAAAGCAATTATAGACAGTTGTATTGAGGAACATGGCAGTTTATGTTCAGGTGATGGTAAGAAAGACAGATATAGTGCAAGAAAAGTAAGTAACTAAACAAGAGGAGATCATGGCATAAAGACTGTAAATAGAAACTAGCTGAACCAGGGTAACATGATATAAGTCCAGACAGTAAATGTAACAAGTGTTAAGACCAACGTAAATCCAGACAACATGAATCTGATACCAGGTGATTCCAGTACAAGATGAGTCCGGTATAAGATGATTCCAGTCAGTGATCAAAGATTCCAGGGTGAGTCCAGACTATACTCTAACATGTGTTTTAAAATACCGAGATCGACATGTAAACGGCTATAGGTAATCTGGCACATCACACACTCGGCCGGGTGTGAGATGGCTATCATTCCAGTAGATTCCAGCATGTGGGATGATTCCAGAATTGGGTATGTCTACATGTCTTACTCAATATTTCCCCTCCCAGCAAGTACAAGTGGATCCAGAATACGACACGAGAATCGAGATGAGTTCAGCCAAACGTGATGATACCAGCAAGTGATTCCAAGGTGATTCCAGTAGGTGATTCCAGTAATAGAAGCCAACATGATGATACCAGTAATAGAGGCTAGACATATGGTATGTGTGTCGCATACGTGAATCCAAAAATATCCATACGTGTTGTAACAGAGAATCACATACAACTAACTAGAACTGAAGTACAGTAATTGACAAATAAATGAGAGAACTATCAGAGAATGTACTCGCCTGATGTCTGAATGTCCAAAGTAATATATTGTCCGATGAAGGTGTCTAGCTCCTAATCAGAACAGCACAAGTCACAACAAGTCCAAAATGACAATATGAAGTTCTACTATGCATTCTACATGATTCTAGGTCAATCTAGACCAAAGTCAACTCTTGGTCAACTTGGTCAACCCTGAAAGTCAAACTTAGGTCAACTATGGTCAAAAGGTCTAACAAGTCTAAATTAGGTCAAACAAGTTATTCTAGGTCTAAACAAACTAAGTATATGCAAATCAAGTATCCAAGATAGCTACTAACTCATAGCCTAAGTCACTTGCTAAACCAAGCACAAAATTAAACCATAAGCTAACAAGGCACACAAACTTAGTCATATAATGTATATATATTATTCACATTCACGTATTCATATACATAGATATATATAGGAAAGCTATAATATAGGCACATACATATATATATAATATATATATATATATATATATAGATATAGAGAAAAAAAAATATATATATATATATATTATATAGAGAGAGAGAGAGAGAGAGAGAAAGAGAGTAAAAGAGTAAGTGAGTATGTGTGTGTTTGGCATGTGCGTGAAAGGATATGTGTTAATGTTCTAAAATTGTGATAGGTAGGTGTATGTGACATGGGATACATGATGTCAAGGGTGTATGAATACATGTGTGTAAAAGGTTATAGGTTAACTCAGTTTATAAAATATACATACATACATACTTACCTTGTATACATGCATACTACATATCATGTATATTACATTTATATATACATATATACTTGTATTATAAATACTTACATTCATGCATATTAGATACTTGTATTTATATTAACATATTGTAAACATTCATTTCATTCATGCATCTATGCATTACCTACATGTTTTATACATATGCATACATTGTATATTCATATCATTTCATACATTAACATAGAGACATACAAACATACACACATCATATATTTCATACCTTGCATTACCTTACATATCATGTTATATTTATCATTCATTCCTTTCATATATTACATTCTATATTACCTATATACATGTATTTCCTCCATTCATTCATGCTTGTATCATATACTCTACATTAACATACATGTTATCATTATATATTGCATTACAATATTTATATATTTGCATTCATATCTATCATTACATATATATCTTGTATTCATATCTAGCATTCATTATATACTTTCATGCATACATTGTATATCATTCTTTCATTCATGTATTGCTTATATGCATTATATTAATAGCATTCCTACATCTTGCATTCAATCATATATAAAATTAATGTAAAGAGAATATATATCATATATATATCATTTTATTCATCTAACATATCATGCATTACATATTCTATATTCATTTAATATCCATACTACATAGGCTCATAGGTTACACAAAATGCATATATCGTATAGTCACTCTTCTACTTAAAACTAATACTGTACCAATTGGGCATTCATTAAATTTTGGATTAAATTATGTTGTAGCTCTTCGTGTTAGCTTTCTGAAACTTTAAACGGATCGCATTTTCGTGTCCAGAAGCTCCCGGAATCGCGAAAATACCGAAACACGTTCGTCTTTCGTACAGCTGACACTCAAATAATTCTACAGAAAGTTACACAAAGAATTTGGCTTAATAAAATATATATTTGAAAGCTAACTTCGATACGGTTCTTTTAAAAAAACGGAAGATAAATCGAGTTCTAATCTAAAGTTATGACATTTCTAAGTTTCATTGCTACTAAAAACGTGGATAAAAATTATGACGAAATTAGGTAGTTTAGACAAAAGAAAACACAAGTATATAACATAATATATCAATAACTCACTCTCTACACTAATTATATATATATATATAAGACACTATAGAACATCTCCAATACAAAATATGAGATTAAACATGTAATAATTCATTCATACATAACATCAACACATAGTGTGTCCAAATTTGGGGGTTTTTTTCCACTAGGACACAATCACAACGCAAAGGACACTCCTATGACCTCCAAATGGACACGAAATAGACACGAAATGGAGATACAACCATGGGGGTCATTCCTATGGTTCAAATAGACCTATATGCATAAGGAAAAAAAGAAAAGGGATTTATACTCCCGGTAGATCGAATCGAAGAAAAGCCTTTCCGGAGTGACACCGACACGTGGAGATTCCAAAAGGACACGAACGAGCTCCGAATCCTCCCAAACTTGGGTAGCTTCCTCCTTGGCTAGAATGGGGAAGGAAAGAAGAAGATTTGGTGGCGAAATAGAAGGATTTGGTGGAGAAATTGTTAGGGATTGCTCTCTAAAAATTTGGGGAAGACAAGAGAGAGAGTGTGGATGAGAATAATGAAATGAACTTGAGCCTATCCTCTCCCAAAGTGGCTGGCCATATGGGGCTATTGTCCTATTATGGTAAGGTCCAAAATGCCCCCACTAACCTATTCTATAGTATTAGGAAAGGGCTAATTGGTTGGGGCTAAATTAGTCATTCTAAAGTCTCTAATCACACTAACCTTATCCATAATAATTAGTCTAACCTCTAACTAAAATTAATATCATGTGGACTAAATAATATCATGTGAAGCCATGCCTAACTAGTATGTGGGTCCACTAAAGTCAACACTACTCCCGGGTCTCCGTTTCAAGTCGGATTGAGCTGAAATTTGAACCCGACTCAAATAATCCCAAAACAATATCATAAATAATAAAATAATTTCAAAAATACAAAATGATAAAAATACCCCTATTTCTGAAAACTGGGGGTGACAAATTTCCTCGAAATTAAATCAAACAATAGTAAAATGTCAAAATCACAAGTCATAATTTTAAATAGTTTAAAAATAATTAAAAATCACCAAAAATCATAATATAAATAAATCAATAAATTATAATTATAATTATAAATTTCAAAATTACCCTCATCTGGAAAACTGGGTGTTATAAAAGTTCTATAGCGTTCATAATTGCTAAACTATCATATAGCGTTTCAAAACGCTATACATTTTTTATAGCGTCAATGAACGCTATAATCTATGAATAGCATTCGTGAACGCTATAACCTTATAGCGTTCTTGTACATGGGGTATTATAGCGGGGGCATATATAGCGGGCGGAATATGCTATAATATGCATTCTACAGCGTTCAGCGTACGCTATCATATCCCATATCTGTTGTAGTGTATCGATCTATCCTCGAATCATAAGTAAATGGTTTGTAGACAACCAATAATCACTTGGTCATCAAAGTCTTACAATGTTCAACCTCGAATCTAAGCACAAGATTCTAGTCCTAAATTCGTAGTCACCAAAAATAATCTTTCATTACTCCTTCTTAGATACCTTAAAATCAATCTATACTATCAACTAATCATTCTTAATGGTTTCTAAGTCCACTATAGTCAGTCACTCATATCTGTCCTATAAGCTTAATCTAATAAATCCTCAAGAAAATATACTCATCACAATCACACATTAACATATTATAGTTATACTACAGAATCTGTTACAAGGTCTGGCTATCCAATCATCTAAATATAAGGTACATGTGCCTAAACTGGGTTTAGCAATTTATATCAATATTCAGACAAAGTAAGGGTCAAGCAAGACAAGAAAGATTGTCGAAATATTTTCATGAATAGTACGAGGCCAAACAAGATGCATAGGACGTAGTCAAAGTAAAACGTAAGAACCATATACTTCCGTAATTATGTCCATGAAGTTACTATCGCGCTAGTGTGCATCTGGCTGCGATTAACTTACTTGTTCCATAACACAACGGATGGCTTCAGTGCACAGCTGCCACCCAGATAATATAGGTTCCTGAACATAACTTGGCCAAATCCGTGAAATATTTCCAAACAATTTTTGCAAAATAAAGGAGAATATGTTAGTCAAAATGCTTAGGGAGTGGTCCAAGTAGAATTCGAGAAACATATTAACCATGATGCTGTTATCCGAGTCAGTCTTGCCAGTATTTCTCTGGATGCAAACTCCCGATTCCGTAATACAAGGATAAATTACTTTTCGAACTTTCCTTGAATCAATCCATGAGACACTTTCAACAATTACTGGGAACAAGAAGAATTACCCAGAGGCTAGCGAAGAGAGTTTAGTCAAATAATATGAAAGATGGAACACAAAACAATCATGTCGAGAAAATCCTAGTTAGGCTGTAGATAGACAGAGTTAACCAAGACGGGAAAGAATGATGATAAGAATTTGTTCTTGCTCATCCGGTCATAACGAAGTGATCCGATTTAAGATACAGTCTGATAACCATACCGTCTTCCTGAAATTATGTTGCCAGAATTTTTGCCACGCCAGTAAGCATAGCTGCAATAAACGATGGAGTCCATAACTTGGGTATACACCCTAATTTTGCCATCTAGATTCTTTACCACGCCAACCGGTATGGCTGCAAGAAAATCTCAATTCCATAACTAGGATAGTATCCACATCAGGCTCCACGTCCTTGTCGTGCTAGCTAGTATGACTGCGATAAATCTAAACACTCCCTAAATAAAGTAGATATTATATTCTCATCGTTCCCCTCAAATGTTTATCAGGATTCTTAACTCAATTTATAAAACTGATCTTGATACAAAGTCAAAGTCAACAACGAACGAATATCAGATTCAAATTCACAATGAATTAAGGATAAGTAAATAGAACTAACGAAAATAGATTTCGAGACATGATTTAGGAAAAGTTCTCAGGAGAAGTCCCAAGGTACTATCTAGGTCAAGATAAAGGAAATCATTGGAATATAATCTAAAACAATCTCAACCTATGAGATGGCAAATCATATTCTCGTCTCAACCTAGAAGTATATAAGTCCAACTTATACCTTCCCTCTGGGATCCACAAGAAAGAATGAAGTTTGATACGGACAAATATTTCAAAAATCAAGACGAATAGAACAAGTGGGAAAAGATTTGAAAAGCTTCCGAAATAAGATTTCCAGGGGTTACTCTGGAATCTACCAAGAGTTCCTAACATGTGACTGAGTACCAAAATCCTAAAATAATTTATGACTTAACCTTAGTCCTATGGCAGGCTCGTAGTAGTACAGAAAAGCTCAAGTACCACCACGACTTCGCATTAATTTGCAAAGACAGACCTGCATGGGCCACCACAAAAATGTGTCACGTACCCGCACCCGAATATATGGTGCGAATACGTGGGCCACACCCAGCCTACGTCGCAGTATCGGCGGTAGAGCGCTGTCAAGTACCTAATAAATATACACTACATTTAGAAGGTCCATGAACTACAAATGTACTCATCACAACTCAATGACAGAAAGATAACTAAGGCACAAGAACAATTAGAAACTACTAGAAGAATCATAAGACAGAAAAATAAAGAAGGAACAACAAGACACTAAGGATAACTACCAGGAAACTCACATAGAAGAATAGTGAGGTCCACCTCAGCTAGCAACATGAAGTCCAATACTGAGGGCACAACTACTCCTAAAATTTGGTCACATATACATTCAGTCGAACG
>JANAVB010031818.1:13869670-13927385 GCA_029216955.1 Iris pallida | reverse complement strand
TCAAGGCTGATACCTATAATCTCTCCTAAATCTCCTAAGCTACATGTTTATAGACCACATCTCCACATCAGGACTAACCCATAATATATCACTGATACTAATGGAGTGACTCCCTATTTTCCAAACATCAAGGTCTAAATTTTTTTTTTATCTAAAATCATGCAATTTGAAGAATAGTATACACCAGGCACATACCTAGCAGTTGGAAGTCTCACCTAGTACACTAATCATCTAGGTCAAACAGTACTATGGTATCAACACACAAACAATCTAGGGTGTCCTAATTGGGAAGGTAAGGAACACAATTATCAAGGTTGTAGGGCTGTCTACCATCCTATATGAAATTGGTCATTACAAGCAACTAAAATTATTAAAAGGTTACTATTCCATAAAATGGCAAAAATTGAAAATTTAGGCACAACAAATCACAAATAGATTTTTGTCTTGACACGATCTAAGTTGATCAATTTTGGGATAACGCGATTTGGGTAAGAAGGGAAATCAATAAAATCAAAGTATGAGCACGGCATCCAATGATGGAGATTCGGTCATGATTAAAATTTATTCGACTGAGTACGAATACAGGTTCATAGGCGATGAAAAGATTTCAAGGAAAATTGTCAAAGCTGTCGCGAATGAGACTCTAGGGTCAGTTTCTATGTCTCTATTCTCGTAGATTGATACATGAAAAGCGACCAAAGTACAATATGTTATCAGACCATCATGTACCGGTTCTGATTAGACAATAGTTTAGTGGGTGGCCATCCAATAAAATATGTCATGACCAAGCTCGAAAATAGATACTTGCAAAACTAAGGCTAATTTAGCAGCATACGATATAAGGGTGGTATGATGAAGGAATTACATAGTCCAAGTTTCTTAACCAACGGTCACGTAATCAGATAAGGTACAAGGTTAAGCATCTAAGGAAACAAGCATAACACCATCACATGTCAGGTCGAAAGAATTGAGTCAGGCTAGATTTCTAATTAAATAAGAAGAATTTTTAGTATAATGGTAGAGGTTATAGTTTAGCCAATTGACCAGAAAATCATATCAAGAAATAGAGTACAAGAAGACGTTTTAGTGGACATGATATACCTATACGAAGTGAGCTCGTCTAGGTCTTGTATATAAGATTTGTTGGAGGTACACAGTTATATTATATTCCGAATATCAAGTCACGATAAGGACCGTCAAGGATCTCAATTAGAAAGTGGGAGTTCAAGAGGTGATAATTAATGCACAAAATAATGAAGATCGAGTTAGTCATCTGCTTCTGATACCCTTAAGTTCATCTGGTCATAACTTGCCAATCATATCTTTACCTCACCAGTCTTCATATAAAATTTAACCTTTACTTAAACCCTTACCATGACTACCGTAGCAATTCCCATTTCCAAACATCACTCTTGAGCACAGCCCTCACATTTAGGAATCACATTAACCATTTATTTAAATTTTCAAGTTCTTTCACCTTGTCTTAATTTGACCCAAAACCTCTAAATTCCGTTTACGAATTCCTTGAACTTGTTCAAATTGTTCTCCTCGTATTATTTAATTTAAATCTCTAGGCCTTACAAACTTATCTTTCATCATAAAATCAACTTTCGTATTTTTTCGACATACACCCTTGAATATTATTCTCCTAAAAATATTTCACAAAAACTCTAAACTTCCATAACTTGTGCTCCTCTATCCCTAGTCATTTCCTCCCGCACATCTTGTTTAATATCCTTATTACCACAATTAACTTCTCTTTTCCATTACTAACCTTCTACATAGCCCAGAGTAAAAGTTTTCCCCCGAATCAATAACCAAGATTTTCTAAGTTCTCAAAACTAGGTTGACCTCTGATATCCTCATTAGTTTTGAATACACCTATAAACTATCTCATAACCCCAAAATTTCTCTAAATGTAATTCTTTCCAGATTGGCAGTATCACTCTTTTTCTATTCGAGACCTTTACCACATTTCTATCTCAAGTTTCCATATGGAACACTCCACATTTGATTTCCTTTAGATTATCATAAAATACCAGTTACGTCTCTCTGAGCTACATATTTACGTCACTCTCCTTAATATTTCTCAGGCAAAATGATATAAGATTCACGAGTTGTCAAGGTATAGCTGACAGAATTATATACGAGACATGGAATTGATATAATCAGACAGGTATATAAGACAAGGAATGATGGTAGTAAAATATTGGCAGAAAAAGTGATAATAGAATCTGTTCTGCTTATCTTTTAAAAGAAGGACCCATTTTTTTGAAACAAGAATTATAATACCAAATCCAAATAAGCCTAGCAAAATTATTGGTTATTGTATTAAGAAAAATAAATTTTTGTAAGAGTTCACAAGGTTTATAAAAATAGCTAAAGCTACATCCTAAGTAAACAATGAGAAACAAAACAAAACAAAACAACATAATTCCTTCTCTTTTTTTTGAATGACTGAAACAAAAGTAGCAAAAACATGTTCGAAAATATTTAAGGTACAATCTGATAATCATATGCGTCTATCCAAAATCATGGTACTCTAAATCCTCGTCATACTAGTGAGCAAGGCTACGATAATCACAGAGTCCTTGACTTATCACATACCTCTAGAATCATGGTATTTAACATTTTCGCGATGCCGCTAGCTTGGCTGCGAAAATCTTAAATTTTCACACCCGAGAAATATCCAAAATCAGACTATATGTCCTCACCATGCTGGCTAATGTGACTATAGAAGACAAGATTTCCATAACTTAGATGACCTAGCCCATATAATTTTATCTTGCCAAAAATTAAATTAAATCAACAATGAATACCAAAAAAAATTAAATTTATCAACGAACATCAAAATTCAGAAATGAACAAAATCCTTCAATCATATACTACAACTCGGATGCTATAGCTAACATCAAGATTCAAATTTCAACAATCTTCATCAAATCAATAAATACAAACTCAAATTTAATAATAATCCATCAAAATCAAATTCAATAGCAGAAAGTAAAGATAAATCAAACCAAGGAAAAAGAAAAGAGTTTTCAAATCGGAGTTAAACAAGATTCTCAAGGGTCGTCCCAGGAATCTCTCAAGGGATCCTAATTGGATTGAGTATCTTCAAAAATATATCATAATCCTACTGCAGGCTGTAGTAGTACTCTAATTCGAATACTACTACACAAACTTGACCTGCATGGGGCCACCTAATAACGTGTCACGACCCGCACCCTAGAGTTAGGGCACGAGAACGTACAACGCCCAGCCTACGCCGCAGTGTCGCGGTAGAACGCTGTCCTAGGTCTCAATGCATCTAATAGTATAAGACTAAACAGTTTATAACTCCCCGAATGGGGTAACATAGCAGATATAGACTCAATCACATCTAAGGTAGAGCATGATATGGATAGATAAAACATGAAATCCAAAAGATACAGGAGATAGAAGTCTAAGTGTCTAAGATACATAAACCAGAAATACATCTCAAAACTCAAATACAGATACAATAATCCACAAAGTAAATACAACTCCAGACAAAATGAAATAACTACCTAAACAACCCCTACTGTGTCTCCTCTAGGCTAGCAGGCAATCCCAGGCCATCTGTAAAATTATCAACAGGTCCAGTCAGGACAGGAGCGAGCACATTACATCTTAACAGTTCATAGCAGGTTAGAAAATATAATCATGCAGTAAAGTAAGATACAGGTACTGAAAGAAATGCTGTATATAAACAGAGAGAGAGCTGTAATAGAAATATCTACTATAAATAGAGAACTAGTATGTGACTAGTGAGTCAGAGTACAATAGACATGTAAATGGCATAGGAGATTCTGATGCTACACTATGGAAGAGATTGATGCTACACTACTTGGGTATTATCACATGTCTATTTCTACTCTCTCCTCACCCCCAATCAATACACAAAGATCCAGCCAGGTTATGTTATATGATGCTATGTAACAGCCTCCGAAGGTGATAGATCCCGAAGGTGATAGACCCCGAAGGTGATACATAGTAGTCCCATAAATGGGATAAGGATTCTAGGAAGATTCTACGATCATAAGAGTATATGTCGTAAGTGATCGAAGAACCAATGAAGCATAGTGATACGCCATGTAAGTGAAACGCACAGAATATGTAGTACCCGATGCTCCCTAAGGATAACATCTCAAGAAAGGATCCATATAGTACCAATCTGTGTGACCAACGTGACAGTACAAGTAAAGTACTCTACTGTAAAAAATAATTCTAAGCAGGATATGAAATGATCAGAGAATGTACTCGCCTGATATCTGAATGTCCAAGGTAAAGATACTGTCCGAAGAGAGGTGTCTGGCTCCTAATTAGAACAGCACAAGTCACAACATGTCAGAAGGGTAATATAAAGTACTACAATACATTCTACATGAATCTAGGTCAAACTAGGCCAAAGTCAACCCTTGGTCAACTCTGGTCAACTGTACTAGTCAAACTAGGTCAAACTAGGTCATGTCCTAACCCAGCAAAGTCTTACTAGGCCTAACTAAGACTATTCTAGCAAGCACACATCAATACAAGGCTATACAAGCCAACATATACCCAACTCTATATAGCAGCAATTATTCAATACTACAAAAGGCAAGAATTCACATTGGATATACACTAGGTAATCTATTACTTTAAGTTATATATGTCTACACATATATACACATGCATATATTGGTATTCAACATTAGGTCTATAATCATGGCATTTCAAATGGTTATATAAACTTATATATTACAACACAATATGCTAACATATATATATACATACAAAGCTAAGTTAACTATATTCATAAATACTTATTTAAGAGGCTATGTGTGTGTAGGTGAACATGGCAAAGGGGCAAGTGAGGGTTAAATGGGCATACATAGTGATACATATTAAAGAGTGTCAAAGTGTAAGTGAACAAGTGTCAAGTGTGATAGTGTCAACATAGTGTAAGGGATCATGAGGTAATATAGGATTTGTGTTAATATAGAACATTACATCTCATTAACTTGTATATTGCATACATTATATCTATTATTACATTACATTCATGCTTGCATTCATTCATCATTCATTTATTCTCTTGCACTACTATATGCACCATATATTACATACTATGGAACCTACATATTCATTACAAGCCATACTTATACATGCTTACATTAGATAGGATACTTACACCTCATACATCATTATTTAAACATTTACTCATGCTGTATTCTCTATTTAATTACATAATGTATATATATTAACATGGGTTAAATCAAATAGAACATTATATTACACACAAGGGTGCACAAAATGCATATGTCGAATAGTAACTCCTACTAATAATCAACACTATAATCTCAGCATGAATTAAAATCTAGGATTAAAGTATGTTATAGATCTATGTGTTAGCTTTCCGAAACTTCAAACGGATCGCATTTTCGTTTATGGAAACTCCCGAAATCGCGAAAACACCGAGAACGCGTTTGTCTTTCGTACAGCTGACACTCAAATATTCTCCAGAAAGTTACAGAAAGAATTAGGCCTATATACATGTTTTAGAAAGCTAACTCCAATACGCTTCTTTTAAAAAAATGGAAGATTAAACCGAGCTTTGAGCTAGAAGTTATGATATTTCTAAGTTAGGGCTGAAATTAAAAACGTGGATAAAAATTATGACGGATTTAGGTAGTTTGAGACAAAAGAACACAAGTATATAAAATAATTATCAAGAACTCACTCTCTACACTAATATATATATGAGACACTATAGAACACATATCCAATACAAAAATATGAGATTAAACATGTAATAATTCATTCATACTAACAACAACACATAGTGTGTCCAAATTTGGGATTTTCCCACATGGACACAACCACAACACAAAGGACACTCCTATGACCTCCAATGGACACGAAATGGACACAAATGGAGATACAACCATGGGAGTCATTCCTATGGGTTCAAAATAGACCTATACGCATGAGAAAATAAAAAGGAGAAGAGATTTATACCTCCCGGTAGATCGAATCGAAGAAAAGCCTTCCCGGAGCGACACCGACACGTAGAGATTCTAAAAGGACACGAACAAGCTCCGAATCCTTCCAAACTTGGGTAGCTTCCTCCTTGGCTAGAATGGAGAAAGAAGAAGAAGATTTGGTGGTGTAATAAAAGGATTTGGTGGAGAAATTGCTAGGGATTGCTCTCAAGGAATTTGGGGAAGAACAAGAGAGAGTGTGGATGAGAATAATGAAATGAACTTGAGCCTATCCTCTCCAAAAGTGGCTGGCCATATGGGGATATTTGTCCTATTATGGTAAGGTCCAAAATGCCCCCACTAACCTATTCTATGAGTATTAGGAAAGGGCTAATTGGTTGGGGCTAAATTAGTCATTCTAAAGTCTCTAATCACACTAACCTTATCCATAATAATTAGTCTAACCTCTAACTAAAATATTTCTATCATGTGGACTAAAATTAATATCATGTGGGCCATGCCTAACTAGTGTGTGGGTCCCACTAGAGTCAAACTACCCCGGGTCTCCGTTTCAAGTCGGATTGAGTTGAAATTCGAACCCGACTCAAATAACCCCAAAATAATCATAAATAATAAAATAATATCAAAATATTCAAAGAGATCAAATGCAAAAATATTCTTAAGCCAAAAATGACATTAAAATATTATAATCACATGGTTAGGCTCTAGGTCAAACAGTCTCTAGGGTTTCACTAGCAAAACGTCAAAACCACAAGTCATTGATTTAAATAATTTTAAAATGATTTAAAATCACCAAAAATCATATCATGAATTAAATATTATTATAAAATAATTATAAACACGAAATTTCAAAATTATCCTCATTTGGGAAACTGGGTGCTACACAAAAATATGAGATTAAATATGTAATAATTCATTCATAAATAACATCAACACATAGTGTGTCCAAATTTGGGGTTTTTTTCCCACTAGGACACAATCACAACACAAAGGACACTCCTATTACCTCCAAATGGACACGAAATGGATACAACCATGGGGGTCATTCCTATGGGTTCAAATAGACCTATATGCATGAAAAATAAAAAGAAGAAGGGATTTATACCTCCCGGTAGATCGAATCGAGAAAAGCCTTCCCGGAGTGACACCGACACGTAGAGATTCCAAAAGGACACGAACGAGCTCCGAATCCTCCCAAACTTGGGTAGCTTCCTCCTTGGCTAGAATGGAGAAGGAAAGAAGAAGATTTGGTGGCGAAATGGAAGGATTTGGTGGAGAAATTGTTAGGGATTGCTCTCTAGAAATTTGGGAAGAACAAGAAGAGAGTGTGGATGAGAATAATGAAATGAACTTGAGCCTATCCTCTCCCAAAGTGGCTGGCCATATGGGACTATTTTTCCTATTATGGTAAGGTCCAAAATGCCCCCACTAACCTATTCTATTAGTATTAGGAAAGGGCTAATTGGTTGGGGCTAAATTAGTCATTCTAAAGTCTCTAATCACACTAACCTTATCCATAATAATTAGTCTAACCTCTAACTAAAATTAATATTATGTGGACTAAAATTAATATCATGTGGGCCATGCCTAACTAGTGTGTGGGTCCACTAAAGTCAACACTACTCCCGGGTCCCCGTTTCAAGTCGAATTGAGCTGAAATTCGAACCCGACTCAAATAATCCCAAAACAATATCATATAATAAAATAAATTTTAAAAATACAAAATGACAAAAATACCCCTGTTTCTGAAACTGGGGGTGACAAATTTTGTCGAAATTAAAACCAAACAATAGTAAAATGTCAAAATCACAAGTCATAATTTTAAATAGTTTAAAAATGATTAAAAATCACCAAAAATCATAATATAAAATAATAATCAGTAAATAATAATTATAATTACAAAATTTCAAAATTATCCTCATCTAGAAAACTGGGTGTTACAATCCTACCCACTTTATAAAATTTCGTCCTCGAAATTAAGATGATCGCACCCCCTTCTATGTCAAACATAGTCAAGGGTCAATCACTAGTCAATTTCTCAACATCCAAGAACTTGGTCATCAACTGGTCAACTACTTAGGGTTTTACCTATGCTAGCAATCTAGGTGTTGGCAACTAAAATTTAGCAAAAGAGAAACTCTATAATAGACTAGCTCTTAACTTCCCAATCCTATCAAGTCACCTAATAACTAAATACCTACAAGCTAAGCACATGAATACCAAATACCACGTATATATATATGCTCAAGAACAACAACCCATCACATATACCCTAAGTATATCATCTATATATATATATACATGACTGATCAACCAAGGGTTAAGGCAGACTAAACTTATAAGGGTCTGAAACAATGCTTAGAACTAGGCTAAGGATGAATGGTCTGAATCAAGGAGACATGGTATCTAGTGAAGGGTATGCACACTGCCTATAAAGGTGATCAACACAAAGGAACTCAACACGAAGAGAACTTAACTAAAATGGAAAACTGAACCAAGTATAGGCTAAACAACATGTTTATAACCCTATACAACAATGGACTATAGATACCAACTAACCTATATCCCATATGCCAATATCATCTGCAATCTGTTTATGCAAATAGACCTCTCGGTCTTAGGTAAAACTACAACTATACTCAAAGGCAGGCTCTGGTCATGGGTGCCTCACTGGAAAAGGTAAGGAAAAGTAGTAATAATCATCAAGGCTGTAAGGCATACTAACACCCTATGTGTAACTGGTTGGTATTATAGATAACAGGAGAATTATCTGCAATGGGTTACTATTCTAACACCAATGCTAACTATCACCTCTAGGGTACAGACACTCTACAAGTCTTCATACCATTATACTATGAAGGAACTACCTATGAATAATCTCTACAAAACTAAATATCCCTACTCCTAAGTCATTTATAACAATCAAAAGGGTATGATATTTAAACCTTCTCAAGATACAATCTGTTAATCATATGCGTTTGTCCAAAATTATGTTGTCCAGAGTCTTCATCATGCTAGTGAGCAAGGCTACGATAATCACAGAGTCCTTGACTAAGGTACGTACCTCTAGGTTCATAGTATTTAAAATTTTTGCACTGCCGCATGCGACGGCGAAAACCTTAAATTCCCATACCCAAGAATACATCCAAAATCTGACTATATGTCCTCACTATGCCAACTAACACGACTATCGAGGATTCTTGATCCCATAATTTAGGCGACCTAGCCCATATGATTTTCTCAGAAGAAAAATAACACAACAAAAGAGTAACATGACAAAATTAATCAATCAACAAGGAACAGATGGAATCGGATTTCAAGGTAATTATAAAAGATAATTGCGGAAATAGAATTGAGAAGAACGAAACTTGCAGCAAGATCTCCAGCAGTCTGTGCATCCTTGACTGTCTTGACGATAGCTCGCCCTGTTGGTTTCCTCCAGCCTGATGCTGATACTGCACAAATCTCTGCTGCTGATGCTGCATGAATCGTTGCTACTGAGAGAAACCGGAAACAAAGGGAAAAGTCTCTGTACAGACGGAGGTGCACCTCCAATATAGCAGAAACGCCAACCTGAGTCGGCACAACAGAAGCTGCGGTCTCGAGGCCCTGATGAACAGGACGAGAGGTGGCCAGCCTCTCGATAGTATCCTCCGAACCGAAGCGATGAGATCGTGTCTTCATAGCCATCATGAAGACAGATCAAAACAAGAAGCAATTTCTGAGAATGAAGCAAAAATTCAAAGGAGAACAGTTTATATTCAAGGGAAGTCAATAAGCAACAATTTTAGACAAAAAGAATCGGATTAAGAGTTTTTCCTAATGTGATTGAGTACCTCCAAAAATATTATAATCCTACTGCAGGCTGTAGTGATACTCTAGTTCGAATACCACTACATAAACTCGACCTTCATGGACCACCACTAAAAACGTGTCACGACCCACATCCTAGAGTAAGGGCACGGGACGTGGGTACATCTAGCCTACGCCGCAGTGTCGGCGGAAGAACGCTGTCCTAGGTCAAACATCTAACAATATAAAGGTACATGTACAATATATACTCTCCGAATGGAGGTGACATAGCAGATACAGTCTTAATCACAACTATGGTAGAGCAAGATAAAAGATAGGTAAAACATAAAATCCAAATGAGATACAGCAGATAGAAGTCTAAGTGTCTAAGATACACAAACCCAGAAAACATCTCAAAGCTCAATACAATAATCCATAGAATAAATACAACTCAATACAACTGAAATAACTAACTATACAACCTCTACTGTGTCTCCTCTAGGCTAGCAGGCAACCTCCAAGCTATCTGTAAAATTTATCAACAGGTCCAGTCAGGACAAGAACGAGCACAATCTCATCTAGAAAACCCAAGTAAATGACAGAGAACTATAAAGCAATTATAGACAGTTGTATTGAGGAACATGGCAGTTTATGTTCAGGTGATGGTAAGAAAGACAGATATAGTGCAAGAAAAGTAAGTAACTAAACAAGAGGAGAATCATGGCAATAAAGACTGTAAATAGAAACTAGCTGAACCAGGGTAACATGATATAAGTCCAGACAGTAAATGTAAACAAGTGTAAGACCAACGTAAATCCAGACAACATGAATCTGATACCAGGTGATTCCAGTACAAGATGAGTCCGGTATAAGATGATTCCAGTCAGTGATCAAAGATTCCAGGGTGAGTCCAGACTATACTCTAACAGTGTGTTTTAAAATACCGAGATCGACATGTAAACGGCTATAGGTAATCTGGCACATCACACACTCGGCCGGGTGTGAGATGGCTATCATTCCAGTAGATTCCAGCATGTGGGATGATTCCAGAATTGGGGTATGTCTACATGTCTTACTCAAGTATTTCCCCTCCCAGCAAGTACAAGTGGATCCAGAATACGACACGAGAATCGAGATGAGTTCAGCCAAACGTGATGATACCAGCAAGTGATTCCAAGGTGATTCCAGTAGGTGATTCCAGTAATAGAAGCCAAACATGATGATACCAGTAATAGAGGCTAGACAATATGGTATGTGTGTCGCATACGTGAATCCAAAAATATCCATACGTGTTGTAACAGAGAATCACATACAACTAACTAGAACTGAAGTACAGTAATTGACAAATAAATGAGAGAACTATCAGAGAATGTACTCGCCTGATGTCTGAATGTCCAAAGTAAATATATTGTCCGATGAGAGGTGTCTAGCTCCTAATCAGAACAGCACAAGTCACAACAAGTCCAAAATGACAATATGAAGTTCTACTATGCATTCTACATGATTCTAGGTCAATCTAGACCAAAGTCAACTCTTGGTCAACTTGGTCAACCCTGAAAGTCAAACTTAGGTCAACTATGGTCAAAATAGGTCTAACAAGTCTAAATTAGGTCAAACAAGTTATTCTAGGTCTAAACAAACTAAGTATATGCAAATCAAGTATCCAAGATAGCTACTAACTCATAGCCTAAGTCACTTGCTAAACCAAGCACAAAATTAAACCATAAGCTAACAAGGCACACAAACTTAGTCATATAATGTATATATATTATTCACATTCACGTATTCATATACATAGATATATATAGGAAAGCTATATATATAGGCACATACATATATATATATATATATATATATATATATATATATATATATAGAGAAAAAAAAAATATATATATATATATATATATATAGAGAGAGAGAGAGAGAGAGAGAAAGAGAGGTAAAAGAGTAAGTGAGTATGTGTGTGTTTGGCATGTGCGTGAAAGGATATGTGTTAATGTTCTAAAATTTAGTGATAGGTAGGTGTATGTGACATGGGATACATGATGTCAAAGGGTGTATGAATACATGTGTGTAAAAGGTTATAGGTTAACTCAGTTTATAGAAATATATACATACATACATACTTACCTTGTATACATGCATACATACATATCATGTATATTACATTTATATGATACATACATATATACTTGTATTATAATATACTTACATTCATGCATATTAGATACTTGTATTTATATTAACATATTGTAAACATTCATTTCATTCATGCATCTATGCATTACCTACATGTTTTATACATATGCATACATTGTATATTCATATCATTTCATACATTAACATAGAGACATACAAACATACACACATCATATATTTCATACCTTGCATTACCTTACATATCATGTTATATATTATCATTCATTCCTTTCATATATTACATTCTATATTACCTATATACATGTATTTCCTCCATTCATTCATGCTTGTATCATATACTCTACATTAACATACATGTTATCATTATATATTGCATTACAATATTTATATATTATGCATTCATATCTATCATTACATATATATCTTGTATTCATATCTAGCATTCATTATATACTTTCATGCATACATTGTATATCATTCTTTCATTCATGTATTGCTTATATGCATTATATTAATAGCATTCCTACATGCTTGCATTCAATCATATATATAAATTAATGTAAAGAGAATATATATCATATATATATCATTTTATTCATCTAACATATCATGCATTACATATTCTATATTCATTTAATATCCATACTACATAGGCTCATAGGTTACACAAAATGCATATATCGTATAGTCACTCTTCTACTTAAAACTAATACTGTACCAATTGGGCATTCATTAAATTTTAGGATTAAATTATGTTGTAGCTCTTCGTGTTAGCTTTCTGAAACTTTAAACGGATCGCATTTTCGTGTCCAGAAGCTCCCGGAATCGCGAAAATACCGAAACACGTTCGTCTTTCGTACAGCTGACACTCAAATAATTCTACAGAAAGTTACACAAAGAATTTGGCTTAATAAAATATATATTTTGAAAGCTAACTTCGATACGGTTCTTTTAAAAAAACGGAAGATAAATCGGAGTTCTAATCTAAAAGTTATGACATTTCTAAGTTGTCATTGCTACTAAAAACGTGGATAAAAATTATGACGAAATTAGGTAGTTTGAGACAAAAGAAAACACAAGTATATAACATAATATATCAATAACTCACTCTCTACACTAATGTATATATATATATATATAAGACACTATAGAACACATCTCCAATACAAAAATATGAGATTAAACATGTAATAATTCATTCATACATAACATCAACACATAGTGTGTCCAAATTTGGGGGTTTTTTTCCACTAGGACACAATCACAACGCAAAGGACACTCCTATGACCTCCAAATGGACACGAAATAGACACGAAATGGAGATACAACCATGGGGGTCATTCCTATGGGTTCAAATAGACCTATATGCATAAGGAAATGAAAAGAAGAAGGGATTTATACCTCCCGGTAGATCGAATCGAAGAAAAGCCTTTCCGGAGTGACACCGACACGTGGAGATTCCAAAAGGACACGAACGAGCTCCGAATCCTCCCAAACTTGGGTAGCTTCCTCCTTGGCTAGAATGGGGAAGGAAAGAAGAAGATTTGGTGGCGAAATAGAAGGATTTGGTGGAGAAATTGTTAGGGATTGCTCTCTAAAAATTTGGGGAAGAACAAGAGAGAGAGTGTGGATGAGAATAATGAAATGAACTTGAGCCTATCCTCTCCCAAAGTGGCTGGCCATATGGGGCTATTTGTCCTATTATGGTAAGGTCCAAAATGCCCCCACTAACCTATTCTATTAGTATTAGGAAAGGGCTAATTGGTTGGGGCTAAATTAGTCATTCTAAAGTCTCTAATCACACTAACCTTATCCATAATAATTAGTCTAACCTCTAACTAAAATTAATATCATGTGGACTAAAATTAATATCATGTGAGCCATGCCTAACTAGTATGTGGGTCCACTAAAGTCAACACTACTCCCGGGTCTCCGTTTCAAGTCGGATTGAGCTGAAATTTGAACCCGACTCAAATAATCCCAAAACAATATCATAAATAATAAAATAAATTTCAAAAATACAAAATGATAAAAATACCCCTATTTCTGAAAACTGGGGGTGACAAATTTCCTCGAAATTAAAATCAAACAATAGTAAAATGTCAAAATCACAAGTCATAATTTTAAATAGTTTAAAAATAATTAAAAATCACCAAAAATCATAATATAAAATAATAATCAATAAATTATAATTATAATTATAAAATTTCAAAATTACCCTCATCTGGAAAACTGGGTGTTATAAAAGTTCTATAGCGTTCATAATTGCTATAACTATCATATAGCGTTTCAAAACGCTATACATTTTTTATAGCGTCAATGAACGCTATAATCTATGAATAGCATTCGTGAACGCTATAACCTTATAGCGTTCTTGTACATGGGGTATTATAGCGGGGGCATATATAGCGGGCGGAATATGCTATAATATGCATTCTACAGCGTTCAGCGTACGCTATCATATCCCATATCTGTTGTAGTGTATCGATCTATCCTCGAATCATAAGTAAATGGTTTGTAGACAACCAATAATCACTTGGTCATCAAAGTCTTACAATGTTCAACCCTCGAATCTAAGCACAAGATTCTAGTCCTAAATTCGTAGTCACCAAAATATAATCTTTCATTACTCCTTCTTAGATACCTTAAAATCAATCTATACTATCAAACTAATCATTCTTAATGGTTTCTAAGTCCACTATAGTCAGTCACTCATATCTGTCCTATAAGCTTAATCTAATAAATCCTCAAGAAAATATACTCATCACAATCACACATTAACATATTATAGTTATACTACAGAATCTGTTAACAAGGTCTGGCTATCCAATCATCTAAATATAAGGTAACATGTGCCTAAGACTGGGTTTAGCAATTTATATCAATATTCAGACAAAGTAAGGGTCAAGCAAGACAAGAAAGATTGTCGAAATATTTTCATGAATAGTACGAGGCCAAACAAGATGCATAGGACGTAGTCAAAGTAAAACGTAAGAACCATATACTTCCGTAATTATGTCACATGAAGTTACTATCGCGCTAGTGTGCATCTGGCTGCGATTAACTTACTTGTTCCATAACACAACGGATGGCTGCAGTGCACAGCTGCCACGCCAGATAATATAGGTTCCTGAACATAACTTGGCCAAATCCGTGAAATATTTCCAAACAATTTTTGCAAAATAAAGGAGAATATGTTAGTCAAAATGCTTAGGGAGTGGTCCAAGTAGAATTCGAGAAACATATTTAACCATGATGCTGTTATCCGAAGTCATGTCTTGCCAGTATTTCTCTGGATGCAAACTCCCGATTCCGTAATACAAGGATAAATTACTTTTCGAACTTTCCTTGAATCAATCCATGAGACACTTTCAACAATTACTGGGAATGACAAGAAGAATTACCCAAGAGGCTAGCGAAGAAGAGTTTAGTCAAATAATATGAAAGATGGAACACAAAACAATCATGTCGAGAAAATCCTAGTTAGGCTGTAGATAGACAGAGTTAACCAAGACGGGAAAGAATGATGATAAGAATTTGTTCTTGCTCATCCGGTCATAACGAAGTGATCCGATTTAAGATACAGTCTGATAACCATACACGTCTTCCTGAAATTATGTTGCCAGAATTTTTGCCACGCCAGTAAGCATAGCTGCAATAAACGATGGAGTCCATAACTTGGGTATACACCCTATAATTTTGCCATCTAGATTCTTTACCACGCCAACCGGTATGGCTGCAAGAAAATCTCAATTCCATAACTAGGATAGTATATCCAACATCAGGCTCCACGTCCTTGTCGTGCTAGCTAGTATGACTGCGATAAATTCTAAACTCCATAAATAAAGTAGATATTTATAGTTCTCATCGTTCCCCTCAAATATGTTTATCAGGATATCTTAACTCAATTTATAAAACTGATCTTTGATACAAAGTCAAAGTCAACAACGAACGAATATCAAGATTCAAAATTCAACAATGAATTAAGGATAAGTAAATAGAAACTAACGAAAATAGATTTCGAGACATGATTTAGGAAAAGTTCTCAGGAGAAGTCCCAAAGGTACTATCTAGGTCAAGATAAAGGAAATCATTGGAATATAATCTAAAACAATCTCAACCTGATATGAGACTGGCAAATCATATTCTCGTCTCAACCTAGAAGATATATAAGTCCAACTTATACCTTCCCTCTGGGATCCACAAGAAAGAATGAAGTTTGATACGGACAAATATTTCAAAAATCAAGACGAATAGAAACAAGTGGGAAAAGATTTGAAAAGCTTCCGAAATAAGATTTCCAGGGGTTATCTCTGGAATCTACCAAGAGTTCCTAACATGTGACTGAGTACCAAAATCCTAAAATAATTTATGACTTAACCTTAGTCCTATGGCAGGCTCGTAGTAGTACAGAAAAGCTCAAGTACCACCACGACTTCGCATTAATTTGCAAAGACAGACCTGCATGGGCCACCACAAAAATGTGTCACGACCCGCACCCGAATATATGGTGCGAATACGTGGGCCACACCCAGCCTACGTCGCAGTATCGGCGGTAGAGCGCTGTCAAGTACCTAATAAATATACACTACATTTAGAAGGTCCATGAACTACAAATGTACTCAATCACAACTCAATGACAGAAAAGATAACTAAGGCACAAGAACAATTAGAAACTACTAGAAGGAATCATAAGACAGAAAAATAAAGAAGGAACAACAAGACAAACTAAGGATAACTACCAGGAAACTCACATAGAAGAATAGTGAGGTCCACCTCAGCTAGCAACATCATGAAGTCCAATACTGAGGGCACAACTACTCCTAAAATTTGGTCAACATATACAGTCAGGATGGAACGAGCATAAATCTCAAATAACAGTTCTAATTAGACGATATTAAAAATAGAGCAGTAAATAGAGAGAATATACAAGGAATCGTAAAATGTACATGTGAGTATCATGGCAAGGTAAGCTGTAAATCTAGAGCTAGAACAAGACAAGTAAAACTGATCATGGCATGTACAAGAATCAAGAATCATCTATCTAGGTGTGTGAGCACTAGCTATAATATATGGCCGACTTGGGACATTTCACAATAATAACAGGCCTGGCTAACCATACGTAGGGTGTATGATCAACACTCACAATCAATAGGTGCACAAGGGGTGCACAATAGGCTTTGACCACATATCTACACAAATACTCTTCGTCCCCCGACTAGTATAGTGGATCCAACCATGACACATCATGACGCACGATTCTCTGAGAGGGTAGCTAGCCTTCGCAGGAATCGTGTCTATACAATGCACAAGAAACAAGAAAGACTTGCACAATATATACTAAGGAATACCAGGAATAACATCTTATGACGGGATCCAGTCAAATACTAATCCGTGTGAACTATGTGTCAAGAGAACAAGAATATCTACACTATATACAAGAAACATAGACGATATCATAAAACAGAAATATTATCAGAGAATGTACTCGCCTATGATGTGATGGATAAGTCGACTGAGTCCAAGAACAGAGCCTCGAGATCCTATAGATGGAATATTGTATCAATACAAGGGTTTGGAAGTAAAATCAAGTCATACTAAGTCAAACTAGGTCAAGGCACGTCAAAGCAAGTCAAACTAGGTCAATCTAAGTCAATGGTTGACTTACAGTAGACTTTCGGTCAACTGGTCAACTTTGGTCAACTCTAGGTCAAACTTGACTAATGTTGACTAACAGTTGACTTTGGGTCAACTGGTCAACTTCGGTCAAGTTCTAATCAATTTTAGGCTACGGTTGACTTCCGGTTGACTTTTGGTCAAAATAGTCAACTATGGTCAACCAAGGTCAAAACTAGTCTAACCTAGGTCAAATGTTGGCTCTACTTCGACGTTCAGTCAAAGTAGTCAACTAAGGTCAACAGGGTAAAAGCTAGTCTCTATAAACATCTACAAGGAAAATATATCAATTTCAGTGATGGTGAAATCACTGGAATCGACAGATCTCAACATACAACAAAAAGGAGAAAGATTATAATAATAGGATAAAAACCTACAGATGTTGTCAGATGGTGAAACAACCATTACTAACGTCTCCAGAATGGTCAAAATAGCTAGAATAGCCTGCCCATAAGTCCAATTTGGATACAGGGGCAAACAGGTAATTTCGAGTCAAAACGATGTCCGTGTCGGACCAGCTTTGCACCAAAAAATGTGCCAAAATAAAAGTGTACTAAACCTAACAAATTATTTGTCCACAAATCCAGAATGACGATACGAATCCAACGTTATATTCAGAATTGGATTCTGTTGACCCGATCTCAAATTGGTCCGTTGACCAAGACATTGAAATTTCGATTTGCACGGAATGGCGTGTCGGAGCCAATATCCTCAAAACTCAGCTAATTATATGTCAGCGAGTCCATAATGACGATATGAACTCAATGGTATAACCAGAATTGAATTCCAATGAGCCGACGTCAAAAAGTCCCGTTGACCCGGACTGTGGGGCCCGTTTTGCACCGAAATGCATTCCAGGGCCCACGTCCTCCAAATCTAACAAACTTTATATGAAAACGTGCTACAATGATGCCACGAGTCTACTGGTGGTGTCAGAAATTGAATTTGGAGTCCTGGGTTCAAAAATAAAATTTTACAACTTAGAAATTATGAATTCGGACGACCAACTTTGGCGTCGAATTCAACAAATCAAACGTGCTCACTATGAAACGAAACTTAAGGGGTAGGAAGAGGATTATACCAGATGCGCATAGGACCTAGTGGCATGCCAGACGGAGCTACGATGGAGGAGATACGAACCGACGAAGTTGGCTCCACAAAACTGTCCAAAAATAACACACTTTAAAGCGTCAACTTTGTGGCCGATTTTGATGTATCAAAAGATAAAATTAACGAACGAAAATTAAGGAGAGTGAAGAGCTATATACCAAGATTGAGACGGAGCAAAAAAATTGTCGATTCAATGGTCAAATTTCTCGAAAAACGTGCACGAAGTTGCTGCGACGGAACGTCATTTCCAGATCCATTCCGAGCTCGCGCCGACGGAAACCCGTGCCAAACGCACGAAAGGCCTAGGCGGCGCATCCCGGGGGACGGTGGCCGCCACGGGGAGGTCTTCGGAGGATTCTTCCAGCAAGGGGCGGCTCGCCGGCGGCGGCGGCGGACGCGGCGGTGCGCGGCTGCCGGTGCGCGCGCGGCTGTACGCACGCTGCTGCTGCAAGCTGCTCGCATTGCTGCTGTTGTGTGGCTGTGTAGCTGGCCACGTGGGGGGGCTCGTCGGCCTGGCACAGCGGCGCAGCCATAGGCACGGCAAGGGTGGTGGCTGCGGGTGGCATGTGGTGGTTGTGGGTGACGGTGGTGGTGATGGAATAGTGATGGTGATGTTCGATGATGGTAGTGGAATGGTGGAGAGTAGGAGGAGGAGAAGGAGGAGGTTGGAGTGCTGGTTGTGCACGGGATGAGGAGATGGTAGCGGCGCTCGGCCAGGGAAGAGGAGGAGATGAAGTCGGCCATGGGAGCTGCTGCTGTGTATTAGAAAGAGAAGTAATGGAAAAGAGAGAGAAAGAGAGAATATGTGTGTGTGTGTGTGTGTAATAAATATGTATATAGAAAGTGAGAAAGATATATTCAGAGAGAGAGAAAGTAGAGAGGGGGGTAGGCTGCTCGTACAGGAGGGGGGGTTGAGTGCTGATGGTGATGGAGGAGTGGATGATGTGTGTATGTGTGAATGTAATAAAGGGGAGGAGAGAGAGAGATATATATTATATGTATATATATATATATATATATATATATATATATATATATATATATATATATATAAAATATATATATATATATATATATATATATATATATATATATATATATATATATATATATATATAATGTACATATTTGAATGGATAGAGAAATAGTTATTTGTATGTAAAGAGAGATATTTTTGAGTAGAAGAAAATGAGAACATATCAGTGGGGTGTATAGGTAGACATGGTAGGGTCACACCAATTTGGGTTGGGTGTTGGGTCAAGTTTGGACAGGCTCGGGACCAAGATTTAATTAAAATAATAAATTTAAACCAATTAAAATCATAGATGAAATGGGAGTACAAAGAAAGATCAATTTGGTGGCACGCAAGTGGCACGTGCATAGTAGACTCAGAACAGGCCAGGGCCATATATTAGGTCGAGCAGATTGGACCGATGTCGGGCCCAAAAATTAAATTGGAAATTAAGTCACAAATTACGGCAACGATAAATTGGTCTAAATTGACCCGAAAGTTGTGCGAAGCAAATGGAGCACAAGAAAACATGTTCGAGTGGGACATGATATATCAAATTGAAGATAATCTCATCTACTACAAACTTTAAGAAGAAAGTTTCTAGAGACTGGCATCACTGATGCTCTAGAAATCCAAGTCACGGTTAAGAGCATTTAATGATCAAAATGAATTATCAAAAAAAAATCATTTAGAAAATTCAAAAATTTATTCAGGAATTTCAGAGGGCTTACAATATTACTCTACAAAAATATACCTGCTCGAGTACTATTCGATTCGGGTGCGACGTATAGCTTTTTATCTGCTAATTTTGTGAAAGAAAATAAAATAACCATGCAATCACTAGATATGAATATTAGCGTTAGCACTCCGTCGGGAGTCGATATGCCTGCGAACATTATTTGTAGGGATGGCCACATTTGCATCGGAGGAAGAAATCTATCATTGGATACCGTCGTACTGGACATCAAAGAGTACGACATAATCCTGGGCATGGATTGGTTGGGCGCTTGTCATGCAACGATCGAGTGCGCGAAGAATAGAGTGGTGTTTCGTCTTCCTGGCGAGACAGATTTCTCATATTCGTGCGGTACGATCTCGAAGACGGCAATGATGGTATCGACAATCTCGGCAAGGCGTATACTGCGTTCCGGCTGCGCGGGATACTTGGCATCAGTTCGAGACACGCAGAAGGATAATACAAACATAATACAGACTGATGTTGTGGCAGATTTTCCCTATGATTTTTCTGACGAAAAGCCCGGGATGCCGTCGAATCGAGAAAATAGAATTCAGCATCGACACCTTCCCAGATACACGACCGATATCAAAGGCACCTTACCGAATGGCTCCAGCAGAACTGAAGGAGCTGAAGGTGCAATTACAAGAGTTGCTAGACCACGAATTTATTCGCCCTAGCGTCTCTCCGTGGGGAGCTCTCATATTGTTTGTGAAGAAGAAGGATGGATCGATGCGACTATACATCAACTATCGGGAACTCAACAAGGCGACCATGTGGAACAAGTATCCTTTACTACGAATCGACGACTTGTTTGACAAACGACAAGGCGCGTCAGTATTTTCCAAAATCGATCTTCGTTCAGGCTATCATTAGTTGAAGATCAAGTCCGACGACGTATCGAAGTCTGCCTTCCGCACTCGATATGGTCATTACGAATTCCTAGTCATGCCGTTCGGTTTGACGAATGCCCCAGCCACTTTCATGGATCTGATGAACCGAGTCTTCCGACCCCAAATTGATAAATTTGTAGTCGTGTTCATCGACGATATCATTATCTATTCAAAGAATCGAGAAGAGCATGCATAACACTTGAAGACAGTATTACAGATTCTGCGTGAAAATAAATTATATGCCAAGTAGAGTAAATGCGAGTTCTGGATGAGTAGCGTAACATTCCTCGGACATATAATTGTAGAAGCATGAAAAAGAAGAGGAAAATGATCCATGCGGCCAAGGAGCCGCATGCGGCTCAGGAGTCCCATGCTGCTCAAACATATAGGCAGCTCGAGTGGATTCCATGCGGCCCGTAGAGGAAAGCCACGTATCTTTTCAGAACAGCCGTACCCGGCGTCATTCAAACACAATTAATGCTCTGACGGCTGACAGCTGACAGTTGACAGCCCTGACGTAAAGTAGTCATAATGACTGACACAAGAGCACTATCTTCCTAGGGAACTGGAGAAAATCTTCACAGCTTCGAGGCGAGTTTATGCGGCCAGACTAGACGAGTTCACACGGCTAGTACAGAGAAACCTATACGGTTCAATCATGAAGGTCCCCCCATGCGGCTCAGCCATAAAGAAATCCATGCGGCTCGGCCATGAAGACTCTCATACAGCTCGGCCATGAAGACCCCCATGCGGCTCAGTCATGAACATATTCATGCGGCTCGGTCATGACAACCTTCATGCGGTTCGAGTATAGAGATTATTCATGCAGCTCGGTTATGAAATCTTTCATGCGACTCGGTCATGACGACCTTCATGCAGCCCAAACACGAACGCTCCTCATGCGGCTCAAAAACGATGACAGGACACATGTCCTAAAGATAATCAAATTTTGGGTCAGATTCCAATAATTTGGGACACATGGCAAGAGAATGAATTAAATTGATTCATTTAGATTTACGGACATCAGCAAATCATCATGATGGGGATTTAGTGCAATCAACATTAATGACTGACATGATTTGGCATAATCCTCATTAATGGCCCAGATCCTTCACGCTCAAGATTAATGGCCCAGATTGATCATTTATCAGACTGCTGCCACTTTGAGAATGGGCAATCATTGCAAACCCTAATGATGCCCCCCACTATTATAAATAGCAAGGTGCCATTCCCTTGCAAAAAAAGGCTCCCCCATTAATCAGAGAGAGAAAAATACAAAGAGATTAATCCAGAGAGAGAAGCGAGAAGAGCAATACGAGGAGAGCAAGAAGAGCATTTCTTCGTCAATGCCAAGCATCTCGTTACAGGAGCCAAGGCTATGTCCGATAGTCCAAGGAGTAAGGCAGAGCTGTCGTCGCTTTCCCGAGCCTCTACCGTCACCCCCCAGAATTAAAAATAAACAATTGTACTTAGATTGTTGTACCTAGGTTTTCGTCCCTAGGCTTTCTTTGTACAAGCGAGTTTGTAACGTGAAGTAAAAGTCCAGTCCTCCCATAAAACTGTTCTGCTCTTTTATATTTCATGGCAAACATGATGGCGACTCTGCTGGGGACAAACTTCTCTACGGCTGAGGAGTTGGTGACGCAGTTGGATACAGCCAAGCTTGGCTTCACGCAACAGAAGATGGTAGCCCGGTTAGACCAACAGGCGTTCGAAGAAATGCTTTCTGACAAGAGCGCTGGCCCGGTCCAGAAGCGAGCCCGCACAAAGAAGGCCCGCAAGAAGTGGAGATCCCGATCATTCGTTCCTACTGAAGCTCTTGCAGAGATACCCTCTGTTGCTCAAGACGGCGAGGAAGACTCTCCTGTGGTCCCACTTCAGACCGTAGACAACTCTGTTGTCCCCAAGTCCGACAGAAAAAAATACTATGATGCTGGACTTACAGTGGCAAAGAGGAACTCTATGCGATCCGAGCCGCATAAGGGTGCTAGCCGTATGAAGAAAACTCATGCGGCTACATCCGCCAGCCGTATGAAGAAAGCTCACACGACCACATCTGTCAGCCGCATAGCTTATGCGGATACAGTTGCCAACCGCATGGACGAAACTTATGCGGTTACTGAAGTCAATCGCTTACAGAAAACCCATGCAGCCACAATTGCCAACCGCATGCGGCCAGCCTGCACGGTCGTGACTCCTAGTCGCAGAAGGATGACTCATCCGACAGCTAAAGACAGCCGTATGCCGACAGCCCGTACGACTTCCAATCCTAGCCGCATAGCGTCTGTTCCACGCTTCTCTCGATCAGTCTTCGACCGTCTCTCATGCGGTCCTGATCCTGATGGTTCTCTGGATGATAAGCCAGACTCTGTGGTATCCAACTTGGACTCTTCCTATTACGCACCCGTAAGTGCTCAAAGGAAGAAGTCTAGGGCAACGTGGGCTCACCAAGCCCAGTCAGCTGCCCCAACCTCTGACTATCGGAGCGTTCCGCTGATTATCACGCGGGCCTCTAATGGAAAGTTGTATAGAGCTACTCGTACCATGCCCCCTGCGGCCAATGGGCGGGATAGTCATCAAGCATCTCCCAATAACGAACGAAGGCAAGTATACGAACTACCTTCGAATCAGGAAGCAGGCGGGAGCCTACACACTCGCGTGCTCGGAATTCCCGAGCCAGCAAAATAAGTGACTTGCGTGAGGCCATCCTCCACAAACGCAAGGAAAAAAAAGATGCATCGGGATGCAAAGAGTCCTCCCAAGGACGTCACTGCACCCAAGTCATCGTCAACTGCTGCTGCAATAGCACAATGATGCAAGAAGACCGACAGTCTGTCTTTCAAAGACTGCAATAGCCATCTTCAGAAGACGAGGCACTACCCGTCGTCTCCTGCAACTCTGCTCGGAAAGTCCCCACTGATGGAAGGGGGAAGAAGACGAATGTTCCCAGCCCGAAGATCTCAACCACTGCGACTAAAAGACTGTTGTCTAAGCGGGTGCCCACCACCGGAGTTTTCCAAGGTACTCGCTCTAAGGCAAAATCTGCTACAGTGGGGGATTCGTCGTCCATAACACAGGGGGTTGCTGGGGTTGGGGGTAGCACCCCTTCGAGCCTCCGCAGCAACCCAATGTTCCAAAAAGACGAGCCGGGGGAGACAACTCTCCCATCGGATGTAGCAAAT
This sequence comes from Iris pallida, assembly GCA_029216955.1. Classification (NCBI taxonomy): domain Eukaryota; kingdom Viridiplantae; phylum Streptophyta; class Magnoliopsida; order Asparagales; family Iridaceae; genus Iris; species Iris pallida. Next base: position 13,902,819 of record JANAVB010031818.1, on the reverse strand, counting down.
CTCGACGTCCCCGAGGACGTCCATAATTCCCATGACAGGCGAACTCGGAGACTGGGGGTACTATTCCTTCCGAATCTGAGTCAGAAGGGAATATACCCACATACCCCGATGATTTCTCACTACAGGGATACGATTCAGAGGGTACTTCCTCCACCGCTCCGTCTATCTCTCCTCATGTGAAGACAGTATTCATAACAGACAGCAACCAAGGTGGTTCCAGTGATCGCCAGCGCATCGACAGTCTCGAAGCCATATTGCTTGCTTTAGTCAAGTCTATAGACGAGATTAAAGCGGCCCTTCCAACTCTACAAGGAGGGACGCCTGGCCAAACAAGCGCGGGTCCCGCGATCAATGCGGACTCGAATTCGGCGGCACCAAACTCGGACAATAATCCTTCGGAAACAACGGCCCCCACCGCCGTAGACGAAGCACGCGAAGCGAGAAGAGAGGTCCAGGAGCTCCGAGCCATGTTCCACGCTCGAGAAAACTCTCAAGACCTCAGAGTACCACAACTGTACCCTGCTGCATGGAGGGATGTTCCATTCCCACCAAGATATAAGCCGTTCAATATCAATCCTTATGATGGCAAGACCTCGGCAAGTCGGTACATCACTTACTTCGAGGTCACCACCGACCATCTGCCCCATGACGATGCCATTCTCACACGATTATTCATCGAGGCATTGGAGGGAGTCGCCTTCGACTGGTATCGCAACCTACCGGACAACTGCATCCATTCCTTCGCCGGCTTCAAGCGCATGTTCTTGGAGAGATTCTACGAAGTAGGACAGGACATCACCATGTCTACCCTCATGGACGTCGTCTAATGGGAGAAAGAGCTGACAAGGAACTATATCGAGCGGTTCCGCCAAACCGCCATGAAGCTGCCCTCTGGAAATCCAGATTCCTCCTTGATTAAAATTTGCCAAAAGAGACTCCTCCCAACAATCAGTCTCTGGATGGGCGAAAGTCAATTCAAGGACTGGAAGACATTCATCATCAGCGCCACAAGCGCCGAAGAACGATTGAAGAAGGCTCGCCAACTGGGATTGTACATCTCGAATGGAGAGAACAAGGGCAAGCGTCCCAACAACGATAATGGGGGTAGCCCCTCCAACAATCGGAACATCAGGGGAAAGCAGGCCATGGTGGCCGACACGGCCCAAAAACCTGAGCCAAAGCCGGCAGACAAACAATGGCCGCAAATCACTTACTCCTTCGAAGACGGCCACGTCAAGCCTATCTTGGACATGCTCATACAAGGGGACAGAATTCAGCTTCCTCCACCAAGACGGGAACCGCGGCCGGCAGAGATGGAGAACCCAAAGTACTACCATTATCATCGCTACGTCCATCATGCTACACACGACTGCTACCAGCTGAATCGGTACATCCAAAACCTTATCGATTCGAACGCTTTGGCCATCGATTTTGAAGAGGTAATGGTGGCAGCCAATATGGTTTCGATATAATTCGGCAGCTTCCCTCCGACGGAAACTCAAGGCGGGGTGGTCCCCATCCCTCTGGCGACAATGGAGATTACTAATCTTCCACCTCCCCGAGATCAGGCTGTCGGTTTGGTGCCCCTCACCACATCACGAGGGGAGGTCATGTGGATCCATCCGGACTTGGTATCAGAAGTGACTCGGCCCACATCGTCGTCTATCTGCAAGAAAAAGAATGGAAAAATCAGATCCTATCGCACAATCTCGACAGACATCGAAGAAGCTACAGCCGTCGTCATGCGATCTGGGGCACAATCCCAACCTGTAGCTGACAACCCGGCTGAAGATCACCAGCCCGCTACATCCGACGCTCCGGGACCGGCTCAGCCTTCGACGACCGACAAGCCTAGGCCGAGGGAGACTCGCTTCGACAAATCCCTCCGAAAAGAGGCAGCCCAGGGATTGGAGAGGCCCTACAACTTCGACATCTTGGCACAATTGGCCAACACATCGGCCAAGTTGTCATTATACGAGCTCCTGAGACTCTCCAAGGATGTTCGTACGACTTTGAGCGATGCACTCCAAAACGCCGATGCATACCTGGCTCAAGTTAACCTCACGGGAGAAAACCCGCCTGCGGATCTCCAAGACAGCGCCTGCACGGGAGCAATGCCCAACATCGTCTTCACTCCGCAGGACATGCTCATCAAAACTAATATGCACGATCGCCCACTATACTACACTGAATACATCGGCGACGTAAAGGTGGATCGGATGCACATTGATCCTGGCTCTTCCATAAGCATTATCCTGAAGGGTCTGCTACATCATCTCTGTATCCCAATGTATCGTCTGACGCCTACAAACACCGCCATCAGCGGTTTCAATTCGGGCAGGAGCTACCCTATTGGGAAGATTCGTCTGAAGTGTCAAATTGGCGACCTCCAATCCGAAGTCCCCTGCTACGTCATCGATGCAGACACTTCTTACAACATCCTCTTGGGGCACCCATGGATACATGATTATATGATCGTGCCTTCCACGCTGCACCAGTGCTTCAAATATGTCGACAAATACGGCTTCGTGAGGATAGAATTTGCTGATATCGATCCCTTCAAAGTGGTCGAATCTTACTACTCAGACTCCTGCCTGTATGAAAAATTGAAGAAGCACCTTGGTGAAGGAGATGTACAAGCTAGTACCGAGACAGCCACAGGATCAGAAGAGCCTCTAACGATCCACCTCCAAGCTCGCAAACTGGGCAGGTCTGTACCTCTTACCGCCACTCTGCGTAAGGACGCAATCAGCCTCTCGGCACAAGAAGAGCATATGATAATCCGGCTGCCAAGGTCTGGCCAAGTGCCAAGATCCACAACGGGGCCACTAACAATCAGACTGTCGAGGGTCGGTCAGCCCCAAACGGAGAAGCTCAATCCCTCCGACAAGATACTGACGATATGCCTTCCCAATAAGGGTCGTCGCCCCGATGCAAGGTCTGACACTTCTAGCGAACCAGCCACTCCTTGCCCCACATCGAGTACCAAACTGGGGGCCGCTAGTCTGCCCACAACTCCACGCTCAGCTCCATCAACTGAACCGCTGACGATCAAGCTCCCAGGTCGTCCTCTCAGTCTTCGTTCACACAGGGGGTAGCCGAAGAGGAACCAGAGCTAGACAAGTATGTGGCTGCCCACACTGATGTTCCCTTCGCAGATGATATAATCCCCCTAGAAAAGATACCTTACTTCATCAATAAAGGGCTATCTTTGAACTACCTCGAGCTTAATAAGCTTTGTACAATGTACGATATGGAACAGGGTATAGGCACTCACTTACACACACAGGTGACAAATGTCTACACCACAATCCAGCTTACTCCAGCAGAAGACGCTTACCGAATAATCGAGGGAGGGGACCATCCAATCATCTTCGGCCGAAAGGACGATCCGTATCCCTTCACCATAGAAGAAGTCGACCTTGGATCGGATACCGGGATACTACCTCTGTATCTTTATAGCCCCCAATCTAAATATCTCATACAGAGACAGGGGTATGATCTGAAAACGACACCGGGTTTGAACTACGGTACTGGACGACGATTGCCTTTGAAGCCCCCGGTCCCGGCTGGCAAACCACGGGACTACTATAGCAAGACTCGATGTGGATTAGGGTATGTAACACCCACGATGACCCCTGAGAGTTCAGATGAAGAATGTGACTGGCATTCACATTCGACCGGGTCACCAACTTCTGACTCGGATACCAGCATCGGAGACGTATTCAGACAAGTCCTGTCAGTCAACATGGCATTCGTCGACGCTTATGAAGAAGATGAAGACATTCCAAAAATCCTCGAGCTAGAGCCGTGGGCCCAACAGCTAGATGAACAATGGGAAAAGCATTTCGAGCAAAGAGAACCTCCCACTGAGGATGAGGTCATACAAGTTAATCTTGGTGATGAAGCCTCCCCAAAACCAATCTTCATCAGCCAGAGTCTGACAGATGAAGAGCGAGAGTCGCTGCTCCAACTCGTCAAAGAGTATATCGATGTGTTCGTCTGGAGCTATGAAGATATGCCAGGATTGGACCCCGAGATCGCACTCCACAAACTCAATATTCGTCCGGATGCAAAACCTGTCAAGCAACACCAACGACGGTTTCGCCCCGATGTCATGAACGCTATTGAAGCCGAGGTCAACAAACTGATAGCTAGCGGCTTCATTCACGAAGAGCAGCATCCAGACTGGGTAGCCAACATCGTACCAGTTCTCAAGAAGAACGGGAAGATCCGAATATGCATTGACTTCCAGAATCTGAATGAGGCATGCCCTAAAGACGAATTCCCTCTCCCTATCACAGATATTATGATCGACAACACCTGCGGCTTCGAACGTATGTTCTTCATGGATGGCTTCTCAGGATACAACCAGATCAAGATGTTCCCTGACGACGAGAAGCACACATCATTCCGAACACCGATTGGCACATATTGCTACACCGTTAGGCCTTTCGGTTTAAGGAATGTTGGCGCTACTTATCAGAGAGCTATGAGCGTCATCTTTAGAGACCACTTGCGTAAGACAGTGGAATGCTACGTCGACGACATCGCCGTCAAAAGCCGTTCAAAGAAAGATCATCTGCAAGATCTCAGGACAGTGTTCGACCTAATACAAGAAAACAACTTAAAGATGAACCCTACGAAATCATTCTTGGGTGTCTCCAGCGGGAAATTCCTGGGTTTTGTCATCACTTCTCAGGGCATTCACATCGACCCTGAGAAAACAAAGGCAACCATGGAGATGGGTCCCCCGAAAAATCTTCGCGAACTCCGAGGCCTCCAAGGCAGGCTAGCTTACATCAGGAGATTCATCTCTAATCTCTCTGGACGATGTCAACCATTCACCCATCTCATGAAGAAGGGAGTCTCTTTCGTATGGGATGAGGAATGCCAGCGCGCTTTCGACAGCATCAAAGAATATTTGTCGAACCCTCTAGTCCTGGTAGCTCATGTTGCTGGAAAGCTATTCCTGCTCTATGTGCGAGCTATGGAACATTCTCTTGGTACCCTATTGGCACAGAACAATGATGCAGGCCACAAACAAGCTATATACTACCTCAGTCGGAAGATGATTGGCCAGAATATCGGTACACGGCCGTAGAGAAGGAATGCCTTGCTCTCGTGTTCGCAATCCAGAAGACGCGACACTACGTCACGGGATAAACCATCCACGTGATATCGCGGATCAACCACCTCAGGGTCCTCATGACCAAACCTGGGGCACTAAGCTCTCGCCTTGCTACCTGGGCGATATTACTATCACCATTCCACATGATCTTCGTCCCACAAAAGGCTGTTAAAGGCCAGGCTTTGGCAGACTTTCTAGCAGCACATCCAGGTTCGGAGACGACTAGGGTATATGAAGAAATACCGGATGAGGTCACCAGTTCAAAAGCAGTCTCCCATGATGCCATCTGGCGAATGTTCTTTGACGGCGCTTCAAGAATTAGATCCAAAGGCAATATCGTCGCTGGAGTTGCAGTGGTGCTGATTTCTCCCTCCAGCTTGGTGATCAATCAGGCCTACTCGCTCACAGAACCCTGTTCAAATAATGTGGCCGAGTATAATGCCTTGGTCATTGGCCTCCGGCTTGCGAAGGAGCTGGGGGTAGAGTATCTTGAAGCATACGGCGACTCACAGTTAATCGTCAATCAGATTCGAGGGTCGTACGAGGTCCGCCACGAAGACATGATCCCGTATCATCGAATAGCAATCGACATCATCTTGTCTCTGGGAGGATTCTTCATAGAACATGTTTCCAGACTCCAGAACATTGAGGCTGATGCACTAGCTGGTTTGGCCGCTTCCCTAGCTGTGCCAAATTACGTTCGTCATCAGGTCGACATAATAGGTCGTGAACTGGTATGTCCTAAGGAAAACATTCGATGCATTGAAAGCTACTCCGCTCTTTCAGTCGACAAAGCACCAGACTGGAGACAGCCGTTCATCGACTTCGTAGTATACGACATCCTGCCAGAGAATCCGAAGGAAGCTATTTCTATCAGAAGACGTTCTCTCAGATTTTTCTACGATACGGAGACGAAAATGCTGTATCGCCGATCCTATGATGGTTTACTGCTTCAGTGTCTATCAAATACAGAAGCCAAGAAAGCCGTGCACGAGGCCCATGATGGTGTCTGCGGAGCCCGTCAACTGGCCCGAAACTGTAAGACCGCCTTCGCCGAATGGGCTATTACTGGCCCACGATGGTTGCAGACGCAATAGATTATGCATGAAAATGCAAGTCCTACCAAATCTATGCCGACTTCATCCACCAGCCACCTGAATTCCTACATCCGACTGTAGCCTCCTGGCCATTCGAAGCATGGGGTATGGACATCATCGGCCCAATTAACCCGCCTTCATCCAGAGGACACCGATTCATACTTACAATCACCGATTACTTCTCCAAATGGACGAAAGCCATCCCATTGGCTGAGGTGAAAACTTCAAACGTGATCAGCTCCATTAAGCATCATGTCATCTACCGCTTTGGACTGCCCCGAAGGATCATTCACGACAATGGGCTACAGTTCGCAAGCCATACATTTTATCGGTTCTGCGACAAGCACCGAATTCAGAACATTGCTTAGACACCCTACAACCCAGCAGGCAATGGGTTAGCAGAAGCATTCAACAAAACCATAATCAAGCTACTCAAGAAAATCGTGTCCTCTAACAAGCGTGACTGGAACGAGAAGCTCGGCGAATGCTTATGGGCGTATCGCACCACAGTTCGAACAGCCACCGGGAATACACTATTTTCCCTGGTGTACGGGAGTGAGGTAGTTCTCCCATTAGAGACTCAGATTTCCTCACTCTGCGTCGCCCTCACACATCAGTTGACGACAGACGAAAACAACAATCGCCGACTATAGGAATTGGAGGCCCTAGACGAGAAACGCCTGTTAGCTCAACAGCGAATCGAACTATATCAGGCCAGAATATCCGGAGCTTTCAACAAGAAGGTCAAGGTCAGAACATTCCAAGTAGGCGATCTCGTTCTGGCAGTTCGGAGGCCGATGGTTATGACGCATAAAATCTCCGGTAAATTCCAACCAAAATGGGAAGGCCCGTTCATCATCGAAGCTGTCTTTTCCAACGGCGCCTACCGCATCGTAAAACAAAATGGAGACTTGCTCATGTTGCCCATCAACGGCAAGTTCCTGAAGAAGTATTGTCTGAAACAAAATCCTCCAGACATCTCAGAATGTCGAGTTATGTACCTCCCCGTACCACTGAACTTACATTTTGGTTCCATATACACGAGTCATGTACCTGCTGGTACCTCTGAACTCATTCCCATATTTTTCAGTCATAAGAGTCATGTACATGCTGGTACCGTTGAACTCATACTCACATTTCCCAGATTATCGAGTCATGTGCCTGCTGGTGCCACTGAACTCACACTTTCACAATATCGCGTCATGTACCCACTGGTGCCCTTGAACTCACATCTCGGTCACTCTTTCAGATAGTAAGTCATGTATACCTCTGAACTTTCTTTCTATATTAAGAGATCCTCCCTCATGATCCACTACCCGCACTCCCAGTGCACAAAAAAGGGTAACGGGTCCACAAACTTCTAAAACGACCATGTCGACGCTACCTCTGAGTCATTTCACTTCCGCCAAAAACAAATCACCCCCTACATAAAACTTCCACGTCCTCATTACCTCTGAGTCGTTTTATGTACCCCCTGTTCATTGAGCCCACTCCTGCCATGTCCTCATTACCTCTGCGTGGGAAGGCTCCGTAGAAGAAACCTTCATACTTGCCATGTCCTCATTACCTCTGAGTAAGTATGTTGGTTCCCTTTCAACCTATTATCTGTACCCACAACCGGAGTACGACAAGGATAATAGGTCCACAAATGTCCTCTGTTGACCATAAATATCCTCTGTTGACCACAAATGTCCTCTGTTGACCACAAATGTCCTCTGATGACCACAAATGGCCTAAGTCGACCACAGATGCTGTACTGGGTCTCCAGTACACGCCCATCCCTTCCCTATCATGTCTGGGAGCCCAGTTGCTCTCTGGCATTCTCTCGAATACCAAAAACTCCTATAGCTGTTTTATCGCAAAGTTGTTCTAGGTATTCCTCTTCAAAACTTGTTACTCGTACCTAAAACTAAGTTACGCCCAGGGTAACAGGTCCACAAATAATCCCCCAGAAGGTTCAATTCCACAAACACCACAGGTACAAGAAAGAGAAGATGAGTTGAAACATGCTCATTTATTCAGAATTCAAAGTGCTACATCATTTGGGATCACATCCCTTACAAAATGAAAACAAAAAGAAAAAAAAGAAAGGGAAAAAGGGCAAAAGAAAACAGAAAACTGATCACTGCTCCGGGGCACATAACGCCGTGAGACGGTCCGTCAGCAAGGCAACCGACCGCTCAAACCTCTGTTTAGCTCGACGCTCCGCCTCTTGGGTCAGCGCCGCCTCGTCCTCCAGATGAGCCTGAGCTTGCCAGTTGTCTCAAATTTCTTGAAAGCCCGCTCCAGGTTAACAGAAGATCGGGAAATCTTCTCGGTCTCCCGAACGATTGACTCATGTTCCGCATGAGAAGCCTTCAGCTCCGACTCTAGGAAGGCCAATTCCTTCTGAAGTACGAGAATCTACTCTTTCGTGTCAACTATTCTACGAGAAGCAGCCTCTTCCCGAGCCCTACAAGCTTGACTTCGACGACCCAGCCTGTCATACAAAGCGGAAAGCTCGTCAAGGTCCCCCTTCACAACTGGCCTGGCAGTGTCTCGAGCGAGCTTTATCCTATCCCGAGCGGCAATAAGGAAGCCCCGCTCCCGTTCAATCGCAGCAGGCAAGTCAGCTTGCCGTAACACCAGCAATCGGGTCACGAGCTGATCAGCCTCTGCTAACTTGGGCTCCAGGAGCGCAGCCAACCCCACCCCACCAGGAAGAGTCTTCAAAGTTTTAATCTGACCCCGAGCGCACCGCAGGGACAGAGAAAAAGGGATCCCCGCTCTACGACAGCATCTACGTCCCTCTTTAAATGGCGATAGAAGCTGTCGACCACATCCTGCGACACCTCGTCCAGAGCCTCCGAAGAAGCCGGCATCAACGGGAGTGTGGCTGGCAACACTGAAGAAGACGCAACAGAATCTGCCGCTCCTGCCACGAGGGAAACAAACTCCGTGCGGAAGGACGCTTGAACAGCGGCCAACTCCTCTTTAGCAGCCCGCAGAACTTGAATGCTCGGCAGGGCCGAGAAGTCAATCTTCGAAGCCTTATAAGCAGCGGAGGATGAGGCGAAGACCATCGCTCCTGGAATAAGCTCCACTCCCATCTGCCCAGAGCTGGCGGAAGGCCCCTCGACATGAGTCGGTGAAGGAGAAGAAATGCCCCTTTCCATCAGATCGCGGCAGGTCGAGCCTTCCCCAAGAACATCCGTTGTGGGAAGCAAAGGGTCAGGACCTGTAGGACCAAGACAACCATGAATCGATTTGACTTGGAGGATATGTTGATAGAGCAAATAAGCCCCCTCACTAGTCAATATTTGGCTTATCTTACCAGCGGAAGAGTGTGGAGGCTGAGGTTCGTCTACGGCCACCACAACCTCTCCACCAGCGGCCTCCGAGTCGAATATAATAGACTCCTCCGCCCCGGCATCCTCGGGAGGGGATGCGACGAGATCGGCGTCGCCTTGCTGAAATTCAGCAATCTCGGAGACAGGCCCGAGGAAACCTTCGTCACCCCGGACCGAGGCCTCGGCAACTTGGGAGTCCCTAGCCGCCACTGAGAGAGCCCCCGCAGAAAGGACCGCAGCACACATACCGCTAACCAAAGCAGCAAGTGCCGGATCAACTCCAGGGGCAGCAGACGGTTCAGGAGAGCCTGGTTCGTCAGACGCCTAAAAAGAAAAAATGATTAGGTCATATCTCCAAGAAAAAGAAAGCCACAACAAGGAGATAGCTCCAACATAGTCTTACCTCCGGAACATCGTCAGCATCTTCACCCCTCTCGGTAATAAGCAACCTATGAGACCTAACGGCCGCTCTTTTCACAGAAAAGGTCGTTCTGCCGTCAGAAGACTCACGTCTAACTCGTTTGCGTGAGGGACCAGGCACAGCGGGAGGCTGTCCTTCCCTCACTACTTCCTCTTGTGTAGCAAGTGACGGATCCTCCGCCAGTTCGTCTGGTGTGGCAAGCGGTTGATCCGCTACTTCTTCACCCCCAAAAGAAAGAGTGTCTTCGCTATCATGATCATCATCTTCCTCAGTCGCTTCGGAAGATTCTGATTCAGGGAGGGGAGTTAGGAGCGCTAGTTGCTTTCTAGCCTTAGCCCCCTTGGGCTTTTCCTCTAAACCGGTACCCACGATGAAAATGGTACTCGGATTGAAATTGACAGGGGGCTTGTTCGCCATAACATGGTACAAGGCAGCCACGTACAAAATTTCCCTCAGCGCCTTAGTATCAGGGACCGAGAAGCTTGCCCGAGTATGATAAGCGTCATAATAATTCCACGCCCTGACACCGTCAAGAACGCTACCTTCAAAGCCCAAGCAAGGGCTGGGACAGTCAAGGAATAACTGGCTATAGCCAAACTGGCGGGAAAACCTACTAGGCAGGTAGGGCTCCAAGTACACGTTATCGCGGTTACGATAAACCAGATGTGCGGGCCGAATGTTGCGCAACCAGGTGAGTATCTTCGGAGACAGAAAGTGCGGAGGCCCGGTACCATCAAGGTGTACATCCCTCACTTTCTCATCGAAAAAATGAGGAACAGACACGAAAAAGCTACACCCATCCACCCTCGCCAGCGCCCTCCGACAAACTGGCATAGTACTGCATTTCCAATGTTGGTGATGGCATTGGAAAAGGAAAGCGTCTTCGTCTGTAGCATCTTCCGCTGTTCCAGATCCCATCAAAGACTTGTAGTGCATCAACAACCACCCCATCAAATAGTGGAAGGGTAGCTCTATGCGCTCAAAGTCCAGCATCTTCTTGCGGGCAATAACCTTGGACGAGAATGTTCGAAGACCATGGTGTATGCTACACACCATAGCCGAGAGAAGAGCCAGTCTAACTCCAAATACCAGCTTAACGGCAGGGAGAATGAAATGGCGACTGATCCTCTCAATAGAACCTGTCCCCCCTGAGACTACGCAGTTTCGTAGCCATATCATCAAAAATCCAGCCAGGAGCGCTTTTTCAGACATCTGCCTGGTACCATAGTAAAAGTAGCTAAGAGAGTCAGCTTGACTACCGAATATGTCGCTATTAGACCGCGACTTCTTGACGCTCAACATCAGGTCTTTTATCTCTCCCTGGGTTTGAGGGGTTCGAGGAATAACCTCGCCAGAAGGGCCAACTTTAAAAAGATAATTGACCCAGGATGTGGTGTGGGGAGCATTCCCTTCTGAGCTATCTTCCTTTTTTATAGCCATCTGGTGACAAGCACTATGATGGCATAGCAACTCCTGGTACACCGTAACAAAACCTGGGAATCGTCGGTTCAGGTCCTCGAACTCCTCGTTCGACGGGGTGTACACCTCGAAAGGCTCGTTCCCCCACGGCAGCTTGGAGACAGTATACATCTCGTAGAGAGCAAGCCCCAACTCTCCTCTGGGAGCAAAGAACGTCCCCGTTTGCCGGTTATACATCTTCAGGAGCGCCACGAACAATGGCTTATTGATAGGAAGCCCGTGACAGGTGCCCCTGATGGCATGATAGAGTCCCACCTCCCGCAGGAATGTCCCGTAGGTCTGCAGAACCCAAGTGGTCAAGTGGGCCCACGTAGAAGTGGGGTTTATCCAGTTCAGCAATGCCAGTCTGCCAACGGGATAAGATTTCTTGCGAACGAGCCGATTCATGAATGTATCAGCTTGAGTGAATGTGAAGTTGGGACCATATACGTTCATGAAAGCACCTGGGGCTAGCCCCATCATGTACCGACGGACGGAATCCTTACCCGCGTATGCTGACCCAATATTCGGGTTATAATGGATGTCGCCCATCAACATCCCTGATTGGAAAGGAGTTAAGTTACACACCATCGTCCTGTCCAACAAAACCATATTGAACCACGACAGAGGATAATGACGCTCCATGAGAGGAATATGGATCGCCATCCCATCCAAAGTAAAATCCCAGTTCTCAAAGATCTCTAATACTCGAGGATTCTTTATGATTAAAGCATCCCCGAAGAGGAATGAGGGCTTCAGGTATGTTCCATCCAACTTCCTAGAATTCATCATGGCACGGAGATAATGGAGGGTCTGATTCTCGATGGCGTTCAACCTCCCCGAAGGCTCATTAGCAGGAAATTGATTCAGCACGTACTTAACTAAGTCATCAAGACGCACGCCCAAGGCAAACTAATTCGAGCCCACTAGGAGTTCTCTCGTAGGATTTACTGGCAGATTCACTGAAGAGAGACGAAAGAAACAAGATTAGAAGATAGTCAAAACAAGAAGCATTTGAAAGATCATGTAAGTCTATGCGGCTCCGATCGTCACAGCCTCATGCGGCTCAGAACCAGATGAGTCTATGCGGTACGGTTCATCATAGCCTTATGCGGCTCCGAGTCAGATGAGTCCATACAAATCAAGTTCAGATGAGCTTATGAAGCATCTGCAGTTTAGGTTCAGAAGGGCCTATGCGGTTCAAGGTTCACATGGACTCAGCAGACAAAACTAGGTGCTGATGCGACTCGGATTCAGGTGAGACTATGCGGTTCAAAGTCCACGCAGACTCATGCGGCCCTGAACAGATAGACTCATGCGGCTACAAGCAGATGAGATTATGCGGTTCAAAAGTGAACTACGTTCATGCGGCTCAAACCGAAAATATATATGCGGTTCAGATCGAGTATGACAAGCCCATGCGCCTTCCTGGGCAAAGTGCTTATGCGGTCATATCGACGAACTTTGTACATGCGACTTGTGCATAAATTATACAGCAGAGCCATGGCAGTTAGGGTTCTAAAGCAATGCCCTTACCAGCAATAGGTGGATGAACGTCGGGATGAACAGAGTGAACAGCGGCCGGCAGAGGAGTGGCCACGTTCGTCGCCGCAGTCGCCGCAGAAGCGACCGCCTTGCCCTTCGCAGCCTTCGACACAGCAACCTTCTTGGGAGCCATGGGTGCTTGGGAGAGGAAGGAGTTAGAAAGATCGAAGAGAGAAAAGAAGACTCCGTATAACGAAAGTGTTTCTATTTATAGACAAGGAAGGAACGCCTCGATCCGCGTACAATATGATGACCGACTCTTCGGTCATCGAGGCAAAACGGCTTAATAATAGCCTGACTCTTGGGATCCTGGCCCAAAAAAGCGGCTCTTAAAATCTGACAGCAAATCAAGAGCATTAAATGCAGAAGATTTACAAAAGATTTACACACGTGGCAGAAAGACGTGGCAAGAAGCTCATGCGGCCAAAATAGCCCATGCGGCTCAGAGAGTCATACGGTTGAGGTAATCATGTGGCTGGTCAAACCATGCGGCTAGGACAGAATACATCCATACGGCTCTGGCATAATCATGCTTCTTATTCAAAGTATTTTAATTTTGCAAATTGAAAACTTTGAAGGGGGTCTTATAGAAGCATGAAAAAGAAGATAAAAATGATCCATGTGGCCAAGGAGTCGCATGCGGCTCAGGAGTCCTATGTGGCTCAAACATATAGGCAGCTCGAGTAGATTCCATGTGGCCCGCAGAGGGAAGCCACGTGTCTTTTCAGAACAGCCGTACCCGGCGTCATTCAAACACAATTAATGCTCTGACGGCTGACAGCTGACAGTTGACAGCCCTGACGTAAAGTAGTCATAATGACTGACACAAGAGCACTATCTTCCTAGGGAACTGGAGAAAATCTTCACAGCTTCGAGGCGAGTTTATACGGCCAGACTAGACGAGTTCACACGGCCAGTACAGAGAAACCTATGCGGTTCAATCATGAAGGTCCCTCCATGCGGCTCAGCCATGAAGAAATCCATGCGGCTCGGCCATGAAGACTCTCATACAGCTCGGCCTTGAAGACCCCCATACGGCTCAGTCATGAACATATTCATGCGGCTCGGTCATGACAACCTTCATGCGGTTCGAGTATAGAGACTATTCATGCAGCTCGGTCATGAAATCCTTTATGTGGTTCGGTCATGACGACCTTCATGCGGCCCAAACACGAACGCTCCTCATGCGGCTCAAAAACGATGACAGGACACGTGTCCTAAAGATAATTAAATTTTGGGTCAGATCCTAATAATTTGGGACACATGGCAAGAGAATGAATTAAATTGATTCATTTAGATTTGCGGACATCAGCAAATCATCATGATGGAGATTTAGTGCAATCAACATTAATGACTGACATGATTTGGCATAATCCTCATTAATGGCCCAGATCCTTCACGCTCAAGATTAATGGCCCAGATTGATCATTTACCAGGCCGCCACCACTTTGATAATGGGCAATCATTGTAAACCCTAATGATGCCCCCCACTATTATAAATAGCAAGGTGTCATTCCCTTACAAAAAGAGGCTCCTCTATTAATCAGAGAGAGAAAAATACACAGAGATTAATCCAGAGAAAAAGAATCCAGAAGAGCAATACGAGGAGAGCAAGAAGAGCATTTTTTTGTCAACGCCAAGCATCTCGTTACAGGAGCCAAGGCTACGTCCGATAGTCCAAGGAGTAAGGCAGAGCTGTCGTCGCTTTCCCTAGCCTCTACCGTCATCCCCCAGAATAAAAAATAAACAATTGTACTTAGATTGCTGTACCTAGGTTTTCATTCCTAGGCTTTCTTTGTACAAGCGAGTTTGTAACGTGAAGTAAAAGTCAAGTCCTTCCATAAAACTGTTCTGCTCTTTTATATTTCATGGTAAACAGTAATCTCTGCCAAAGATGTCGCGGTAGACCCAAAGAAGATTGAAGCGGTGGTAGATTGGAAACGACCTGCCTCGGCTAGCGATATTCGGAGTTTTCAGGGCTTAGCGGGCTACTACCGAAGATTCGTACGAAGCTTTTCAAAATTAGCGTCGCCTCTGACTCGCCTCACCCAGAAGGGAGTAGTATTTGAATGGAGTGACGACTGTGAATCCAGCTTTCAAGAGTTGAAGCAACGGCTCGTCTCAGCTCCAATCTTTGCACTTTCAGACGATCCAGAAGGCTTTCAGATATTCAGCGACACATCGAAAACTGGCCTCGGGTGCATACTCATGCAGAGAGATAAAGTCATCTCCTACGTTTCGCGGCAGTTGAAGCAGCACGAGAAAAACTACCTGACGCACGACCTAGAATTGGCGGCGATCGAGTTTGTGTTGAAACTCTGGCGGCACTATCTCTATGGTGTGGCTTAGGGGTGAGCATCGGTATAATCGGTCGATATTTGGTTGGATTTTTTGGTATTTTTTTAAATCAGTATTTAAAAAATCAATACCAATATCGTACCATTTAGAATCGATTTTTTCTGTTTCGGTTAAATCGGTATTCGGTCGATTTTTGTTCGGTATCGGTATTTTATCATTTAACATTTGATCAATCAACACACTTAATATGAACCTCTTAATCTAGAAAAATATTTTTTTACTTTTTTTTGGAAACATTAAATTTCAAAGCCAAGCCTCTACCAAGCAAGCAATTAATCAAATTTATTAGAATAATATGTAACAAGTCGCAAACACCTAAAAAAGAGCTTAAAATATCAAACACGATCACTAAGTTTAATTCTTAGTATAAGTTTAAGTACAGTAAAATTTATTTCAAAATTATATGAAAACACAAAAATATACGCTCAAAAAGTCCAAAACTCAATTCTTAGTATTCTTAACATAACTTCAAGTCCACCAAAATCCATTCTAAGTTCTAACAAACTAATTTTCAACTAAAACAAAGATAAAAATGAAAAAGAGTAATATAAAATTAATCACGAACAACATTCTAACGAAATATATATATATATTTTTCTTTTATATATAATATATATATAACGAAATATATATATATATATATATATATATATATATATATATATATATAAAAATATATATATATATATATATATATATATATATATATATATAGGAGCGGATCAAAAGTCCCTCTTAGAAAACCCCCTAAAAAATCCCTCACTCTAATTCGTAATATTAATGTTAATATTAATGTTAATATTAATGTTAATGTTAATATTAATGTTAATGTTAATATTAATGTTAATATTAATGTTAATGTTAATATTAATGTTTATGTTAAGTTTAATGTTAATTTTAGTATTTACTGTTAATATTAACATTAATATTAATATTAACATTAATATTAACATTAAATTACGGATTAGAGTGAGGGGGGTTTTTAGGGGATTTTCTAAGGGGTTTTTGATCAGCTTCCTATATATATATATATATATATATATATATATATATATATATATATATATATATATATATATATATATATATAATCGGTATTTTCGGTATGGTATTACATTCAAACCGTTACCACTACCATTATACCATATTTTAATCGGTTCGGTAATTCGGTATCAGTACATAATTTTGGTTTGATTTTTTGGGATATTTTTAATCGGTATTCAGTAAATTTTTCGGTAGCGGTCGGTATTTGCTCACCTCTAGTGTGGCTTGTAGAATCTACACAGATCACAAAAGCCTGAAATACTTGTTTATGTAACGAGAACTCAACCTACGGCAGCGACGTTGGCTCGAACTCATAAAAGATTACGAGCTAACGATCGAGTATACCCCGGGCAAGGGAAACGTGGTAGCCGACGCGCTTAACAGAATGTTTATGGGAACACTAGCCATAAATAAGGAAATACGGCGAGACCTTGAAGCGATGGGTATCGAACTCAGAATTGAGTATCGACACCTGCACCTAGCTCAGTTGAAGTTAGGATCGAGCCTGCTTAGCAAGGTAAAGACCGCACTGAAGGACGACTCATTCCTGAAGAAGATGCGCGAGCTGATTTCAACAGAAAGGGCGACTGACTTTGCGGAAGATGGAGACGGGACGATGCGACTGAAGGGAAGGCTCTGCATTCCTGAAACTGTCGAACTCAGAAAAGAAATTCTGACGGAGGCACACTATGCGAAGTAATCGTTACATCCTGGAAGCACCAAGATGTACAAGGACTTACGTAAAAACTTTTGGTGGCACAGCATGAAGAAAGACGTGGCTACATTCGTGTCACAGTGCATGGCATGTCAGCAAGTGAAGGCAGAATACCAAAGGCCAGGCGGAGAGCTGCAGAACCTCGCCATTCCCGAGTGGAAGTGGGACAACATCTCGATGGATTTTATTGTGAGATTTCCGAAGACGCCGTAGGGGAATGATACGATTTGGGTCATTATTGATAGATTGACCAAGTCGGCTCACTTCATCGCAATTAAAATAGGATGGAGCGTCGATCGGTTAGCACAAATCTACATCGACGAGATTGTTCGACTGCACGGGGTACCGGCCTCAATAATTTCGGACAGAGACGGGCGATTCCTATCGCGTTTCTGGACGAGCCTACTAGTGGCGATGGGGACCAAACTAAACTTTAGTTCTGCGTACCATCCTCAAACAGACGGAGAGGGTAAATCAAATCTTAGAAGATATGTTGCATCTGTGTATGATCGACCTAAAGACTATTTGGGATACACATTTGCCGCTTGCGGAGTTTGAATATAACAACAGTTATCAGTCGAGCATTCAGATGGCTCCGTATGAAGTGCTCTACGGGAGAAAGTATCGTTCGCCAATATGCTGGGACGAAGTCGGAGAGCGACAAGTGCTTGGACCGAAACTGGTGGAGCAGGCCGTTGAAAAGGTCTGCTTGATTCGAGATAGAATTCATATCGCGCAAAGTCGACAAAAGAGCTACACAGGTCTTCGTCGACGACCGTTAGAGTTCTTAGTCGGGGTCCATGTATTTCTGAAAGTAACGCCCAAGCGCAGTGTGATGCGATTCAGCGTTAAAGGCAAGTTGAGCCCGAGATTTGTAGGCCCCTTCGAGATCATCGAGCGAGTTCCAACGATTGCTTATCGGATCACACTCCCTCCTGCCTTGGCTGATGTGCACGATATATTCCATGTTACACAACTTTAAAAATACGTGCACGATCCAAGTCATGTGGTTAGCTTCGATCAGTTGGAGCTACGTACTGACTTGTCTTACTCGGAGGAGCCTATTCAAATTTTGGACCGTAAGGAGAAGGTGCTACAAAATCGGTCGATGTCTTTAGTCCGCATACTTTGGCGGAACCATTCAGTCGAAGAGTCGATGTGGGAGATGGAGGCGGAGATGAAAGAGAAATACCCTACGTTGTTTGTCTAAATTAAGGTCAGACCCTTGTTCTTAAGTTTCGGAACAGACCCTTGTTCTTAAGTTTCGGGACGAAACTTTTTCTTAGTGGTATATTATGTAGCACCCTGCTTTCGATAGGCGACGGACTTCATAATATGCTTGCGCCGAGTCGGATCTGTCGGGAATTTCGATGGCCATCTGACTCGATCGCTAAGCTTGGTAAATGATAACACCTTGCGGCATCGATCAAATCAATTTGGACGGACGTTACGAGAATCGATCCAACTAATGGAACGACTTCTGTTGAAATAAGTCCAAGATACAGCGGGCTGCGTCTCGGCGAGTGAGCTCTATATAAGAGTCCCTTCGACGGGACTGGACCGTTGTATGGTTTTCTTGGAGCTTTTGTCGCTGGGTTTTGATGAAGTGCTTTCGCATCATTTTTTCTGGATGCAATCTTCAAATTTTTAAAGCAAGGGGAAAAGAAGGAATTCTAACAAAGTGTTTGTGCCATTGCAGGAGCTCGCGTAACTAAAGCTTGACGTTGCGAAGAGCTTCGACGAACGGCACGAGCAAAGTAATCGGTGGGTGATTCGGCCCCTTCTTTTCTACTATATCCTGCAAACTAATTCCTTGCCTCGAATTCATTCAAATCGAACGATGCTTGCATGCCAATCCACTAAGGTCAAGAACTCAGGAAAAACGTATCGATTTAGAGTAATCTACTCTAAAAAATACAAGTTTATCACATAAAGCAGAAAGTTTAAGATTCTAGTAAAAAGATAGACTATTTCACGTGCTGTAAAATAATATGAAACGTCGATCGTGGGTTATAATGCCTTGGACAATTTGGTGCCTACGGGACGCTAAATCGGGAGTACAATTTTGGAAAAAAATGAATCGTTGCATGAGTTAGAAAAAATGATAATACCGTTCAATACTGTCCGTGCTATACAAAACTGTTTACACATATTAAACTGTTCACGCATTGGCATGGTCATGGACAGCTTGTGCACATGTTGATTTTCTTCGAATCGGTATCCGGGGCATCAGAATCGAATCGACCTAGGGGGAATGAATAATCGTGCTTCGGCACTGATGCATTGCGGGACCGTCAGTCAGGCTTGAAACCTAGATTGAACGGGCCGAATTACCGTTGAGATAGTCCCACGTGATGTGTTACATCAATGACCGCGCATATAAGATAGTAGCATGCTCACCTATTGTCTTATGCAGGTGTAAATATTATCTCTGTTTTAATGCAGGGACGAGCACGGCCGTGGTAAAAAAATATGATAAACTGCTATATTTTACTGTATGCCTTATTACTCAAAGATGGCTATCGAATATGAACTGAATTCATTTAGTTCTAATAGAAAGACAACTCTAAAGCATGCCTACCCTAACAATCAGAGTCGGTTTAGGCGAGTGGGTTCGTCTCGTCCACTTAGCAAGTGTGCTAATCCCCTCCCCCAATTTCCCCAGGTGCGACGGGCGCTCTAAACTAAACTGAAGCTGAAGTACGGAGAGGCGTTTTGAAGCTCTTCCAATGCTGAAGTATTTTGAAGCCAATTCAATTGATGACTTATGTACAAAGGGGCGAATGTATGAAACGGCAAGCGTTAGTTCAGGCAACTTGTCGAGTGTATTTCTTTCTGTTTTCAATCAATGTAGCCGCAACGGCATCCAATGTAATTACGACTTGCACTTCGTTGCAAGCTATGAATGAAAAGCATTTATATCTTCCTATACTGCATCTTATATTCTGATGTGATTTGTAAAGTTTCAACTTGGCGTATTAATATGAAAAGCAACGTAACGTTCTTGTCTTGTACGAGTGCAATTCCAGACTCGTACGACATCACGTCCTAGCGAAAACGATCGAATCGGCAAAAATAACACCGGGGACGAACGGTTTATCGACTCGGGGCGTGACATGAACCCCTTCGGCAGAGTGGCTGCCTGCGACGCCATCTCAGAGTACACAGAGAAAGGCAGGAGTAACAACCAGTGAAGAAACAATCAGTGAAGAAATAATTATAAAAGAGAAAGCTCCCCCGCAATATATGCATAAGTAACAATCAGTGAAGAAACACAAAAATATGGATATATAAAATCATTTATCACAGGCATGGTATAAATGTCACAGACAAAAAAAATGATAAGCAGAGAATATTTCACAGGCAGTGTAAATGGAAGCATAAATAAAAGATAATGCTATGAGAAATGCTAAACTAAATAAAATACTAAACTGAAGCATATAACATGTCCAAAACACAAAAGTCACAAATCATAACCACATAACGAATAAGAGTACTGATACTATCTTGGAATGTCGGAGGATTTCCAAGTAAACAAAAGATAAAATTATCAGTCTCAAAAGTATGACAAATCAAAAATCATCCTCATCGTCATCGTCTTCATCTGCAGTGCCAGCATGTCCAGCATGTCCGGATGGACCAGCTCCAGAGGTGTGTGGAGTAGCACCAGAAGTACGATACCAATCGTAAGTGTTCCCTGATTGGAACATAGAGTGGACCGCCTCATCATCAATGCGGTAACCAGATACAAAATGGTCTTTAGGAAGAGAGCTAGCAGAGTGACCCGTCTGAGCAAATCTGAGATCGGCAAAAGAGTTGGTAATAGCCTGGAACCAAGTCAAATCACGGAACTCATGTTCCCTAGAAGTGTCAACAAAGAAAGTCTACAGATCCGAGAGGTGCTGATAAATACCCTCAAGTGTCATAGGGTAAGTCTAAGGAGGAACAGGTGCAGTAGGAGCACGTGCAAGAAGTGGAGGAGCAGTGGCAATGTTACGACGAGAAAGCTTGAGAAACTTGGGCTCAGGATCCAGAGCGCAAGTGGATAAGTCTACGTCAAAACGCTGAAAGATGCGTGGAATAAGCATCCGGGGATACCTCGTCTCCGATTAAATCGACGGTCATCTGCAGGAAGAATTTTTGTCCGCGACTGCCGATCATGTCCGACACGGGCAGATACACGTGCTGGAAGACTTCTCCCGGGGCGTCGAGAGCATACCATCGGCATTTGTAGGGCTTTTCCGGGGTGACAATGTTGGGAAGAAGCTCGTCCAGGTTGCTGAGTTTTAGAGGGTTTTATGTTTTAAGTAGTGACTTCTGCTAGCATAAACAAATGCTGCAGTAGTTGTATTATTGCAAGTGTCAAGATTAATGTTATAATTATATCCGATTGCATCAACATGCAATAAGTTTCCAAAAACATCTCAGTTTTTATTGTGTTGTGTGAAAAATGTCTGCGACACCATTTACGATATCATTTGCCATGGGGAACAAAAATATTTAATTAATACATAATTTTGTAAGAAAAGTTTTCTTTTTGTATATGCTAAATTGTAACTTGATGTCCTCACTTATTCAAGTTTTTCAATTAGATATTCTAAAATTTAAAATTCGACAACGCTATACTATTAACTATTTAAACAATTCATGTTGATACCTCTGTCAGTCAGCGTTAACTATTTTGTTTAAAAAAAAAAAATTATCCCCTCCTTTACCACCCCAAATGTTACAGCCCTTCCGGATGCACCCTCCTGTACCCCCACCCCGAACCGACTACACCCTCCTGCGCCCCCACATGCATCTTGTTGTATATCCGATTGCATCAACATATATCTTTGTTTTTATTGTGTCAAAATGACTGCGACATCATTTACTGTATCATTTGCTATGGGAAACTATTTTTTTTAATTAATACATAATTTTGTAAGAAAAGTTCTACCTTTTATAGGCTAAATTTGAGTCCATTTTTGTTCACCCATCAAAATTAGGTGACATGTTCACCTCCCACTAAAAAATGACACATGGCACAAAATTACTTTGGTGGGTGAACAAATCCATTTACAAAGTGGTTTGTACAAGATGAAAATGACACGTGCCATTTTTTTAGTGGGGTGGGTTGGTGAACATCCCATATAATTTGGTAGGTGAAGAAAAATAGACTCGGCTAAATTATATCTTAATGTCCTCAACTATTCAAAATTTTCAATTCGATATCCTAAACTTTAAAGTTTGACAACCTGGTACCATCAACTATTGAATTTTTTTTTTTTTTGATATCCTCCACCAGTCACTATTAACTATTCTGTTAAAAAAATTACAAAAATACTCCCTCCTTTTCCACCCCCAAACGTATACACACACACACATGCACCCATCCCCGCCTGCATCCCTCCCCCCACCTGCACCTTTTCCTACCATATGACCCCCCTCCATCCGATGTCGATGCCTCGCACTACCGTTGCTGACGTCGCAGCTGCCGGAGATATAGTACGGGAGGAGGGAGAATGGGGGAGTATTTTTTGTCACTTATCTGTTAACACCAATATAATATTAATTTATGTAATTATAGTTAAGGTATGAAGTTGTCTAGTTTTAGAAGTTAGAATATCAAGTTAAAAAACTGTTTCATGTTGAAATTTAATCCTTTATATATGCAAAATTTTATAAGGTTGATTCTTCTGCATTAAAACTGTGTACGAACGGGTGCCTTTTCTTAGGCTGGAGAAATATATACCCTCATCCAAAAGCAAGCCTCTTGCCCACCACAGCTGTAGACAGCACCAACTCCTAAGTACTAATAATAGAATTGAAAAATTTTGAGTCGCACCCCACTTGTTTTACCCATATTTAAGGTGTACCCCACTGCTTTACCTTAATATAAGTTACCCTCCACTTTTGACGAATTTCGTCCAAGACCAACGGTCAACGCGTTTGACCGATAATTTTGGACGAAAATGTCCTCCCCAAACTCAAACCCAAACCCAAATCCTAATCCCTCCTCCTCCTCCTCCTCCCCTTTCTGCCCCCCTTTCCCACCCCACCCCCGTCGCTGCCGTGTCGTGCCCCCGTCGCTGCCGTGCCCATCATCACCACCACCACCTTCACCTTCGCCTTCGCCTTCACCTTCATCATCACCCATCACCATCACCATCACCACCACCACCACCACTACCACTTCTTCTTCGAGATGGGGCTCTCCAGCAGTCTCGGCGATGCCTCGTCGGACTCCCTCCCGCTGCTCCTCCTCTCTGCCGTCTCCTTCCTCTCCTGCCTCCTCTCCCTCCTCCGCTTCTCCCCAAACTCCCTGCAGCCTTCCGATCTCCCCTTCCCCCTCTCCTTCGCCGTCGGATCCCGCCTCCACTCCCTCTTCCTCCTCGCCGGCCACCTCTCCTCTAACCGCCCCTTTCCCTACGAAGCCCCTGCCGGCTCCGTCGCTGACGGTTGCATATTCTGCTTCAACCGCCTCGAGAGGGGGGACCAGATCCGCCACCTCGACTGTTGCCACATCTTCCACAGCCGCTGCCTCAACGGCTGGTTCGACGCCATGAACCTCAGCTGCCCGCTCGTCGCTCCTGCCACGGAGGACCGCCAGACGAAGGCCAAGACCGAGCAGCGGATCGGGGCCAAGCTCGTCGGCGGAGCAGCCGAGGTCCTCGGGGGAGGGGGAGATGTTGCAGATGAATAGGGGAGGGCAGCGGGCTGACGCGGGAAGCAGAGGATCGGCGGACGGGGGCGAAGGACGGCGAGCTTGATGTCGGGGCACGACAGTGACAGGGCGGGGGCGCGGCAGCGATGGGGGGAGGGAGTAGAACAGGAGGAGTAGGGATTAGGATTTGGGTTTGAGTTTGGGTTTAGGGAGAGAGTAGGCAAGGGTATTTTCGTCTAAAATTATCGATCAAAGGGGTTGACCGTCAACTGTGGACGATTTTCGTCAAAAGTGGGAGGATTCGTACATTAAGGTAAAGCAGTGGAGTGCACTTTGAATATGGGTAAAAAAGTGGGGTGCGACTCAAAGTTTCTCATTAGAATTCCAATGCAGAATAGGAATAGCCAGAAAGTAGAGATGTTACCAAACAGAGGAGTCATGTAATTTACAAGAGACGTGGAGGAAACATATAATATGTGAATTACATACGTGAGAGAGTCTCGTGATATTGGTTGTATGACTTTGATTATCGTTGTAGTCAAGTTATCTGGCACTCACTTCTTGTTTAATATCGTGTCCATACCCATATGCATAATCGTGTCCATACCTGTGTCCGTCCTTGTGTAACATAGGTAATTACATTTGTATGTATGTATGATGTATCCATATCATATCCGTATCCGTGCCCATACTTGTGTAATAAGGTAACAAGTTATTGTACATGAAAACAAGGGGAATAAAAAATAACCTCATGGTAGTCTTAGCTAATAATCTAGATGCACCTGTCAAGTAGCAAATACTATTGCAACAAGGCACTGACTAAGTCATTTTCCCGTTAGCTTTTCCCTAGTCTTTATGCTTTGTCCTAGTTTTTAGCATCAAGATGTTATGTGTTCAACTTCTTTGTATGCCTATATAAAGGCACAAGCCTATGCTCAATAAAAACACACAAAAAGCTTATATTCCTCTCTCAACGAATCCTTCCAAGTTTCAATCTCTGGTTCCTGTTTTTCAATCTCAAGACCAACATTTGGTATCATAGCTCCAGGTTGTATGCCAAAGTATCTTCGACTCGACAAGATGTCAATCATCGAGCACTCGTCGGCGTCAACAACAAAGGAGGGGAGCATAACCCTACACTATCCGATGCTGACGTCTTGCAATTATTCCACTTGGGCGATCAAGATGGAGGTCTTCATGGAGGCTCAAGGCGTTTGGGACGCCATTGAACCCGCGGCCGGGGTGGTCGTAGAAAAGAAGAAGGACAAGATGGCGTTGGCGTGCATTTTCCAAGCTATCCCCGAGGAAATCCTACTCCAGCTGGCCAAGCACAAAACGGCTAAGGAAGCTTGGGAAAGCTTGAAGACAAGGTACCTAGGTGCTGATCGGGTGAAGAAGGCAAGGATTCAAACCTTGAAGAGTGAGTTCGAGGCTCTTCGTATGAAGGAGACAGACTCCATCGATGAGTTTGCGAGAAAATTGACGACCCTCACAAACAAGATTCGTGGATTGGAAGACGAAATGGAGGACGTCGTCATCGTCAAGAAGTTGCTCGTCTCCGTCCCAGACAAGTACCTGCAGGTCGTTGCTGTGATCGAGCAGTTTGCGGATGTGGAGACCATGCCGGTCGAGGAAGCGATCGGCCGCCTCAAAGCGTACGAAGAACGCATACACGGTCGAGGCGAGAGCAACAACGGACAACTCTTGCTTACTTACGCTGAGTGGCAGGCGCGGTCGAAGAAAGGCGACGTCGATTCTTCGTCGAGAGGAAAGGGGCACTTTAGCGACGATCGGGGCCGTGGTAAGCCCCGTGGTCGTGGTCGCGGGAGCGGCAGGGGTGGCCGTGGCGGCCAAATAGCGCAACACCAGGAGGGTGAGGGAACTCGCGGCTCAGGCTCCAACCATAACAAATCAAAAATCAAGTGCTTTAATTGTGAAAACTTTGGACACTATGCGTCAGAGTGTCGCAACAAGCATCGTGTTGAGGAGGCAAACCTTGCACGAGCACAAGACAAGGAGGCCGTATTGCTGTTGGGAGAGAGTCAGGAGGAGACGCCTGACCTCGTCATGCTCAATGAAGAGAAGATAGAACAAGACTTGCACGAAACTGGAGAAACACAGGCCGACACCGACGTTTGGTACCTTGACAACGACGCTAGCAACCACATGACGGGGCACCGAGGAAAGTTCAAGGACCTTGATCTGAATATCACCGGCCATGTCAAGTTTGGCGACGGCTCAACCGTGCGGATTGAGGGCAAAGGATCAATCCTGCTCCAATACAAGATTGGGGAACAACGACTTCTGTCGGAGGTATACTTCATTCCAAGCTTAAGAAGTAATATATTGAGCCTTGGTCAATTAACGGAAGATGGAAGCAAGGTGGAGATTGTCGGCTCCTACTTGAGGGTGTTTGACATGAACGACATCCTGCTGATGAAGGTGAGGAGATCGCCTAACCGTCTGTACAAGATAGCTCTTGAATCTTGTAGGCCGATATGTCTAATGGCCAAAGTACAAGATCCAGCTTGGTTGTGGCATGCAAGGCTCGGGCACGTGAATTTCTTTGCGCTCAAGATGATGGCAGAGAAGGGAATGGCCACCGGACTGCCGAAGATTTCTCATCCAAACCAACTCTGTGATGGGTGCCTCATCGCCAAACAGGCACGGCTACCGTTCTCAATGCAGGCAAGCTTCAGAGCTGAGAAGACACTACAACTTGTGCATGCCGACATTTGTGGCCCGATTACACCCGCTACAATTGCAGGTAACAAGTATTTTCTTCTACTTGTTGATGACTTCAGTCGCATGATGTGGGTGTATATGCTCAAAGAAAAAAGCGATGCCTTTGATGCTTTCAAGAAATTCAAATATCTTGTAGAGAATGAGTGTGACAGCAAGATGAAGACACTCAGAACTGATCGAGGAGGTGAGTTCCTGTCCAAGGAATTCACAAGCTTCTGTGAAGGCGAAGGCATACAACGGCACCTTACCGCACCATATACGCCACAACAGAACGGCGTAGTGGAGCGCCGGAATCGCACCGTGATGGCAACGATAAGGAGCCTACTCAAGAGCATGCATGTTCCTGGAAGCATGTGGGGCGAGGCGGTCAGACATGTTGTGTACCTGCTCAACCGGTTGCCAACTAAAGCTCTCGGTACGCTCACGCCGTATGAAGCTTGGACTGGTAAGAAACCGAACTTGGAACACTTAAGGATTTTTGGATGCGTCGCACACATGAAGATTGCAGGTCCTCATCACAAGAAACTTGATGATCGAAGCACGTCATTGGTGTACCTTGGCGTAGAAGAGGGCTGCAAAGTGTACCACCTCTATAATCCTCAACGCAGCAAGATCCAGGTGAGCAGGGATGTCGTGTTCGAGAAAGAAAGAAGATGGGACTGGAACGATGGTGACGGTACCGAACCACAAGGCTGGGTAGATATCTCAGTCCAAGATCCTGTTGTCGAGATAATAATCACTCCACAGAGAGCGGTGGACGAGGCTGTACACACGCCGGAGGGCACGGGAGATGCCGCAACACCTATGACGCACGGAGTGGCAATGGCATCAAGGGAGCCTACTACACCACAAGCTGCAGCCTCAACCTCAAGCGGCTCACCCACACCGACGACAGACTCAAGCGAGCCAAGAAGATACCATCCAATTGCTCACATATATGCTGAAACTGAGGAGACACCTCTTGATCCAGAGATGCTGTTTTTGTCGGCTGAAGAACCGGCAAACTTTCAAGATGCTGCACTTGACCATGAGTGGCGGGAAGCTATGAAGAAGGAGTTGGAAGCCATCGAGAAGAATGGGACTTGGGAGCTTACTGAGTTACCATCTGGGCACAAACCCATCGGTCTAAAATGGGTATACAAGGTGAAGAGAGACAGTGAAGGCAAGATCCTCAAGCACTAGGCTTGTGGCAAAGGGGTACGTCCAGCAGCATGGAGTCAATTTTGATGAAGTGTTTGCTCCAGTGGCCAGACTCGACACAATTCGCTTGATTATCGCTCTCGCAGCCCAACATGGATGGGAGGTTCACCACTTGGACGTCAAATCTGCATTCCTGAATGGTGACCTCAAAGAGGAGGTATATGTAGCTCAACCCGAAGGCTTCATCGTCAAGAACCAGGGGCACAAGGTGTATAGACTGTTCAAGGCTCTCTATGGTTTGCGGCAAGCACCGAGGGCCTGGAACATACGCCTGGACAGCTGCTTAAAGGAGCTGGAATTCGTCAGATGCACTCAAGAGCATGCGGTGTACACGAGGAACAATGGAGAGGGTGCACTCATTGTTGGAGTGTACGTTGATGACTTAATTGTCACAGGCGCAAAAGCAACTGCAAAAGGCTTACAAGAAGCAGATGATGCAGAAATTTGAGATGAGTGACCTTGGGTTACTCTCCTACTACCTTGGTATAGAGGTAGACCAACAGGGTGATCGCATTACTCTGAAGCAATCGGCATATGCGAAGAGAGTATTGCAGCAGTTTGGAATTGGAGATTGCAATCCAACCAAGTATCCCATGGAAGCTAAACTGCAACTTAGCAAGGACCTTGAAGGAACCCGAGTCGATCCGACACAATATAGGCGCATCATTGGTTGTCTCAGGTACTTAACTCACACTCGTCCGGATATTTCTTATGTTGTTGGAATGGTGAGTAGGTACACGGAGAAGCCAACAACCACACATTACCAGGCGGTGAAACAGATCCTCAGATACGTGAAGGGAACACTTGAGTATGGACTCATGTATAAAAGAGGACATGGTGAAGATGAACTGCATGGATTCACTGACAGCAACTTAGCCGGAGATGTCGACGACAGGAGGAGCACCAGTGGAATGGCGTTCTACCTCAACAAGAACCTGATCACTTGGGCGTCTCAGAAGCAAAAAACTGTCGCATTGTCCTCCTGTGAAGCTGAGTTCATGGCGACAACGGGTGCAGCGTGTCAAGCTGTGTGGCTGAGGAATCTGCTTAGTGAGGTGACTGGTTGCGAACCTAAGCCAGTTACGCTCTATGTCGACAACAAGTCTGCAATTGCGTTGATGAAGAACTCTGTGTTTCATGGGCGCAGCAAGCACATTGACACTCGCTTTCACTTCATTCGCGAGTGTGTTGAAAAAGGGCAGATAAAGGTGGAGTTTGTGTGCATTGGAAAGCAACGTGCCGACATTCTCACGAAGGCTCTCGCTAGAGTGAAATTTGCCGAGATGCAGCAGATGCTTGGAGTTATCAACCTTGATCAAATCTAGATTAAGGAGGAGAATCTTAGCTAATAATCTAGATGCACCTGTCAAGTAGCAAATACTATTGCAACAGGGCACTGACTAAGTCATTTTCCCGTTAGCTTTTCCCTAGTCTTTATGCTTTGTCCTAGTTTTTAGCATCAAGATGTTATGTGTTCAACTTCTTTGTATGCCTATATAATGGCACAAGCCTATGCTCAATAAAAACACACAAAAAGCTTCTATTCCTCTCTCAACGAATCCTTCCAAGTTTCAATCTCTGGTTCCTGTTTTTCAATCTCAAGACCAACAGGTAGAACATGGAGATTTAACAAGTAGAGATGATACTGCTAAACAGAGTTTCATTGAATACCAAGCATATCCATACATAGACTAGACTAGCTCAAGATACACTGGTTGAGTAGTCTCATACAATTTATAGGGTACAAGAGAATTGAGATACATGGGCTTCTTAGAAACCTACTAAAGAGCTATGCGCCTACTGCTTGATGGGTAATACATGTATACATGCTCTATAGCTTTTCCTTTGCCACACTGAAGTGGTGAAGCCATAGGTAGTTCAGCCTGTTGAAAGTAAAAAAAAAAAAAAAAAAATGTCATCATATGAAAAAATTACAGCTAAAAGACAGCAAGTGGAACTGACAATTAAAAGATTTGTATGAAAAGGTAAATATTGTCAACCAAAGCTTTAAATTCCAATTCAGCTAACCTTTTTTTCCCTATTGAAAGCAACCTTTCTACCTTTTTTTGTAAAATGCCAAGGTGAAGATGAGTTTGGTCGGTAAGTTAGTTAGTTACCTTGTCGAATCATCTGCGGTGGCCGCGCCAGTAGGACTGGGAGTGGAAGTTTCCCGACTCGATGTCCCTCACGTCCCTCTCGAGCAGCTTGTACTGCCCCTTGACGTCCTCGACCGACCTGCCTACGGCGCGGGCCACGTTCTGCCAGCGGTCGGGGGTCTCCCTGTCGTACACCGCCAGCACCTGCTCGAAGTGCTTGTTCTCCTCGGCCGTCCACGAGTTCCGCGACATAGAACTGGACGCCATCGGAAAGAAGAAGACTGGGGGCCGGGCTGTGACAAAAAAGGAAGGGTATATGGCTAGGGATGGTGGGAGAGTTGGAAGGAGGGGGTGATATTTATAGGAGCTTTGGAGCCAATTGGAGGAATATTACATAGGAGAGGTACTGCAGAGAGGTGGTCATTGTGGTGGAGAGGAACGTATCAGAAGAGGGTGATTGCTACTTTTTGAAATTCTCTCTCAACTGTTATTGGCGGCCTTCAAGCATTCAAAGATCCTCCAATGTGCCATTTCCATCTCCTTTGGAAAGTAAATAACAACCTCTATGACATAGTTATACATTCTACAACTATGGTGATCATAAGCAAATTGTCGGCTAAACCTTCTAAAATTATCCCTTTGCTACATGGGCTGACGTAGAAATTTAAAAGAGGGGGGTTTAGACCATCAGAGAAATGATTAGAGTTTTTGAGTAGTTGAGTTGGAGGAGAGCTCGAGTATTAGGAGAACTTGAGAAACCTTAGAGGAGACAAATCACAAATAGAAGGCCTTTTTTTGTGAGAACTGGAGTCGGCAAGTGAGTACCAGCAAAAAAAAAAATTTTCCAGTGGGTTCAGTTTACTCCTATGTCCTCCTCTACTTTGCTATGTCCAATCCAATTTTTGTATTATAGTAATCTGCTTAAAATACGTGCCAAAAAAAAGAATTTTAAAAGGGAGTTTTCTGCTTCCTTTACCTTGTGAAACACACTCTTCGTAAGAATTTTGACTACTGTATATTTATATTATAATCTCACCTAGTTTTGACGGTATCTTTTTATCAATTTATTTTGGTTTCCTTACACATTTGGCAACGATAGAATAAGACATATATGTAGTTGGTAGTTTAGTTTCGCATCAAATAGAGTGGGAAAATGAGGGTATTATAGTCACAGGGACTTTGATGGAACTATTTTGTGTTGACTACTGAATCATAGTGTTCGTCATGGAGACATTGGGATGGGCTTCTATTTCTAAACAAGAGGGTTACACCAGTGGCTGTTTGTTTCGTGGAGTAGAGGAGAGTAAAAAATTTAAAAATAGAGAGTTTGCGTGAGCATTATATATGTGTATCATGTGTATGCAAATTTTATGAGTTTTTTATTTGAATAGTTGTTGGAACTTAGAAGTGAGTTGAAAAATTAATCTTTTGTATTTTCTTCGTTTGGATTGTTGTTGAAAGTGGTAATTGAAAAGTAACATGATTTTTATTTTTATTTTGTATCGATTAAAAAGTTATTATTATTATTATTATTATTATTATTTTCGGAGTTCCTTTTTTTCCGGAACCTAAAGAGGAGTTCCAAACACTTCCTCGAATTTTTTCCGGAAGTAAAAAGTGTGAAAAGAGTGCACTTTTGGAACTACTATTCATAGTAGTTCCGATTTTCTTGAAATAACCAACCAAACAACGAAAGTTGAATTTTTTTCAAAACTAGTAATGAATATTGCAAAATAGGAGTTCCTGAAGGCTAGGGCTGCAAATGAGCCAAGCCGTTCGCGAGCTGCTCGAAGCTCGGCTCGATAAAAGCTCGTTGGAGCTCGGTTTGTTTACTAAACAAGCTGAGCTCAAGCTTCATTTTCGAGCTCGTTTAATAAACAAGCCAAGCTCAAGCTTAGAAGTACTCGACTCGTTTGAGCTCACGAGCTGGCTCGTTTAGAAGCTCGTTTAGGAACTTGTTTAGAAGCTCATTTGTTTTTTATTGAATTCTAATTTTATATATATTTGTGCATTATATATTTATATGTCCTTAATAAAGAAATAAATACACCAACTCTCCCTATATTTCATGAGTATTACAGAAACTACCCCTATTTGAAACTAATTACACTCACCAACCCTCTCCTTTAGAAATTTTATAAAACATAGTGGTAGTTAGTGTTATATTTTTATAGAAAATAGAAACTATAGGGGTGGTCCGCGTAATTAGTTTCAAAGTAGGGGTAGTTTCTGTAATAAGTGTAAAACATAGGGATAGTTAACGTAATTTGCCCGTTTCTTTTATTATAACTATATTGAAATCGAGCTCGTTAAGCTTGAAATCAAGCTTAATGAGTTTGAAATATTGTAATTTTATTTTTCTTGTCTTCATATGAGTTGCTAACTTAATGCATAGAAAATTCATTTCCGAACAATATATAACAATTTATAATAATAATAATAACAATAATAATAATAAAAGAATAAGAAGAAATTCTTGTGCCACTTTGACTTTGGCTAGTAGTCAGGAGGCTGCCACGTGAGCTCCATTCTATCCCAGCAGATATGATAAGATGGGCATGTGGTGACGTGGCTGCCTTTAAGTTGCATTAGTCTCTCCCAGTTCTATTATCCCCTCATCTCCTGCTCCTCTCTTCTTCCACCTTCTCTTCCACTGTTCCTAATAGGTATGTTTTGCTACTCTCTCTCTCTCCTCTCCTCTCTTTCTTTTGCTATTTAACCAGTACATCTATAGTTACTATATACATTTCTAAGAGTAGGACAATTTAATGTCTCCTCTCCTCTTTCGTAACCAGTACATCTATAGTTCCTAATAGGTATCTTTCTAATATCATTCAGGATACAAACATGTCCGGAGCTGAGATTCATCAAGAACAACTAAGTCCGATACAAAAAATAAATGGAAGCATGTTTTTATAAAATTTTGGACATTGTTGCTTTTATAACCGTCACGTGACAGTCCTCCATGGGAGTAGAGGGAAGTAGGATCCCGGTGGGCCCATGTTAGTAAGGTACGAGAGGGGTTGTAAGTTGTAAGACGGTTGTAGACCTTTGCGTATAAACTTAGCATTTTTCTATTATGAAAGTTTAGAAATTAAAATTTCCAAAACTAACATCAACTAAACAATATCTTTATCATTTACCAAATAATTATATTTTAAGTTTTCTAGAATAGTTGGATCTGCAGAACATGGGTTGAAACAAAGACTTAAATAAATACGAATCAACAATTTAATTTTACTGACTTTATATAAATTTTTATATATATAAATAAATATAAAATATATAACATATACGTACCTTTTTTACAAGTTGGTTCTTTAGTTTTATTTTGATATGTCACATAATGCAAATGAAGCCTTAC
>JANAVB010031818.1:13862170-13864670 GCA_029216955.1 Iris pallida | reverse complement strand
GAAAAACTCTCTCCAATGCAAAAGTATTGAGAAGACAATAAAAAGTATTGTTTCCAACTTCCAATGCAACTTTTAAGACAACTACTCATATTCTTTCTTTTTTCTAATATTTTTTATTCATAATTAATGACATGGAAGAGAAGTCATTGTCAAGTGCATTGTCTAGAACAAGACAATCAACTTCACAATGTCTTCTTTAATTTTTGCCACATAAGCTTCACAATTGACTTGACAATTGCATTGGAGAAGAACTTTTGAATAAAATTTTGTCATTCCTATGTGGCAACAACTTTTTTCCAAAGTCACAATAGGGTTGGAGATGCTCTTAGAGAATTACAATGCAGAATAGGAATAGCCAGAAAGAAGAGATGTTACCAAAAAGACTTTCCGATAAGCAGAGTCATATAATTTACAAGAGACGTGGAAGAAACATATAATATATGAATTACAGACTCGTGACATTAGGATTTTTTTTAATAAAAGAAACATAGATATAAGAACATTGGCTTCTTAGAGAGTTGCACTGCTATTGTATGCATTTGCTTCTTTCTTTGCTCCCATCTTGATCTCCAATTAAAGAGCTGTGGGCCAACTACATACTACAAACACTTCTTGCCATTTCAGTTCACTAGATCCTAAGGAACCTCAGCCTGTTTCACAGAAGAATGATAAGTCATCAACAACACAAACAAAACAGCAGCTTATTGTAATTTTGGCAGCACATATGAATTAGACAGGGATAGGACATAAAGAATAAAGGCTTGGGCACAGGATTGGATCTCATGTGAGTCAAGGGATAAGGAGTTTGTGATGAGGGAAGTAGCATGGGAAGATTTTTTGCTTCCAACTTGATACTCTCGGCTATTCTAGTTTTTCAACTTGATATCATAAACTCTAAAACTAGACAACTTCATACCTTAATTATAACTGTACAACATAATATCCTACCAGAGCTAATAGAAAAATGCTAAATGACCCAAATATTTTCATCCCCCCTCCCTCTCCGTAGCGGTGCGACGGCGGTAGGGAGGAAGGGGAGCAGCACGCGGTTACGTTTATTTGTCCATGTCATAGCTGGTCCTGAAAACCCAAGGTCAATCAACCCACAATTATGTATACAATCATGAAACTTTTCACACCCGCGATTTTATTTTTTAACGGAAAACTTAAACCCATGACTAAGGAAAGATACCAAGTTAAAAATATTCAATAGTTGATAGTATCAAGTTGTCGAGTAAAATAATTTAAAGTATGAAGTTGAAAAATTGAAATAATTGAGTGTATCAAGTTAGAATTTAGCCCCAAATATAAAATAAAATATGATGTTGGCTAGCCCTTCGACAACCAATAGCAAATGTTCAATTTCAAAGGAAATGACGGAGGCAAGACAAGTAAAGATTGTTCATGGGTGCATTACAGGAAAGGGAAAATATGTCATCCTTGACCCACTTAGGACCATGGACGACCAACCCAACCCAGATATTTGAGTTTTTTTTTTTTTTTTTGATTACCTGAAATTTGATAAGAAATCTTAAAAATTTATACTTAATAAAACATTATTAACATAAGATGTGGTCCTGTGGGCTATGCCACTGCTTCAAGTCCATTCAACTCTTCATGGACCTCATCCAATTTGGTCATTGACTCATAAAAAAATTATCAAACTTAGATGTGGTCCGAATTTGGTGTGAAGTTAGTTAGGCCATCTACAATGGTGTTCCTCTCTATTTCTATGGTAGAATACTTTTTAGAAGAAAAAAAAAAATCTCCAAGTGATTTCCATTCCGATTTTCATCCTACTTGGCGTTGATGTAGGGTGAAAAAAATTGTATTAGAATTTCTGCATATAGAAACTCTTATTGAAATTATCCATCTTAATATTTGTCACACTTTTAAACTAAATCATAAAATTCTCCATTTAATATTCTCCTTTCGTAATATTAGGCAACGTCGTGAAAGATATAAATTGAGAAACATAGGAGAATATATAATATTTATTTTTTAACTTTTGAAAAATAATCTTTTGTGACGTGATTTTTTTTGTTTGCTTGGATGTTCGGCCCCTGTCTAATGGGAGTCCTGGCTCCGTCCCTGCTTAGGACATATTTGGATGCAAGAAGTGGAGCACAAGTGAAGGTTTTGTGCATATTCAACCTATTTGAATTTGTTACTTTCAAGCGTCACTTCCTCGAAGCATTCCAACAAATAAATAGAAACATATGCATATGCAAGGGGAAAGATGCATATGCAATCCTTATGCAAAATTCGAATTTCACACTTTCGCATTTCCGTTCACTTCATGCATCGAGGAGCGTTAGATAAGTGGGGAGGAATTGACTGGTAATTTTGCATCCAATGAAAGTTGGAAAAATCATGCATGACACACTATGTTGGACGACATGAAAAAATGGTGTGCCTACTTGAGTAAAACTTAGATATAGAAGGAGGTATGAAAATTTTGATACCTCATTTGTATGACAATTGGGTCCATCCTTAGACG